>CM033354.1:15457615-16057615 GCA_019395295.1 Osmanthus fragrans | reverse complement strand
TTTTCTGCAATAGCTAGTGCTTTCAATAGCGGAAAAATATCTTAAATTTAGGCCCATGTTTGGTTTCGTTAAACGGTTTATTAAAATTTAAGTCGAAATCAATAATTAATTTTAATCTCATATTTTTTTGATCCCACAACTTTTCAACCACACATTTCATCAACTTTGATCAAAATTTACTAAAATTTTAATTTTTATCGGAATCAAATAAGGGCTAAGTTTTTCGTTATAAATATTATTATGTATGTTTGGCATGTAAAAAACCTAATTTAAATAAACGATGTTTGTTGGCAATCTAGTGACTTAAACTCTCGAATGAGGTAGCTAGTTTAATTGCCACATGATCACTTGTTTAGTAGTATAGATTGTACAAGTCTCGACATTTTTTAGAAGAAAAGTAAGTTAAAATTTCTAAGGGTGTACAATTCATTCTTGTCTAATAAGTTTATAAAACATAGTGCCAATAATTAATGGAAAAATGAAGATGGTGGTGGTTGCTTTAGGCCAAAATAATGTTGCGAAGGTGGGACATGAATTAGGTCAAGTGGGATCTTAAGTTGATGAATGAATGAAGTAAAGAGGGGACATACCCATATGAAGAAGATGGACAGTTCTTTCAACTCTTATTCTTGTGTCTATGGTCTTTTAACAGTCAATCTGTTATCCACATTCAATCATTCTAAAAAAAAATTGTTGATAATATCAAATATTGTTTCGGCCCAATGTTGGGCCATTAAATCTTTTTTCAAGCATCTTTCTACATCAAAGTAAAGTGATCTTGTCCATCTCCCTTTCAATGATTATTAATATTTTTTGATATGGTTAGGTACTTGTGATTAGTGTTAATTTGAGTGTGTTTTTGTTCGTTAATCATTTGTTTAATGATGAATTATTTGTACGTCGTGGAAATTTTGCTCGTGTTTTAGAATGACGTTATAATACGGTCTAACATCTTTAAATTTATATGTGACACAGATATCGATAATGACAGATGATAGAAAAACTAACTAATTAAAGTAGTTATTCTTTACTCCTATATTGATTTAGTAAGAGAAAATTAAGATACAAATTTAATATTCAGTTAGTTCAAAAGTTTTTAAAACATATGTGATTTTATTTTATTGGCTATATATGCAGAAAGTACTAATATTAATGGTAATGTCATAGTTTACAAAGAATCTTTAAGAAATAAGATTTCTAATTCCTTCCCTTAAAACCGTACTGGAGAGTTGGTTCACGTAAAAATGTACGTATTGGTTCATGTAAGAGTGTACGTAGAATGCCAAGTCCTAAAATAAGAAAACGATCTTGTCTTCTATCTATTTTCTTTCCTTCTTCACTACTTTTATGTAGAGGAAATTAACCTGGAATTCAACAAAGCTAACAATTTTTAAAGAGTCGTGTGAAATCCGTTTAAGAAAAAAGGAGGATTGATTTGTATTTTGCTATTATAGAATGCGTTTGGTACAATGTATTGGATTAGGGAAGAGAGAATTAGGAAGATAAGATTATGATGTTTGGTGTTATACCCTATTAGAAGATCGTAGAAGTAATTAAAAATTTAAAAAATTATGAATTTTTTTCAATAATTTCCTTGACCGTCTAGAGACCTCTACTCAATGGGTACTTTGCCGTCGTTGTCACGAGGCATGGTCAGGTTGTCCTCTAAGCTGGAGGCCACAAAATTGTACATTATTAGAATTTTGACTTTTTTTTTTATTTTCCCATTAAAAAATGCAATGGATGTCCTCACCTTTACGTGATAGATAAGTTGGTCTCCAACCTATTTATATAGTAATAATTTTCCTTAATCTTTTAAATTGTAGAAAGTCAGTCTCCAGATGATAGTGTTCATCCACTTGACGGTTAACAGATGAACACGATTTTCAGTAAATAATAAACAAAATAAAGGGGTAATTAGCACAAAACGATCATACCTTTCATTTTTGAATTTTTTGGCATTTTCACTCCCATTTTCACTTTTCATTACGAAAAATGTCATTTTCTCAATAAAAAAAAAATTATAAAATGACAAATATATCATCATATTTAAATAAAACAAAAAAATAAATTGCAATTATACTCCTTAACTTTTTAAAAAACTGCAAATGAATCCAAATAAATTAATAAAAGGGTAATTAGCATAAAATGTCTCTACCTTTCCATATTATTGTGCAAAACATCCATACATTTCATTTTTTTAACATTTTCACCATTATTTTCACTTGAAATTGCGAAATCATTACTTTCATCCATTTTCTCAATTAAAAACTATAAAATGACAAATATATTTTTCTATTTAAATAAAAAAAAATAAAGAACAAATTATAACTATATTCCCAAAATTTCAATTATTTATTTGGAATTTATTTATACATTTTTTAAAATTTTGGGCAGTTTAGTTGCAATTTATTCTTTATTTATCTTTTATTTATTTTTGTTTTATTTAAATAGGAGAGTATATTCGTCATTTTACATTTTTTGATTGAAAAAATGGATGAAAATGATAATTTTCATAATAAAATGAGAAAATAAGAGTGAAAATATATGTTTTAAAAAAATGAACTGTATGGACGTTTTGCACAATAATATTCAAAAGTGTGGACGTTTTGTACTAATTACCCTTTTAATAATTTTATTTGGACTTATTTGCAATTTTTTGAGAAGTTTATGAGTATAATTGCAATTTATTCTTTTTTTTCTTTTCTTTTCTTTTCTTTTTGTTTTATTTAAATAGAAGGATATATTTGTCATTTTACTTTTTTTTTTTAAATTGAGAAAATGACATTTTTCGCAATGAGCAGTGAAAATGTCAAAAAATGAAAGTATGGACATTTTGAAAAATAATATTGAAAGGTAAGGACAATTTGTGTTAATTACCCAATAAAAAAGACAATGAAAGAAAAAGAGAAAAACAAGTCATGGTCATTCCCCTTGCTTGCCATGGTTCCGCCACTTCTATTCGTCTCCTTCTACACCCCTATATTAAGTTCTCCCTAGTCCCCCTACCTCTTGATTTTTATTTTCTCCCTTTGCTTCCCTTCCAAACTCTCTTTAGAACAAGTGCTAGAATCTTAAATCAATTTAGTTCTTTAAAATATGAAGATGCGTACCATGAATCAATATACCTTGTAAAAGAAACACAAGCAACCAGTCGAGTATGACTTTAGTTGCTCGTCAACATCGCATATGGTAATCTTCGATTGCACGACATTTCTATCAATGACATCAATGTCCTTTGCATCATTTCTTAACTCTCAACTCCACAATTTAGGATTTTGGATAACATATGTTTTTGCCTTCATATTATAATATTATTGGTCCAAATAATTCCATACCAAATGAGATTTGAATGGAACAATTTGTTGTCTGTTTTTTTCCTTTACATTCCCATGTAAGAAACTTATAATCTTAAAACAACTTATTTCACGCACGCAATCAAACACAACATAGCATGTGAAATTTTCAACCCCCTTGTAGTATTCTAAAAGATTGTGCATATATATTGATGTTGATGGCCATTACCCGAATTTTTTTGCGTCAAATATAGATGCATAGGTATTCTAGTAGCCTTGTTTGGTGTGAATTATAATTTTGATAAAAATTTAAGTTAAAATCAATAATTATTTTTAATCATAAATTTTATTGAATTCACACAATTTTTATCAAATTTTCAAGCACATATTTCATCAAAATCTACTAATTTTTTTTTTCCCTTATCTAAATCAAATAGAGGCTTAGTATGTTATCTTGTACAAGTACCAAAAAGAATTAATCAAGGCGGCCAATTGAAAAATGTGTTGATTGATTATTCTTTTCTAAAAAGGTAGTTTAGAAAATTATATTTTAAAAAATAATTAGCTTAAAAGTGAATAAAGGAGACAATAGTGGGTGAAATGGCAAAGCTTTATTAATTAAAATTTAATGCATAACTCTTTCAAGTTTCAATTATGTGAAGTCTCATATAATACTAAATTTCATTTAAATTATAATATAATATATATTAACATTTCCAGTCCTTCACCCACCCCAATCACCCCACTATTTCAAGTTTCAACAAGTAAACATACATTGACATCTAGCTGAGTTGGTTAGAGCATGTGACTGTTAAGAATATTTTCAAAAAACTCTTTAATTATAAAAAATATCTTATATATAATAGTGAACATTTTTAAATTTAGAGAGTAAGTTTTTTCGACTGTGCTACATGTATATAATAATTTACATACAGATGATTTGATGAGATACGATTATTTCAAAATTTCTTCAACTAAATAATAATAATTAAAAAAAATTCACTCTTTTTTTAACACATCATCTATTTGTAAACAATTATGTAACTCCTTATGTATATGCAATATTATTCAATTTATTTTTTATGCACTCCAACAATGATTTCTATTTTGACTCTATATTTTGTTATTATCAATAAACATTTATTAATTTCTCCTTATCTCTTATTTAATATAAATTTTTTATGTGTTAATGGTCAAGCAATTTAATTATGATTTGAATAATTTAAATTATAAATTATTAAAATTTGTAACTTATTAAATGTAATCATTGTTAATTAAGAATAGAGAGCGAATTGGCTCTCCAAATTTGGAGAGTATTCAAACTCACTTTTTATTTTAAAAAATTAAAATAAAAAGTTTATTGGAGCTTATTTTTAAGGTATTAACTCTATAAAATATAAAGTATTTTGTATTTAGAAAGTCTTTCTGGGACCCTATTTGGGTGGTTCGATCAGGCCTTCTGTCAAGGCCTCTGGTCTTTTAGCAAAATTCATTTTTTTGTATTACGCTTTCACACTCCTTGCTGGCGTCGCTGAACTTTCTCCCGTTTTACCACCATTTACCGTTCACCGGACAACCTCACATGGTGGCGCAATGGGTGATGGGGTCCACCCTCCACCCTTTCCAGCCCCCAGTCCCCACCGCTCCCTCCGTCCCTTCTCTCTCTATCATTACATTCTTGATTTTATTGCCATTTGCTCTCTCTCTCTCTCTCTCTCTCTCTCTCTCTCTCTCTATTCCTTTAGTCCTTATATACCCATTTTGGTACTTCATTTCCTCACCACATTAATTCAACACTCAAAAACCACCTCCTTATCCACTAGCGGGTCGAAAAATGTTGCGCTGCGCACAATCCACCGCCCTGTCGCCTGAGAAATGCACGGTCATGGGCATGGACATGGATATGGACATGGACATGATAAGCGTCCTCGAAAGACAAAGGGCTGTCTTACAACACGTTTATCAGCAGCAACAAGTACAATCTTTGCAACCTCAAGAAGCTAACATGAATCCTTTGTTTCACCAAAGTATGTCGAATATGCTGCTGGCGAAATATCAGCAGTGTTTGGATGAAACCAATTTGCCTAGTTTTCCTATGTATGGAAGAGGATTTGCATGTCCTGAACTCACAAGTGGTTCCCATTCAGCCGTTTCTAATAACTCGTCAATGACAAAACACGATCAACAGATCCATGGCAGCGCGTTAAAAAGAGATCGAACTGTCTCCAATAATACTAGGAAACGAAAAGCAGAGGTTTGGTTTTGTACTATGTTTTCTTTAATGTTGTCATTTTTTGTATTACAAATTCTTGTGAGAAATTTAAGGAGGTTTTTAAATTGCAGTTTGATGTTGAAGAGGATTGCAAGGACAAAGGGGCCGAAAGAGAAGCAGGAGAGGTTCAATCAGAGATCACAGTGAAAACTGATAGGGAAACTTCAACTAATAATTCTTCGAAGGAGAGCGTCCAAAAGCCCGACTATATCCACGTCAGGGCACGTCGTGGACAAGGCCACTGACAGCCACAGCTTAGCCGAAAGAGTAAGAATACGAAATACACGAATATCAGGCTAATACTCGGAACAGAACATCGAACTGAAAATTTAATTGGTTAATGATTTTACAGGCAAGGAGAGAGAAAATCAGCAAGAAAATGAAGTATCTGCAGGATTTAGTCCCTGGCTGTAACAAAGTGACTGGCAAGGCTGGAATGCTTGATGAAATCATCAACTATGTTCAGTCATTACAAAAACAAGTCGAGGTACGACTAATTAGCTCGACTGTCTTGATCTCGATTAGTATTATCTGGATTGCTCATTCGTTTCATTACTAATTAGAGCGCACAAAATTTTTGTTGTAAACTTGCAGTTCCTTTCGATGAAACTGGCTGCTTTAAATCCAAGGCTCGACTTTAGCATCGATGATTTCTTCGCAAAAGAGGTATTATTCATGAAATTGTAAAATTCGACAAACTTTGATTAGCCGAAAGTAAGAAAAACATTCCTCTATAACTAACTAATGATCGAAAATTGTTCATCGAAGATTCCTGCATACATTGCCAGTTTTCCAATGCAATTACAAGTCCCGAATCCATCAAGCTTACAGTATAATCAACTACAACAAGGAGCCATAAGTTGTGGGGTTGATATAGCAATGAATCCATCTCAATTGTTGCCTCAAAAAGAAGCAAGCTCTTCTGTGCCTATTACAGAAGTATATCATGATTCTTCTTCTGGACATGTAATTTCTTTAACTTTTATTGCACGCGTGGTATGCTAGACTAGACAGTTCGAGCATGTTTGTTGTGCTTACTTTTCTGAAGTAACTTCCGTAATCAAGTTCGACAAAATAAGCACAACCAAACATGCTCTAGCACAATGATGTCTAATACTACGTATCAAGCAAATCCATAACGAAATTCTTCCATTTCATCAAAAGTCCTTTTATCTAATGAGAAATTTTACAACTTCTACAGCAAGCACAAGTGCTGCCAACTTGGGATTCTGAATGGCAAAATCTTTTCAATGTTGGCTTTCATTAGTTATGAAGAATTAATTGCTTAAGGTCAGTTGTGACTCAAAAAAGTAACTTAAAAGTTGAACTTTCTTTATTCATTCATATATTCCTAACTTATTTTGCTTCTTTTTACAGCAAATAATTGAGTGCAAATGGTCCCAGAATCTTGACTAGTGATTGATCTAGAGGGTACAAGAGAACCATTAGTGCTAGCCCGGCAGTTAAAGATCACAATCTCAAGATGAAGCACATAATTTTGGACAAGAATATAAAAGCTACTAGAACTATAGGGATTCTTTTTCTTATTGACAAATCATAAAGATCTATGTATTTAATTTCCCAATTTATATGGCACATAATTCATTGGTTGTCATTTATTGTAAAGGTAATGACTTGATTTACAAATGTTTATTAAAACCTAATAGTAATATATTTATTTGCAGTTATTTTTATTTTCTAGAATAATGTGTTTTGAAGGACAGACACTATTTTTGGGACGAATGGGAGTGGTATGTCCAACGCGAATTATGTCAAGTCGAATATTGACACTCATCCTAGACAAGCCACCTGAAGCGCCCTATTTCATATATAATTTGTAAACTTTCGACATTTGAGATATGCTTTTGGGACGCTTCTCGGACAAGTGTTTGACTTGCCATGTGTTGTGTCTTATATTAAAAAGTACAAATATAAAGATATATTATACAAACGCAAATTGTTAAGATAATTTAAATCTACATATACGTGTCTTTCTTTTCTGAAAATCATATGTTGGCATTTTTCGTTTCCTGTTGTATCCATATCAGTGCTTCTTAGATGATATTCAGGGTTGTGCATGTTATCTGTGCATGATAATTTTGGTTTAATTCTCAGTTCCAGCAAAAGAAGTGATTAAATTCGTTCCAATATTATTATTTTTAAAAATATCTCAAGTAAATCAACCATTAAGTATATATCAATTTACATAAATTAATATGTATTCAAAATAGTCAACAAATGTTATGCGGCTTTTGCCTCAAACAGAATGCATGAAGTGAAACTCAAATAACAAATTTTTTTATGAAGGATAAAAGAATCGGACGTGATCAACTCGATAGTATTTCCATTAGTACTCGTTTGGTATGATTGTCATATGCACCAAATGCAACCAACACATAAATTTTCATTTGCATATAAAAGGACTTATATTAGTCTTTGTTTGTGGTGACATAAATCCCTCGCTACAACTCCTAAATTAAAAATTCTGACAACGAGAAGATCTACTTGACACAAATTAGGCGTTAATGGAACTTTTCATGGAAAAATTTCGGATAAGCTCGTCCAAGACGTAGAAAGCAACCACACTAAAAGCAGCAAAAGCAAGATTGGGATGGGAAGAAGTATTTGAAGAAGTGGGCACAAACAAGTTGTGGGGAGAAAATAAATTGAAAGAGAAAAAGATGATCACTGAAAGAGTGGTTGCTGTTAAGTGGTCCATTTTGAATGTTTCCAATTCGCTTGAACTCCACACTATAGAGAAGACTGAATAGGGCAACCACTCTGATAACATTTTCCATGGCATTTGTGATTCATATATATGTACAATGTATATAAATATGTATTTTTGTAAGTAGAGGGCTAAAACGGCATAGGGCGAAACAATTTTTCTTTCTTATTTTTTTCACTGGTTAGTCGAATAATTGAGAAATTCAACTTCATTATTCTTGAACACACATTTTATATCACTACCACTACCACTATCACTATTTCACTACTCTTTTTAAAAGAGAGAATCCCAAGTTACTATTCATTTATGATTTCTCCTCACATATCACTGTTGCATGTGTGGAAGGAAAAAAAAAAAAAAAAGCAAGCCATGATTCTTCATTGTTCATACAAATATCTACCTTATATATATATACACACACACCTTTTTAGCTTCTTTTATACCTTTTGTAGTCTCTATCTAAAGACAAAAAATGAAGGTGATTTTCGTTCCACTGTTTTGCCTATGCTTTTGTGTATATCATGTAGAGAATACGAAGACTGTGTGCTCTTCATCGTAACTCTTTTGCGTGGAAACCGCTAACGATTAAAAGTAACGTTCAGACGATTACGTAAGGAATAACGACCTTTCGAAACAAAATCCCAACAAGGGGTGTTTATTTATGAAGATTACAATTCATAAAACACGAAATGCCTCTAAGGAACACAAGCACACAAAGTAACTAAAATTTGACAACGAAAACTTAAAAGAAATGAAATTACATAATTTTCTGTTTGAGAGTGATTTGTTCGGGTCATTTCTTCTGTATTCTCTCTTTTCTCTTTTATACTCTTGGGTAGTTTCTCTTGTGGAACTGTCTGAAAATCGTTTGTCGCTCCGTAACCACCCACTTTCCTTATGATAAGTACTCTGTCCAGAAACTGCTGTCGTTATTCCCATCATATAACTATTCGCAATCGAGATTCTTGGATGGTGGAATGCGACAAAGTTGCCCCTTAACCGTTTTGACAACCGTTGCCTTTGAAGGTGAGGAGATATTGTGCTCGCTCAGATTTTGGGCGTCTCGTGCAGCTGAACGACGTTCAGCAGGGTTGAGCGATTATGAGCTACTGTAGCATGACTCCTTCTTGAGTGGTCTCGTTTGGACCTTATTCTTTTCTCGAATTGGGCTTCATTGCTTGGCCCATTTAATTGGGCTCACTTAATTGGATTTAGTTTTTGTGTGTCAACAATAACAGACTAATCAGCTGATGGAAAATTAAACATGGAAATGGAGTTGACCCTGGAGGTTCATTTTCACTCTCAAATTTCTACCTTTTTTTTTTTTTTTTTTTTTTTTTTTTTTTTTTTTTTAATTTCTATCCTTTTGTTTTCTTCAAGACTTGTAACGATTTTATTATTTTTCAGTACAAGAATGTTTTTGGTTTTCGAAATTTCGTCCCTACCAAAAAGAAATTGTGGAGAAAATTTTATAAAATTTTATAAATGGTAAAAATTGCTTAGGTGATTATGGCCACTGGCAGTGGTAAGTCGTGGTAAGCTTCAATTTATTAGTTTGTTTTGCATTAATCTTAATACATTTGTATAATATAACGGTCAGAATGTACAATGCCATTAGGAGAACATTTAACATATAACGTTAACCATTTTAGGATAAAAACTTGTTTACACGGGTTGTGTTACATAAGGATCCGTATTTTTCTTACGAACATAAGAAGCACTAATGTCTTCAAATGATAATGAAAACAAAATTATAATATAACTTTAGGATGTACAACACCATTGAGGGAACATTTAACATACAATTTCAATCACTATCGGACAAAAGCCTGTTTACACGGGTTGTGTTACAGTGTGGTTCGAACATGTGGTCCGATTATTACCAATCACAACGAGATCCGTTTCCAAAATAGTAACGCAGATAGCAATTTTCTTGTGAACTGATATGTACCAATTTAAGTCTTCATCTTCGCATATTTCAACCGGAGGTATATTCAAGTTCGGGACCTTGAACTTCAATTTAATTTCAGTGCAGGGATCAAAAATACCAAGTTTATCCTTTAACGATAACACAAGTCCGACTACAATAATACTTGTCGGTACTAAAATGGAAGTAATTTTGTCCCCTCTTCATTTCTAATTCGTCATTCACATGAACAAACTTTCCACATGCGACACGATGAATATTAAATAAGTACTCACACTTGAAATGTTGGGATTGCAATGATAAGAATTCTGCACAATCAATATGTATGTAGGCATTTAATACCAAGAAAGTTGTAATTTCAAAAATTTAAATGAGATATAATATCAAAAGGTGAAATCATGAATTTCAACAATTTTTAAGTGTCCAATTCGACAGTTAAATTATATATCCCAACAATTTTTAAATGTTGAGTTCGACATTTGAAATGTCTATCCCGACAATTTTCATTTATCGAGTTCGACAGTTGAAATGTCTAAATTGACAATCTAATTCGATAGTTCATATTATTAATATTTTAAACAGTAAATTTATTAAGAGTGTGTTTGGTACACATTATCATTTTTCTACTCATTTTCAACCACACATTCTTCAATAAAATAATATTTTTAATCACATCAATAAATTTTTCTTCTTTTTCAACCACATATTCACTATCTATCACATCAACAAAATATATTTTTTCCTCAAAAATGCACATCAAACAAATCCTAAATACACAATCCTTCCAAATATGTATTTGATTTGATTGAAACAAATTATTCAAAATATTAATGGTGAAAATCAATTTCGTTCCCGACGTGACAACATTTTCCAAAAGTAAATCCTTAACAAAATCAACATCACAGCTGATTTAGATCAGACCAAACCCAAGCCCATTGCCGATTTATTGCGGACCAAAAACCGCCAGCGCCGACTCACGGTTTCTATCTAGACGTCTTGCAGCTCCAGACTCACTGCCGCAGCATTTGAGTACTAAGGTAATTCTTTTTTTGTCGTTTTATTTTTAGCTGCAATTTCAATAAGTAATTACGTTGTGTGTTTTATTCTTTAGGTCTTTTAGATTTATTTATTTTGCTGCATCTAATCTTTTGCTGGGATATTCTTACAAATTTGTATTGTAGTTTTATTCTTTGGGTGTTTCTTTTATTTGCTGAAATTTGAATTGATTTTACAATGTTGTTGGAATTTAAAGTTGGATTGAGTATGGATAATGGACCTCGTGCCAGACTTGAAAATTATTTTAGGGTGTCACTTTGAAATTCGTATGTTACAATGTCCCATATTTTACGCTTAAAATGTTTTATTCTTTGTTTTTCCTGCCTTTTGAGTGGGCACATCATTTTAGTGATTTTTCTTTAGCATAAATTCAATTTGTCGCTTTGAACTGAGAGATGGATAAGGTGATTGGAGTTTATGGAATCCATAAGTTCTATTCCATATTTTGGAGGAAACCACCATTACTTTGAATGGAATTCATTGATTAGAAAAATGCAAAATTATTACTGTGGTCCTAGGAATTGATAAAATATCTAGATATGACGTTTGCAGGTAAAGGTTGATAATGTGGGATTTTGTTAATACATATGATACTCAGGTGTCTGGGGTAGAATTGCTGTTGGATATTAAATTATATTTGGGATTTATCAATAAATCTATCTGTAGGGATGGAATGTGTATCAGGCAGAAATAGTCGTTTGCAGAAATAATTTGAAGTCGTTGGCGATTTCTCCGGTAATATTTTTGGTCAGATGTTGCCTCATTTCATAGGTCCCATGCTCCAGCATCTCTCTCTCTCTCTCTCCTGACTCGTTCGAATCGTTTTCTTGGTGATTTTTTAGTAGTGAAGAAGATGAGGAGAAAATTTCTTCGCGGAAGATATATTTGGAGTCGAGTCCCCTTTTTAAACCGACCCTTTTGCAGCACTCCACACAAAAATTCCAACAATAAACCAGCCACCATTTCTAGCAATGGCAATGAGTCTTCTTCTTCTTCATCATTGAGTCAGTATAGTGAGCAATACAAAGCTCTTAATAATATGGATTTCATGACCGCCGCCAAAATCCTCTTCACCGATCAGCCCAAGAAGAAGAAATTTGGGTACGCTTTTACTTTTCTAAGAGGCATTTTATCACTTCCATTTTCCTTTTTCGGCAAAGAGAAAAAACTGCATTATACAGAATGCTTTGTTTCATCGAAGTGAACCCCGTTCTCCATTTTGATTGATATTGCAGTTAAGTCCCATTCCAGCTAAGAATTAATTGTATGTTTGATGATTTTCAGGTTAGATTTCCACCTGGTACAGCTCTTCTTTGCCTGCTTGCCTTCAGTGGGTATTGTATCTCCATTCTTCATCTTAATGTGGACCATTGTGTTTGTAACTCAGACCATAGACCTTCTTGGTTATGTCCATTTGCTATTTGAGTTTGATTTTTATGTGCTTTCATTTCCGAAGCATTGAATATGTATGCATCTTTTCCTGCAGCTGTATATCTTGTGGCACAGTATGCTCGCAGTGAAATGAAAAAAATGGATGCGGTAATCATTATTTTGCTCATCACCCTTCGTAGTTTACTCTGTATATGTAGTTTGATTTGCTGTTTGCATCTTTTTTCTTTCTTTCGTCTCTTTTTTAATTATGAACATAAGATATGATGTCAAAACTTGTTAGTCTGGCGATGAAAATCGATCCACAATATTCAATTTTTTGGTCCATATAGATAATTGCACGTTGTTTTCAATATGCCAGGGCAAGCTCTATCCATGTACCATGGGGAGGGTGTCTATATGCTTATAAAACAATATAAGGTTGCCTATAAGTTGTGCAAATAAACTTTTAAACAATTTGATATCCTTTTATCTGATAATAGTAGAAAAGTGGGTGTTAAATTTACAAACTTTATTTACATTTGGCACTTAGAATGACCTTACCTAGTTATTGTTGCAAAGTTCTTAAGAAAGAGTTCATGTCAATCTTTATCTTGGTAGCAGAGATGTTTTACTGTCCTGTATGTTCCATTTTCCTGTGACAAGTAACAAACCAGTTTCATATTTATGACGGTTAAAATTGTTTATTCTAGTTTACCGATCCTCCTACCTTCCCTTTTGTTGGGGTTATCTTACGGAGCATCCGAAATTCCATTCAAGTGACTTGTATGGTTTTGTCAAATTTGGCTTTCTAGACGGATCTTAACAAGCACAATATGAATAATCCAAAATGGTATATTAAAGGGGTGCTTCTGCGAAATTAGACTCTCCTCGTGTTAAGAAGCATGTGAATTCCCATATTGTCTCTATTGTAGGCAGGCTTTTAGTATTACTGAATTTACATGGTGAGATATTTGTATGTATCTCTTTCGATACTTTTTTTTCTGTAGTGGTGACCTTTCTACACCTGTTCTGTTTGGAGTCAGATAGGTTTTCTGGTCAAATTAGTTTCCAAAATCTGGATTCACTGAAATCTTGGGTATGTAGGGTGATATATTTTTACACATTTTCTTTATATCTATGGGGAACTTGTGTTCAATCCAAGACATATAATGTATGGAAAAGGGCATTCAACATTTTTGTACATGACTGCTGAACAAATCAATCATGTCTGACATGCCTTAAGGTTATGGTCCATGCAAATTATGATATACACCCCCCAGGGCCTTGTCCTAATATTGGTTGTCCAACAAGGATACTTCAATGCATTTATTTGAGTAAAGTAACAGGGTTTCAAAGATTGTTTCGAACAAGACAAGGTCATTTTTCTTCGTCTTGATAGCTGTCAAAAGTGAAATCTTGTTTGGATTTTATTTTTCATAGATGTTAGTTATCGTTACAATAGAGCTACAAGCCGTGTGATTTGTTTCATATATTGCTTTTTGTTAGGGTTCCCTTTTAAATTATGTTGTCAGGAACTCGAGTTGAAGAAACAAGCTGAATTTGAAGCACAAGCAAAAGAGATGGAATTAAAGAAAGCCGAAGAAGGAGCAGCTGATCCAGTACTTAGGGAGGTAAAAGAGAGACTAAACAAGCTGGAAGAAACAGTAAAAGAAATTGTCATTGAATCTAAGAAACAATCAGATGATGCACGAATCGAAGCAAGTAAAATTCAACGTGTACCAGAAGCAAGCAAGAGTTCTGAAGTAAACACTAGAACCTCGACTGAAGGGAAGACAAGTGAGCCTGTGCCAAGTACTCCTGGCTCCCAGCATAAGCCGAACAGTGGTGTAAGTAAGGACCTCCTATAGTTAGAATAAATGAAAAGTAGTCTTCTGTTTATCAAACAGTTGTTTTTGAGGTTGCAGGCTCATGTTACAAAAGTTTCAGTTGATGCAGACGGGCTAAAACCCGTGCCTACAATAGATGACAAGTTACCGTTGTTCAACATATGCATGCGGGCTTTGTGGACTGCTTTCATATGGAGTAACTCTGGATTCGGTGTCTTCTTGAGACATAAGGATTAAGTAAAGTCAATAATGACATTCCTCGGACTGTAAAGGACTGGAGAGAAACAATCATCACCAACAGCAAGAGGTTGATGAGGAAAAACGGTCATTGTACTAGTGATTGTTCCTCACCGCTCACTTCTAATCAATGAGGATTATTCTAGTCGATGAGAATGGTTCCTCATCGACCAGAAGAGGACTGTGAAGAACGATCACCAATGTCTGTAGGAATTGTTCCTCACTGACCACTTCTAGTCGGGGAGGATTCTTCCACCGACTGAAAGAGGTCAGTGAGGAACAATCATCCTCATCGACTGGACGTGCAAATGTTGTAGGCATTTCTCAATTAATTGACAAATACAAAAATGTTCTTATGCATTAAAAAATTCATACTAACTTCATTTATTTAAGGCTTTAAAAAATATATTCTCAATCGACCGTGATAAGAACCTGTCACTTTAGATGTCGATTAATAAAAATTGTCAGTTGCTAAGAACAAAAGTTTGAACTATAAAGTGCATCGTGGCGTTTAATTAGTCCTTTCCCAACAAGCTAATGAAGTAATGCTAAATAATGAAGTCATGCAGAACATCTTAAAAATATAAATTTACTTTGAGTCAAAAGAATCAGAGATTTGCGAGAATTATTATTATCATATAAAAAAATAAAGTAACAATAGAACACCTTAAAATACACCCAAAAAAAAAAAAAAAAACAACAGGGGAAAAGGAAAAGGTATACATACGCAATATATGAATTTGTAGTAGTATTCGGTGAGTGATTAGACGAGACGAGACGAGACAATCCAGGAAATGGTAAAATTGGAACAATTAATAATAGGAGAGGTTAGCACAACTTTTTATTAAATCCCATGAAATATTTACTCTCAAAAGCGCTACCAAGTAGGGATTGAAGACCAAGGCAGGCTCTTGTGGACAAAGAAGGTCTAAAAAGGCAAATTCACGCATTTGAAGGTAACCACCCCATTAGTATAGTAAAATATTTATTGGACCTGTGAAAGACTCGTTTTTTACTAAATTAAGATATACGGACTTTGCTGAGAGAAGGATGCCTTTTTTAACCAGCCAACGTCAAGACTTGTTAGTCCAGCATGTTATGAATATTTCCAATTTGTCTTTTTTACTTTCGAGGTCATTAATTAGTCACCATGAATAATTCCATTTGTCTTATTTCCTTTCAGAGTTTGCGTGAGATGCTAAGTAGCAGTCGCGTTAATATTGGGCTAAAGATGATGGGAGAAGTTGATGAGAAAGCTTTCAAGAATGCAGCAACTGAGATTCCCACCTGAAGAAGCTGAGATACAGGCCCTCGAACTTTGCTCCCTATGGCAAGAAAAACTGAAAAATCCTCGATGGTACCCAGTCAAAGTCACCACAGATGATCAGGGAAATCCCCACGTGGGGGTTGTTAATGATCTGAGCTCGTTTCTGTCTATATATATATTTTTTTAAATTCTTCACTTTCAGCAGGCTTAAATTTCTAACAGATCTGCAGAGACTTCAGATATTAACGCTCTATTATTCCTAGTGAAGTTTTTGGTTCTTTCGAATTTTGTTTGAACATGAATTAGGATTCAAAGGTGGTCTCTTTGCCTTTATGCTTGATGTGTGGTTAGCAGAGAACCTTTTGAATATTATATATTATAAAGTCTTGCTGAACCATGTAGGAAATATTGAAAGAAGATGATGAATTGCGAAGAATCCTTAAGGATGAATGGGGGGACGAAATTTATGATGCAGTTACTACAGCCTTCCGTGAAATGAATGAATACAACCCAAGTGGCCGGTATGTGGTGAAAGAAAAATGTTGTTCAAACCAATAAATACTTGTGTGGAATGAAAGAAGAAATCAGAGCCAAAATGTCCTCCCATGTGGCCGCATGGCTATCACAGGGGTTAAAGGTCCCAAGTTTGAGTAACCCATGCGGTCGCATAGGTACTCTATGTGACCGCATAGAGTTAAATACTAGCCGTTAGACAGTTTTTCAAGTTCCAGTTTTAATGATTTTTGGAGGAAATCTTGCATCTTTTCATGGTTTTTTAACACCAATTCGTGGAGTATTGATCAAGGCCTATAAATAGGCGATGAGATGATCAATACAATTAATAACAAACAAATGAGATATATTCATTCATTCCACAAAGAAGAAACAAAGTCTTCTTCATCCATATTCAATTTCTCTTTGTGTTCTTGAAGTTTTGGAGAATTCCACAAATATTTAAGTGGTGAATTCTCTACAAGGTTCGATTAATCCTTCAAACCATTTGCCGAAAAATCCTTTGAGCACCATTATTCAATCGAGGGGGGTAAATATCGTTTGAGGACAACGATATAATGTTGTGTTTGAGCCTTCATGTTCGTGATGATCTTCTTCTCAATTTCATCTTCTTGTGATTCTATTTCTACGGTTTCTTCTCCAACCCTTGGTGTTGATGATTTTCCAACAATCTCAAACGATATCAATGCAATGGAGAATGGAACTACTTTGGCGACAATCAAGTTGATGAAATCAAGATCTTATTTGGATTGGTTGATGGGACGAATCGCGTGAAACGATTTGGAAGGATCGATTTTAATTTGGTAAGTTGATTTTATATTCGATCTTCACACATGCAAAAGATTATTCATGTAAGTTTTGACTGCATATAAATCTGATTTTTATATGCGTTAAAAGTTTGATTTTGACTTGTATTAATGGAAAAGGACGAAACTCACTAAATTGATGTTAGTCTATATGGTATGCGAATATATATAATTGCCATATTGTTGAATGGTAGTATATTTGTTGTGAATTTGAATGACAATCATTGTGCGAAAGACACGTTTGTTTTATGGACATTATTTGTGAAATATCTACGATAAATATTTGATGGCATTTGCTACAACTTTAAGGTTGCAAACCCAAGTGCAGGTTGTCTCAAGTAGTAAACTCGAAAGTCCGAGGTCGAACCACAGGGAATTGGAAGGATATAAACTAGTCTATGAGTAGTAAATGGTTGGTTAAAGTACGATGAGAAGAACACTAGAGCGTTGGGGATTCACTTTGGATAAATGAGTAGAAATTCTTCTCGATCTTTTATTTAACTCATATGAAAATCAACTATGAAGCGATCTCATACGGAAGATAAAACGTTGATTGCAAAATAGACTAAATGATAGTTCTAGTTAATTGTTTGAGAGAATATATCAAAATAAGTTATTGGTAGGTAAAGATTAACTAAGCATTCATTGTGCCAAACTTGTCAACAATAAATCAAAGTCTTTGACAAACCAAAACCATTTGGAGAACATATACTTCAACCAAGTAAAAAGATTAACATTGAAGAATAAAGTGAAAGATCAAAGATAAAACTACAAATTCATCAAAGTTTCACCCCTAGCTCTAGCTAAAGGTTTAGAAATGCTTAATGAAATGTAGCAAAGAGAAAAAGAAGGAAACTAGAATATATTGTAGAGGAATTGATCTCCCCAAACTCGTGGCCAAGGTCCCCTTTTATAGGCAAAGAAGCATCCAAAATGCAAGTGGACATTAACAACTTGTGCTCTGCCAGCTTGGAGACAGCAGGCTCATGCAACTTGACGCCACTTTTCAGATATGTTGTGCAGCGAATTTGGACTTATGATCAAGAGAAAGGTTGTTTCCACTTGAGTTATCTTTTCCATTGGTTCAAATTTCAGGTCCATTGGATCTCTATAACTCAAGATATGTCCAAAACAATGAGTGCTACTCACAGGTTGAAAAGCTGTATACAGCTAGTAACAGCTGGATCTTTCAACAGTGATTTTGGCTGCCCTATTCTGCGAATTTGACTTCTTGTAAAACATGAAAGTTGTAGATACATATCTTATATTTCCAGCCCAACTTGAATCACCTTGGTTCGATAACTACAACTCAAGTTATGATCCTTTTTTCGAGACAGTTGTGGATTTTTGACTCAACATTTTTCTCCACTTGCTCTATTTTGGAAATACATTGGAAATACACCAAATCAATACTCTTTCAAAAGTATAATACTCATGCCAGCATGTATGAAAATACGTATTTCAATTAATTGCATTTTTAACCATGTATTTACGCAAATTGAATTTTTGGCAAGAGAATTGAAATTAGAGACTAACAATAGTGAATTTGTACAAAATAAATGTGAAATGCCTTGTAAATGATAATCTTTGAAGCACTTTTAGACAATTATCAGCATTAAAGTCCCGTTTGATTTCCATTTTGGGGAAGAAAATGCATTTTGAATAGTTAATTGATGAAAAATGTGTGGTTGAAAATTAAAGAAAAGTTTTGGATTTACGTGTAATATTATTTTATTGAAGAATGTGTGGTTGAAAAGAAGAGAGAGAAAAATGAATTTTGAGAAAATGGGAATCAAACAGGGGCTAAATATGTATGTTCATGAGAATTCATAGAATTTCTACTAATGGAAAAAATTTGAAAATTATGTCCATAATTATAATCCATTTGTCAAATTGCATAGTTGTATAAATTCGGTGCATGAAATATTTAGTTGGAATATAGCATGAATTTATATGTGTGAAAAAGGACATGAGTGTGTATGTCTTTATGACATACTATATGTTTTGAAGTAAATTGAAAATACGACAAACGATCGTATGCATTAATTCCTGTATATGGAAATGAAATAAATTGGTTACTCTCATTTTATTGTGACAATTGGAAATGGTTCATATGCATGTGATAATGATGTTGGAAGAATGCCAACTATTTGTTGATAGAATATGAACTTTCATGACTATTTATTTAATTGGAATATGAAAATGACACGGTAAATGAGTTGATTAATTTTCATATCTTGTTTGATAGCCTCAATTAATTAAATGAAATTAAATGAATGGATTATCCAAAAATTCTATTTGCATATGAGTATGACAAAATGTGATTTGTGTTAATTCAATGGCCATGAATATGGTGAACATGTACCTTATTATTTGACGTGGTATGATACTATATTGTGAAATGTCACAAATGTGATAAGTTGCATATGTTTGGAAAAGTTACAATTCTTGTGAATCAAAATGTTTAGTCTTCTTTATTGTTTACTTTGACTTTAATCGTAAGACCAATTAAGTCGGTATATGCTTGGAAAAGCATTATTGGTATATGAGATGACCTTGATCAAATTGTGTGTGATCAAAATTAAAGATAGTTAGATTGAAGTACATTGTAACTTAACGACTACTATCAGAAAGTACTTAGCCTTTCACGGATATTATCCAAATGATAAGTGAATTGAACTATGAAAGAGTTGATGAACTCTAAGTTCAAGTATAACCCTAAATGTGGGGGTTAATATTAATGTTTGTGAACTTTTATGAAAAGTTCAAGACTTGTGGATGGAACATTACTATATTGCATATATATTCATAATTGAGGAATCGTGGGGGTAACTTAATTTAAAAGTTACATTTCCCTATACATTTTTAATCATAGAAAGATATCTATGAAGGGTAAAGGGTAGAAAATATTTATTCAATTTTAAGTATGATATACTCTAAGTTTAAAGTGAATGAAATGGGACGAAAGCCTACTATGGCATTTGTAAAATCAATTGGAATATTTGAAGAATATTCATAATATTGAAGATCATTGCAATTATTCAATGATAAGAATTAAATGCCCATGTAAGAAATCCACTAGAAAAAGGGATTGACTGGTGTAATAATTTGATGAAATCCTCCAACCATGCTTGGAAATAAATACTGCTTTAGATGAAGCTAGTGAGAAGCATGTAGCTTCATAAGAGGATTTATTGGCAGCGACAAGTTGTATCTATTAAATGAATCGATCGTTGGTTAGCTACATTTAATAAGATACTAAGTCACATGAAATGGAAGTCTAGACATATGAGTTTTACACATGACTTTACTGGAAAATTATCAAAGATGAAATAATTTCCATAAAGACTTAGCGGATCCTATAACTAAACCACTAAATAAAGATTTTGTGGTGTCTACTTCGAGTAGGATGGGGTTGAAACTCCTAAACTAAAAGGTCCACCAATGACGGTGACCTTACCTGTCATTACTCAAAAGGTAATCCACAGCTTCAAATGGGTAACAACAAGTCATTCGATATGTGGATAGCTGCAGCATTATAAAATCCGCAATAATCCTATCTTAAGTAAATAATGCTAGTTGTTACTAAATTGAGGGTTGAGTTCAAACTCTTAATGAAGTTCAGTGTTAAACACAAGCATCTCTAAAAGTAACAAAGATGCTGGAAGAACTTCACCTAGATGAACTTCGAGGTGGTGCCGCCTCAATAGAGAGTTGGAGTTTCTCTCTTAAAGGTTTATTGAAAAGGATGAGCGCAAGGCCATAAAAGCGCTAAGCGAGTTTGAAAAACTTGAGAACACGTAATACTCGTGCGTGTGTTCTTACCGGTATTGTTACATGGAATAACTGGTTCAAAACTTCATGCTACCTTTGATTCCGACTATACTTTGTTTGAATTACACTATGGTTAGATTCAAATCGAAAGATATGTAATCCTGATGCATGAGTATTGTATACTTTGAATATTAGAGTTTATTAGATTTTGAACCAGTGGGGGATTGGTGGAAAAATGTTGTTCAAACCAATAAGTGTGTGGAATGAAAGAAGAAATCAGAATAAAAATGTTGGCCTATGCGGCCGCATGGGGGCATGGCTATCACAGGGACTTAAAGTCCCGGGTTTGAGTAACCTATGCGGTCGCATAGTTTTACTCTATGCGACCACATAGAGTTAAAAACTAGCCATTAGGCAGTTTTTCAAGTTCCGATTTTGATGACTTTTGGAGGGAACCTTGCATCTCTTTATGATTTTTTGGCACCAATTTGTGGAGTATTGATCAAGGCCTATAAATAGGTGATGAGATAATCAATACAATTAATAACAAACAAATGAGATATATTCATTCATTCCACAAAGAATAAACAAAGTCTTCTTCATCCATATTAAATTTCCCTTTGTGTTCTTGAAGTTTTGGAGAATTCCACAAGTGCTTAAGTGGTGAATTCTCTACTAGGCTTAATTAATCATTCGAACCATTTTTCGGAAACCCTTTGAGCACCATTATTCAACCGAGAGGGGGCAAATATTGTTTGAGGACAACGATATAATGTCGTGTTTGAGCCTTCATGTTCGTGATGATCTTCTTCTCAATTTCATCTTCTTGTGATTCTATTTCTATGGTTTCTTCTCCAACCCTTGGTGTTGATAATTTTCCAACATGTGGTTCCCGAGCTGTGGAGCTACAAGGAAAATAAGAAAGCCACGCTGAAGGAAGTCATCAATTACATCTTCAAGCAATTGAAGACTCTCAAGCCCAATGAAGCGAGCCCAATTAAATGGCCCAAATAATAGAGTTTAATTCGAGAAGTGAGCAAAGCCCAATTTGAAAAGTAGGCCCAAGACGAGATTATCTAAGAAGGAGTCATGCTACAATAGCCCATAATCGCTCAAACATACTGGATGTCGCTCAGCTGCGCGAAACGCCCCAGATTTGAGCGAACATAACATCTGCTGGATGTCGCTCAATTGCGCGAAGTGCCCCAAACTTGAGCGAGCATAACATCTCTTCACTTCCAAAGGCAACGGTTGTAAAAACAGTTAAGGGGCAACCTTATCGCATCCTACCTTCCGAGGATACCGGTGACGAACAGTTATATGAGTGGAGAAAGTGGGCGGTTTCTGGACAGGGTGCTTACCATGGAGAAGGTGGGTGGTTATAGAGCAACATGCGGTTTTCAGACAGTTCTACGAGAGAAACTACCCAGGAGTATAAAAGAACAAAGTGAATACAGAACAAAAGATTGAATAAATCACTCTCAAACAGAGAATTATGTAATTTTATTTCCTTTAAGTTTTTTATAGTCAAATCTTAGTTATTTTGTGTGCTTGTGTCCCTTAGAGGCATTTCGTGTCTTTTGAATTGTAATCTTCATAAATAAACAGCCCTTGTTGGGACTTTGTCTCGAGAGGTCGTTGTTCCTTATACAATCATCTGAACCTTTTTTTAATTGTTAGTGTTTTCCGCGCGAAACAATTTGGCACGCCTGGTAGGATACGTTTGGTGTTTGAAGATATGACAAGCAAATCAATATGCCTCCTAAGAATTTTGACAAGGAACCAGCAAACCAACGGCTAGTCCAGTCAGTAATCGAACAATTCGAGGAACAGCAAAGTACTCCAGGAGTAGATGGACATAACCAAAGTCGTTACGAATAAATGACAAAATTTAGTCCTCAGACCATGCGTACATTGCTCGGTGAACTCACTCAAGACGTCAGTGAACAAGTAAACTTGTAAAACGTTCATGTTATAGAAACGTTTACTCAAGATGAAAATGCACACTATGACAATATGACTAAACAACTTAATACATTGAATGAAATCATGAATAAGTTAGTCAGCCAAATTTGTCAACCAATTATGCCAAGCATAGGAAATCATTTCCAATCTAGGACGATTGTGGGACATAGTTCCCCGATACCAAGCCCGAATCACAGGATAGACCCACCTTTTGGCCCATCTACTTCAAATCAAAGGAGTGGTGGAATGGCCAATTTGAATGGTAGTAATGGAGTAACAAACCCGGGGGGTAACCCGAATGCAAGGGACAATGTCAACACCAATGGATAGAACGCTCCACGTGTTAATGATGGTGGAAATGCTCAGTTTAATAGCAACAATGGTCTGAATAACGGCGTTTGCACCGCAAACCAAGGACCAAACATTAGGCCTCAAGCCATTCCACCAATAAACCAACCTGTAGGAGTCCCATATGATCCCAACGTTCTATTGAGGAATCAAATCATGGAATAGTGCAGGACCAAATAGCTTTTGGGACACGCCCTTTCATTAGGCCGACTTACACAAAGTCATACCCTGATTGGGTGGACCAAGCATATCCGTAGCCTAGAGGGTACAAAATACCTGAATTCTTGTTATTTACTGGCCTGGGAGAGGTTTCCACTTTAGAATATGTAGGGCGATTTATATTACAATGTGGAGAAGTAACGGACTACCACAAAGTAAGACTGTTCCCTAGTTCATTAACAGGAGTAGCCTTCTCATGGTTCATTAATTTGCCAGCAAATTCTGTCCAAACATGGCAACAACTAGAACAATTGTTCCACACTCAATTTTACAAAATTGAATCTGAAGTCACTTTGGCCGATTTGGCGAATTTGCGTCAAATGCCAAATGAATGGACAAAAAGTTTATTTAAAGGTTTAAAACTGCCAGGAGCAAATGTTTTGTACCTTTGCTCGAAAAGGAGTTTGTCAAAATTGCTCAAAACTGTTTAAACTTTGATCTAAAAAAGAAATTTCACGACAAAATTTTCTGATCTTTTCCAGTTAAGTGCTAACGTGATTAAGTATGGGCATTTAATAAGGGAAGATGAACAAATGAAAAACTCTAGTAAATGGACTTATTACAGAGACCCAAACTTTGACATTCTTGCTGTAGAGGGTGAATATTACGATCAGACAGAAATATGCTTGGCCAAACTAGTTAAGAGAGATGCTTATACTTGTCCTGTAGTGGCCAGGTTTAGAGTGTCAAATAAGGATGAGCATGTAAAAAGCGAAAGCAAAAAGGCTATGACGTTTTCCTTTGATGTGACCAAAGCTGACCTTATATTTGATAAACTGTACAAAGATAAGCAGATAAGGTTAAGCGACAAGCATAAATTGCCAGACCCTGAACAAATCAAGGGTAAAAAAATATTGTAAATGACATAATGCATGGTCACATATAACTAACAACTACCTGATTTTCCTTCATGTGTTACAAGATGCTATTGAGTCAGGGCGAATCATGTTTGATGATAAGAAGAAAATGACAGTGGATGAAAATCCTTTCCCACAGCCACTGGGGGTGAATATGATGACAGCTGGCTTAAAAAATAAGTTGCCAAAGTTCAGGTTAGTCTTAGATGATGGATAAAAGGACTCTGCATTACATACAAGCGTCTTTGAAAGGATCAAATAGGAAGAAACTGGAAAAGACGAAGATATCCTGTGTTCCAGATGCAAAGGAGAAATAGCTGAAAGTATGGAAGAGCCAAGAATATGGCATCACCAACAGCGCCAGCATCGTCCTAATATTAATCCTGATTTTCGGTCCAATAGAGGACAAGGTATGTCGAGTTATGAGAGACCGCCTTTTGAGAGGCAGTTCGGGTCGAACAGCAACGGAAGGATATTCAGGCCACAACCCCGTCGACCAAATGTATGACACTTCTTCCAGTATAATGCAGGAAGAGTTATACCCTTTGATGAAATGACCAGAACTCAACAGAGGCGTTTTCAACGGAACTATGGACGAATGATGAGGCAACAGCAAGGGTCGTTGCGTTCCAAAGTACCTAAATTGCTCGAAGTGGCCAACAAAAACATTCTCAATATCTTTAAGGGTGATGAAGAAACTAGCATTGGCGAGTCACTGGGAGAATTGCCAAAAGTTCTTCTGGAAGGTCAAAATTTGTGCGTGAAAAGAAAGACAAGGATGGAAAAGATCCAGATCAACCTCTCACTATTCAGTTTGGCATATTACCTCCTGTTATGATTAATAATTACATACTAGCCAATGAATTCAAAGGTAAAGAAATAGAAGAGGAGGAAAATGAAAGTAATGAGGAAGAAGCATGCGCATTGGAATGTTGTGAAGGCCAGACATCCCAGGGAATAGGTGATGAGGAAGAAAGTGATGACATGACCGATATTGAGGAGGAAATTGATTTGGAAGCAGAAAGGAAGAAAAGAGGAGTGTCGCTCAACAAATTATTGAAACAACTCCATTAAGAAGGTGTTCGCGAGGTGGACTTACTGGGCGAACTATCTGTGTGTTTTTTGACTTCTACGTGATATACGGAACACCTAAGAGAAGGGTAAGAGTGCCTCGCTCTGAGAAATACGGGTCACCTCCAAGAATATTGCCTCCTCCTACCGGTCGGATAGCCGAAGAAGAAGTATCAGATGAAAATGACAAACCAGGGAAAGCCCAAGAAGCAGTAGCTCAGTGTGAAGTGTTACACATGGACTTGTCGCAAGGAAATAGCTCAACCAAGGATCAACAAAAGGTGGAGATAGGTGCAGCTGAGAAAGTCATCTTTAAGAGGCCCAATATGAAGTTGACCAAACACTTGAGACTGTTGTATGTAAAGGCTTTGGTAAATAGCGTTCCTGTGGTGAAGGTGCTCATTGAGAACGGAGCAGCTATAAATACCTTATCATCGAGGATGATGAGAAAGTTTGCAAAAATAGAAAGCGACATGATCCCAACAGAAATTATCCTTACAAGTTTCAATGGAGGAGCGACTTCAGCTAAAGGTGTGATGCTACTGGACATAACTGTTGGAAGGACTACTAGAATGACAGTCTTCTTTGTGATAGATGGTCCTGCTAGTTACAATGTGCTGCTTGGAAGGGATTGGATTCATGAGTGTCATTGCATACCATCATCACTCCACCAATGCCTGATTTTCTGGAATGACAAGGGCAAAGCAGAAGTAGTCCAAGCAGACCACGGGCCTTTTGTTGCACAAGCAAACTCGGTAGAAATGTTCACGTATGAAGGGAACTATAGACCTATTAGGATAGTCCAAGATGGTGAAGAAGCTCAGGTCATCGCACAGAGCGAAGAACCATTTTCAATAGACACACTTACTGAAATGTTTAACCAAATGAGGCCAAACATAGTGGCCCTTGAAAAACTAGCAATTGGCAAAAGGATAATCCAAGAACTTTAATGAATTGTTGACCAGAAAAAGTGGTTGAAATTTAGGCCTTCAAAGCCAGATTAATGGCTTTCAATAAAGAACGTGAAGAAAAGATGAAAGAGGAAATAGCAATTGAGACACTGAGAAACAAGCTCGCAGTGTTCGAATTGGAGCAGAGTATTGGCCAAGAAGTTCACAAAGTGGATTGCTTGGAAGAGGAAGCACTTGCAAAAAACTTGGATGATGAAGCAACAAAGATTGCAAAATCTAGGCATGCTTAAGCACAAGACCCTTTGATGAAGGTGAATATTGGCGACGAAGGGGAAGATCGCGCAAAATTTGTCAGCCAGATGCTTAATCAAGAGGTAAGTGATAATTTAATCGCTTTATTAAAAGAATACAAGGATTGTTTTACTTGGGAATACGAACATTTGCCTGGTTTAGATAAATGTTTGGTAGAGCATAGATTACCGACTAAGCCGAATTTTAAGCCACATAAATAATCTCCTAGGCCCTTTCCTCCCAATGTGTTACCTCAAATAAAGAAAGAAATAGAGCGATTACTAAAAGCAGATTTTATTAGAACGGCCAGATATGTTGAATGGTTGTCCAATATTGTGCCAGTAATGAAAAAGAATGGCAGTATTAAGGTGTGCATAGACTTTAGAAACTTAAATCTAGCTAAGCCCAAAGATGAATATCTCATGCCAACGGTCGATTCCTTAGTAGATTCAACTGCCGGACATGTAATATATTCGTTTATGGACAGGTATTTAGGATATAATCAAATCTACATAGCTGAAGAAGATGTGCATAAAACGGCATTTAGGTGCCTTGGAGCTTTAGGATGCTTTGAATGGGTAGTCATGTCTTTCGGCCTGAAAAATGCAAGAACCACCTATCAAAGGGCGATGAACCTAATCTTTCACGTATGATAGGCGAATTTGTTGAAGTATATGTAGATGATGTAGTGGTCAAATTTGTTAGAGAAGAAGACCATTTTGAACAATTAAAACGCTCATTCAAGCGGATGAGGCAATATAAATTAAAGTTGAATACTTTAAAATGTGCATTTGGTGTCAACGCAGGGAATTTTCTTGGGTTTTTAGTACATAAGAGAGGGATTGAACTTGATAAAAATAAAGCAAAAGCCATTTTAAAGGCCAAGCCACCTGGTAACAAGAAAGAATTGCAAAAGTTCCTAGGTCAAGTAAATATTTTGAGACGCTTTATCTCTAAAACTTTTTCGCTTTTTCGCCTCTTCTAAAAAGCTTTTTCGCCTCTTCTAAAACTGAAAAATCAGGACGAGTTCGTCTGGAAAGAAGAACATCAAAAGACTTTTGATAGCCTAAAGACATATTTGTCAAGTCCACCAGTGTTGGTGTCACCTATCCAAGGACGGCCAATGAAAGTGTACATATCGGCAGAGCAAGAATCAATAGCCGGAATGGTCACGCAAGAAGATCAATTTGGGAAAGAAAGGGTGATATACTATTTGAGTAGACGTTTAACAAAATGTGAATGTAATTATTCTGCCAATGAAAAGTTATGTCTTGCTTTATATTTCACATGTACAAAACTAAGAGCTTATTTGCGGCCTGTGACTGTCTATTTGATTTCTAATGTAAATTTAGTTAAATACATATTTTCTCGCCTTGTTTTACACAAAATGATAGGTGTATGGACTTTGACACTTTTAGAATTTGAAATACAATATGTACCCTAGAAAGCAGTAAAAAATTAGGCATTGGCTAATTTTCTGGTCTATCATCCGTGCCTTGATATGCCTAAAGAAATTGAACTAAAAGTTGATTATTTTGAAATAAAACCTTAGGTTTTATTCTTCGATGGATCAAAAACTTCTGGAGATGCAAGGGTAGGAATAGTATTGATAAATCCGTTAGGGGTTCATTATAAATATGCCTTCACCTTAAATAGATTATGTACTAATAATCAAGCTGAATATGAGGTATTGATTGTGGGGTTGGAACTATTAACAAAGTTGGGAATAAAGAATATAATCGTTAAGGGCGATTCCCAACTGGTAATCTACCAATTGACTGGTGATTTTAAATGTCAAAGTGAGTCAGTCATAAACCAATACGAAATCGCCCAAAACTTATTTGAAAATTTTGATCAAGTAAAGTTTCAATATGTTAACATGACATATAACGATTTAACGAACAAATTAGCCCAAATGGCATCAGGTTATTCAAAGTTGCTAAATATAGAGTCCACTTGTAAATATGGAATAATATTGCCCGTAATGCAACGAAGGGCGAAGAATATTGATGTTCATTGCATACAAGATAGGGATGCAATAGATTGGAGAGAAGAAATTAAAAATTTCTTGAGAAAACCCGAGAAAGGGAGTGATAAGAGATTGAAGTTGCGATCTGTGAACTACGTGCTGATAGATGAAGAGTTATTCAAGAAATTCTCATATGAGTTGTTATTAAAGTGTGTAAGTTTGTAAGAAGTTAAGACTATCATGGCTGAAGTGCATGAAGGAATATGTGGGGCCCATTAGGCTGGCCAGAAAATGAGATGGTTAATTATAAGAAGCGGATACTTTTGGCCCAAAATGGGAGAATCGTGCGTGCAATATGCAAAGAGCTGTTTGGCCTACCAAAAATATGGTCCAACACAAAGGGTGCCAGCAAGAGAAATGGTACCCGTTATCAAACCTTGGCCGTTCAGAGGCTGGGCGATAGATCTAATAGGAAAGGTTTATCCCCCGTCATCCAAGCAACACACTTTCATAATAGTTGCAACGGATTTCTTCACCAAATGGGTGGAAGCAATACCGTTAAAGGAGATCTCTCAGAAAAATATCATCAACTTCGTTCGTGACCATATTATATACAGATTTGGGATACCCCAAACACTAAGGATGGATCACGGTACGTCCTTAAATGGAGATCAAGTGAAAGAGTTTTTGAGCGATTTTGAAATTAAGCTAGTAAACGCCACGCCTTATTACGCTCATTCTAACAGCCAGACAGAATCTTCTAATAAGGTTCTAAAGAATATCATAAAGAAAATGATAAGTGAAAATGTCAGGAATTGACACGAATGCTTGAATAAAACTTTATGGGCCTACAGAACGTCACCACGTTCGAGTACCAAAGTGACTCATTTTCAGCTTACTTACGGCCAAGAGGCTATGTTGCCCATGGAAATTAACGTGCAATCAACTAGGGTCGGCTTGCAGAGCAATTGGGATGACGATGAGCATGCTGAATCATTAACCCAAAGCTTACTAGAGTTGGACGATTTAAAATTGAACATCCTAGATAGATTGCAGGTCCAAAAACAAAAAATGGCCAAGTTTTACAACAAAAAAGTCATAGCCAAGTCTTTTAGCTTGGACGAATTGGTTTGGAAGACAATACTTCCTCTGGATAGTAAGGATCCAAAGTATGGGAAATAGTCGCCCAATTGGGAATGACCTTATAAAGTGAATAGTGTGTTGCCTAACGAAGCTTACCATCTAGAAGATTTGAACGGTACGAGGCATATAAGATCCATCAACGGTAAATACTTAAAGAAATATGTTTCTTCTATATGGGAAGACGAACAGATAGACCAACCTTAAATCGCACAGGCAAAAAACTGGACGATTGTGTTTAAACAAAATACAAGCAAAATACGTCCAAACGAAATATGTCTTTATTCATCACAAACAAAAGGATGCAAATTACAAATATAGGCCGCAGATGGAAGCAGGCTCTCAAAATATTCTTCCTATCAACTATTATAGAAAAGAGGGAGATTTGACCGCCATCGCCTTCCCAGATGCATAGCTACAATGATTGGCAGACGGCCAGGGAAGCATTCTCAGAAAGTAATTGATTCACAACTCCCCTTGGATTGTGCGTAGAAAGGGCGCTGAGAAGACATTTATTTAGCCAGAGAACCACCGCCTTCCTAAATGCATAGCTGCAATGGTAGGCAAATGGCTGAAGGAGCACTCTCAGCAAGCTATTAGCCCACTTCCAGCAATCCCTCTGAAGGTCACACATGGAAGAGGTGCTAAGAAGACCTTCATTGGCCAATTTTTTTTTCCTACATCTCCCATACCAAAGAAGATGTCAAGACAACTGACAAAATTGGAGAAGGATTGAATGCTTCATATCTGGTGAAAAATGGACTAATCGATCTTCTGGATTGATCATTTGGATGCCAGGCCGTGGCAACAAGTTAATCCTATGAAGAACAAGGATGGAAATGGCGAATATACGATAAGTTCGCGATTTTTATAGGAACCTGAAGGTGAAGAGACAAAAGGTGAAGGGCCATATACCTGCACAATAATCGAAATTGAAGGGTCAAATCTCGAAGAAGAAAAGTCGGAATACTAAAAGTTCATTTCCATGTGAAAGTAAACTATGCAATGAATGTGACACAATAAATGCCAAGCAATATCAACAATTAAGACAGGCGTCAAGTAAAAGGGTTCCGTTTTGAAAACAATTTGGGAACAAAATGATGACTTCATTAATTGGCTGCAAATTACATGATCGACCAATAATGGCTGTCGTCCTAAGATACAAAATAAAAGTCGGCCTAACTACAAATTGCCCCAGAATGAACGCATTTGTTCTCTAAGTGGTCTCATTCATCGCGCTGTTTTTGAGAAGCAACATGGAGCTTAGTTGCAAGTTCCTCGTTCACCTCCAATTTCACATAACGCTCAACCAGGGATTTACTTCGCTCAACTTCTTAAGAAGCAGCACACTCCTTGGTAGCCAACCTAGCCCGACAATCGTCCATCCTCGCTTGAAGTTCCTTCAATTCTGCAATCAGCTTCATTATCAGAGAATCCTCGACCATAACATCAAAGAGATTTCTTTCAAAGTGCCTTTGGACTTCCAAATTTCACCAAACAAAAACTACCTTTCAACTATGGCTTGAATGTATTGGGTTGTTTGGGCTTTCAATTCCACATTCCTGGCCAACAAAGAACTTATCTCTGAATGAATAAGCTTCAATGACACCTTCAAGGAAGAAGAAATTTCAAGCAAGGGAAGCTCAAGTGCTTGAGCCATCTTTGCACCCAAAGCCTCGATTTTATCTTTCTGATCGGAAGCACTGGCTTTGGCAATACCTATATCCATGAAAGTAACATACTCTAGCACTGATTGCTTGAGCATGTTCATATTTTCTTCTGAGAGGGCAGCAGATGGGACAGCAAGAGGGCTGGCTGAAGAGGAACGAGAAGCAACGAAACCTTTTGCTTGCTCCCAAGTCTTGGATAGACCGTAAAATAGCGTCAGCACAGCAATTCTGGAACGTCGGGGAGCATCGTCAATTGATCCAGTCACCTGTGGAGACTTCTCTTTATCTTAGCGAGAAGAACCCCCCATGACGGTCAGCTCTACAAGTACTTCTGCCAAAATCAGGCGACATTAGTGTAAGGTTCAATAATACAGATGAAAGAGAAAATTATAAATTATATTACCTGCCACTTCAACACTTAGGGGTCATCGCTTTGACGAGATGGAAGATTTTCACTTGGCTGCGCGATCACACGCTCTCGGCCTGTAGGCTCCTCAAAAGTGGCCCTCTTCATCAGATGGCTTGATCGAAGAGGCTTCAACGAAAGGTGACGGTATAATAGCCTGTGAAGACAGAGTCTTCAAAGAAGAACTAAAACCCCTCTGCGAAAATTCAAGTAACAAGTTAGCACATGAAAGATTTTCTATACATAAACAGAAACAGGCATTTCTCTCTAGTTCAAGCACGTTCAAGCACCTTCCGCTTGATGGTAAGAGGAATATCATCATCATCATGCTCAGCGTCACCCTCATCGGTCAAAATTGGCTGAACTGGAGTTGGTCGTTTTCGACTGGATGAAGTGGTGGTTGTTCCTGCTCGAACGGATGAAGGACTAGATGAAGCAGGACGTTTGGATCGGGTAAATGGAGAAGTAGGACTCCTGACCAATATAGGCAAGGCAGGGATGGGACGTTTGGAGCGGGCGTGTGAGTAGTTGTTGGTATTTTTCCAAACTGAGAGAGTTGTCTGAAGAACTTGATGAAGTTGCCATTTTGCTCGAAAAACGTTTGAACAAGAAAGCAAGAAGATAAACAGTAACTTTTATAGATGAACGTGACAACGCGAACGTGGATAAAGTGGCGTGATGGAATGGCGTGTCCTTTAGTTTATAGGGGCTACGAGATGTTACGTTTTGGGCCTAAAAGGGTCACCGCCAAAAGAGGTAATGATTAAAGTATCCCGCGCTTTTGTAATCTTAAACGTTGAGTACAATGCAAAACTATGAATATGGCATAAGATTGATAATGAATATCAATTTGGCCATATTAGGGGGTAATTGTTGATACACAAAACTAAACCTAATTAAGCGAGCCCAATTAAATGACTCAAACAATAGAGCTTAATTCGAGAAGTGAGCAAAGCCCAATTTGAAAAGTAGACCCAAGCGAGATTACCCAAGGAGTCGTGCGACAATAGCCCATAATCACTCAAACATGCTGGATGTCGCTCAGTTAAGCGAAACGCCCTAGATTTGAGCGAACATAACGTCTGTTGGACGTCGCTCAGTTGCGCAAAACGCCCCAAACCTGAGCGAGCATAACATCTCTTCACTTCCAAAGACAACGGTTGTTAAAATAGTTAAGGGGCAACCTTATCGCATCCTACCTTCTGAGGATACCGGTCGCGAATAGTTAAATGAGTGGAGAAAGTGGGCGGTTTCTGGACAGGGTGCTTATCGTGGAGAATGTGGGTGGTTATAGAGCAATAGGCGATTTTCAGACAGTTCTACGAGAGAAACTATCCAGGAGTATAAAAGAACAAAGAGAATACAGAAGAAAAGACCGAACAAATCACTCTCAAATAGAGAATTATGTAATTTTATTTCCTTTAAATCTTTCATTGTCAAATCTTAGTTATTTTGTGTGCTTGTGCCCCTTAAAGGCATTTCGTGTCTTATGAATTGTAATTTTCATAAATAAACACCCCTCGTTGGAATTTTGTCTCGAGAGGTCGTTGTTCCTTACACAATTGTATGAATCTTGTTTTAATTGTTAGCATTTTCCGCGCGAAACAGTGTGCATGCATCCTAGATTAACATGCAGATGCAAAGAAGTCTGATTTTATAAGAAATATATCTAATCAAAACTTTCTTCTTTTTTCTTTTATTCATGGTTAGGAAGCAGCTGGAGAGAAAAGTTTTGGTAGTTGTGGAAGAATTCGGAATAAGACAGGATTCCCCACCATTTTCAATTGTTGTCTTTGTTTTCTGTGAAGTTGTCCCATGTTTATTTAGAAAATGCTAGACTATGTATTGTTCTTTGTTGGAACAGAATTTAGTGCTTTGTGATTGAACACTGCGAGAATTTGATTTTGGTATGTTGTTAAACCATGCTTTTTATATTTTATTTTGGGGTAAATTTGATAGGTCTTTGTGAAGCCAGAGGGATTTTTGTTTCTAGATATAGATTCTTAGTTACATTACCGTAATCTGTTAATGGCTAGAGACAGTCATATGGCCTTCAGGTGAAAAAACAGAAAAAGGAAAAACAAGTACGAGAAACCTAGAGCAAAATGTTGACTTTGCTTAGTTGTTTCACTTTGTGATGAGAGTTCGTAATGTCTACTGCTTCATAGAAAGCACCAGGCAGAGATTTTTTCTATGCCCTGCGATTTATGTCTTCTTTGGTATGCCCATATGAGTAGGATTATCCAAATTTGGCATCCTGAGTTCTTGACTGTATACTTCGAAAATGCAAGTTGCATGTCTTTATCTGTTCAATTGGGCACTTAAGCCTCTAAAACTAACCAGCCGACTGATCATAAAATCCACCAAGTTCAACAACATTCCAAGGCGAAAAAATGAAAATATAATTAACCTTCAGAACATGAAATGTTGGATGAGAAGTTTCTGAATGCCAATTCCTTTGAAAAAATTCAAGACGAGTTCATTTCTCCAAATTTTCTGTAGATTATAATCGTCTGGCACATTGCATATGACTCACAATCCAAGAAAAAAATCCTGTTTTACACATGGACAAGAATCAAATTTTAGTCGGAACCAAGAATTCCCAACTTCAACCTGGAGGTTTTCTTGATCAAAAGAACCATAACAATAAATCTCGAAGCATAAATATGAAAAATATGTCAACAACAAAAGAGCAGCAGGAGATATAAAACACCAGCATTAAGAAATATTTCATTAAATAAACAAACCTTTACTTCAAGATTATACAAAGAAGGGTGGCATCCTTGTAAAAATGCCCACACAATGTAGTACATTATCTATGATTTCATTTTTTTTTTTTAATTTACCTTTTTCCATATCCTCAGTTGGTATTCTGTCCATTCTCAACACCTAGACCGTACAACACGCCGGAATACTTATCCAGGGAACCACTAAAAAAGTTCTCCTTCAACTTCCTGAAAGCAAAAGATGTGAGCAAACTATCCGAACCCGCCTGGTGGCAAACCCCGACTCTCTCCACCTCCAACAACTCTGCCAGCTTATTCAAACCCCCGTGGAGACTGTTACAGAACTTCATCAAATGTTTAATATCATAAAGCACTGGAAAATACACATGGATCATAGTAAAGAACCCCTCTTGGGTATCGGGCAGGCTCTGGCGAGTCAAGAGCTTGAGCAAGTACCCAAAATCATAGCCGCTATGGAAAGTCACCCAGTACATATTATCGTTTAAAACAATCCCTGATGACATCAAAAGCTCCCCAAATTGCTTGGCATCAATGCCATTCTCGATATTCTTCGAGAAATCAATGCCACTCTGGCGCAACAATTCAATCGAGTCATTGGCAAATACATCCTCATTTGTATTGAATTCCCGGAAATTGAATTGCCAAATGCAATACTTGTCTGTTCCACATGTGGGCAAATTTCCCTTGTCATCCGAAAATGTAAGCCCTAACTGAATCAGCTTCAGTAAATCCACATTGGCTTTCAAAGTTTGGTAATGATAGTCACTGGAATTCTTGAAATTGCCCAGGGGTCGGATTACAATACCCGGGAACTCAGTATCCATGGCAATATATGGGTAATCATCGACAATATCACGAATTAGGGCAAATTCTTGGTCCAGATTATCAGCCCAAACCTCCCGAATCTGAATCGATTCGCTTTTTTGTAAAAGTGACATCTCCCACAAAGATTTTCAGAGTAATTTATTCGGCAAAATTAACAGGTTTTTCTCAATCAAAATTTGAACATTTGAAGAGCCCTGGGATTGATCCGTCAAAAACCATCACATTCCAAATAAAAACTGCATAAAAATCCAGAAAATGCAAAATCAGCCACTGATTCCGACAGCCAAATAAAAAGTATAAGACACGTACAAAAATACCTTGTGAAATCAACAAATCTTGGATCTTGATACAACGAATCAATGAAATTATTGCTATAATTTAAATCCAGTGCCAATATACGAGACATACATATATAAAAATACACGTTGGGCATGAATATATATTAATATTATGAAGCTTCAGGGGTTTTGGGTTTTGGATGGGAGGAACGTGATAAAGAATGCGAGGCGGCGATGAACGGCAGAACGGGGCAGCTGACAAAATTAGGGCTACGCAATAATAATAACCATTTCTTTCTTTTATAGGCATTTGCATTTTATTTAAAAATGTAATTTTGAAATGGTAGTTTTCTTTTTCTTTTTTTTTTCGTTGGACAACCTATTATTAGTTGTTTAAAGAAAGAAATAATTATGGTATTTTTTTTCCCTCTTTTTATATAATTTCAAAATGTTCATGTAGGATTCATTTATTGATGGTGGAGGGAAGTTTGATCATTAATTGCGTAGTGAGCTGAATGAACTTCATGAATTCGTTGTGTGTGATTTTTGCCAGATATTGAGTGTTGGAATAGAAAACATGTTTTGTTAAGTTAAGAAAATCTTGAGTCGAATAAGAGTTGAACGTCTTAAATTGTGGTGACCCCTTTAGTCAGACAGACTGATACATGTATTGAATGTTTGTATGAAAAAGTTCGTTTATAGTTCTAATTGCTCTGAAAAATTATTTCTTGCTCGTCCGTCATTTACACACTCTTGTGCATTACAAGTGACGATTATCAAAATGGCAGAAAAGTTAATAGTAACTCTTTATCTGTTAAGCTAAATTACATTGTTGAGAAAAATATGACATTTGCATAATTCTATTGCTTAGCTCAAACGCTATTGTTCATCATACCTGGAACAATATGTTATTGCTCAGATGCAAAACTATTGACATATTAGATATCTAAATGCTATAAATAAATGGTAATAAGAATTTTTGAACAACGAACAGTCAATAAAAATATTTACAATAAAGAAGCACATGATTCTTGTTGACCCCAAAAAATGTTGTCAACAGATGTCAGTATCGGACTCGTGACACGTGGATTCAGCGAGTTGACCGGAGCCGATGATCGAAAATTATGTATGAATAGACGAGTCGGAATACCAACGGATGATGATCATGTCGTGCGAATAATCGTTTGTATATGATATCTGTTTTTCCTTAGATAATGTTATATTCAAGCGATAATTCACTCAAAATGTGGATTTTGTAATGGTTATTTTGTCAAGAATATTGGTTTTTTGCTCCCTCAAATCTCGATTTTTGCATCCTTAACAAAATCACAAGAAGTGTTATTTATAGCCAAACGACCGAACTGCCTATCGTCGGATCGAATCCACGTGGCTTCATCCTATTGAGTTAAATATCACATCACTCATTCATAACATTAACTATAGTAATGAGTGCCCTGTCACCCCCTTCCCTAAGACTGACATTAAGTAAGGTGGCTTAAAGTTACTCGTTACATCAATCACTTCTCAAAGATATTTTTCAGATTTGTTTCTTCTAAGGACCTCGATGAACGAAGCATTAGGCAGCTAGGAAGCGGTGCCTCGGCATCTAGGAAGCGGTGCCTCGGCATAAGGCTTCGGTGATAAGACTTCGATTTTGAACAAGGGATATCGGTTTTGAATAAGGGACGTCGGTTTCAACGTGAACACTTCAGTTTCGTCCAACAAGGCACCTCGGCTATGACTTCGGTACTTGATCTGGACACTTCGACCGAAGCGAATTTAAGCCCTCTTTGATTTTCTATTTGCCACGTGTCCTGCCACGGTCCTCCCATGCCTCTTAAACACTAATCTTCTTTTAATGGAGTAACAATAGTCCCCCAAGTCTATGTATTTAATATTTATGTAAATGCGTGGACTTTGGAAAAAATGTATACATGGTTCTCTAAAAACTCTATTGGCCGATGTTATCATGGATTTCAAACTTCGGAGCGTAATATGATTGGTCATAAGAAATTATAAATAATACTTGCTATACTGAAGATTATTGAATAAGGACATAGATGACCACCGCTGCCATTCTTGTCGAAGTTTTTACCAGGCGAAGTGCCCTCATGTCCGCGTGGTGTTTGAATAAAGATAATTGGGCTGAAATTGATTTTATCCGAAGTGGGTCGTATCGAAGTGCTTTGCATGGTGCTGAAGTGTTAGACTTTGGTAAATTGAGGTCCTTTGAATAAGAAGATTTGTGGAGGTTCTATTTGTTTCGATGGATACGAGGGATTGTTGATTTTTTAGGCTGTAATGATATACTATCTTTTGCATGTATTCAAAGAGCTGCGGCGGTTCAATTTTCAATACACGCAACCACCACTACGTTAAATGTGTAATCATGGTAATTCTAGGGCGCGCACCAGAGGCTAAAGACACGTTGAGGCGTGTAGGACACACGCTGTCATCTGATCTATAGAAAACGGAGCAGCTGACGTTTTGGACCACTTAGATTAAATGTGTGCATGCACAGTTAGATAAACCGGATTCTTATCCAACGGTCAGGACTGTTCCCTCTTATCTATAAATGGTGGCAAATGAATGCTTTCATTCCTTCATTTTTACGTGAATTCGTTAGTGAACCTTAAGAGTTTGCACCTTCTTCTCTTCTCAGATTTTCTGTCTTCTCAAGATTTTTTCGGCAACCCTTTACCGACATTGTAATTAACATCGTAAGTTTTTAAGAGAGAAAAGAGGCTTAACTTATTGATTTCTTTTCGAACCTAATGTGTTCTAGTTCTAATAAGAGAACCAGATTATTTGAAAATAGTAGCCAATCACGGAATCCGTTTGATTAAGACTTCGGACCTTAGGAAATTAGTAATGTCCGGACCGAGTACTACTCCTGTGAGGGAGATCAGATTGGAGGACATATGGGGGGTTTCCAAAATTCAATCCTTCATGACCCCCTTGCGTCTAGTTCAGTTTAGGGAAAAGTATTGCATACCCTATGATATCGAACTCCTCACCAACGTGCATGTTACCTCAGGTCGGGCTGTGTCGCCATTAGCGAACATTTGCTCAAGGCAGGACTTCGTCTTCCTCTCCACCTGTTTTTTAGAGCAGTCCCTAGGCTATACGAACTTGCTCCTATCCAATTCGTCCCTAACGCATGGGCCCAACTAGTGGGTTCCTACTTCCTCTGGAAGGATATCTCTTTAGGAGAGGACATGCCCCTTCATATCTTCCAAACACTTTTCCAGCCGAGGTCTTTAGGAAAAGGAGATTCCAGGGGCTGGTACTCTTTGTGTCATTGGGGGTCACATTCTCCTTTTGCCATCGAACTTCATTCCTCTGTCAAGCTTCGGAAAGAGTCATAGTTTTTGGTGAGGGGTAAATGACAGGAGTGTGAGGGCGACACCGTGCCTCACGTCAAAGTACCGACCTTATACTCTGAAGCCAGTGAGTGTCAATTTTCCTATGCGTTTGCATTTTGAGTTAAATTTTAATTCTAACCTTTCGAGCTGTCTTTTGTGCAGACGTGGTTGAACTGTTCGAGCTAAGCTCGGGGGAGCTTGGACTGATCAGAGACGTCTACCTCCGACCAGTCTCTTCCAGAGAATACGAAAGGCTCATCCTTCAAAGACAGTTCTTTGAAGACTTCTGCCTAATGTCGAGGAAAGGTATGCATACATTTTTCTCTTGTTTTAAAATATTTTCCCTGCGACCTCAACCTTGCTGATTTCACCTATTTGCTTTTTGCAGAGGAATTTTTGCATAGAAGGCACCAAACCCCAGATATGGCTACTATCGTGGCAACTACTTCCACTACTGGGAGGAGGGGTTTAAAGGGCACCTCGGCTGGTCCAAAAAAGTAAGAGAAAATGTGGAAAAGGTCAGCAGAGAGGCCATCACCCATGAGGCAGAAGTTTCCGGCGAGGAAGCTATCCCCTCCACCGTGGTTGACAAGGGCAAAACTCCTGTGGTGGAGTCCCCCAAGAAGAGGTACTAGGGAGGATGGGGCTGGAGGTTCGGCTGATATCCTATCCCCACGTTCTAAAGTCCCAGTAGGGAAGAAGTTGCTTGGTGGCTCCCTAGCTGTGGCCCTTGTTACAAAGAATAGGCCATCTGAGCTACCAAAGAAAGTTCCTACAAAAAGGCCAAGGACAGCGAGTGCTTCCGCCGTGCAAGGGTCGACGTGGACCAAATGCTTCCTACTCAGAGGAATGATGAGCTGGCACCAGAAGTTTTTTCTATGCTTCCGTCGATGTCCAAACTGCGGCTTCCAGCTTTTACAAGTACTAGACGGATAGGCGGCAGAATTTTATGGAGTCTGGGAAGCCCAAGGATGTGATTACAATAATCGTGAGCTAAACAGCGAGGTCATTTGGTACTGCCATAGAGGTGCAGGCCCTCTTTAATAACTTGCAAGGAAAAAAGGAGAATGAAGCCAGTAGGGTGGCCATGGCAGAAGAGGAGGTCTCCAAGGCCAAGGCTAAGTTGAGGCTACCAAAAAATTGAGGGAATAGGAGTCCTTGAAGCTTGCTTTGGCTCTGACTGAGATTGAAAACATGAAGAAGAAAGTTCATACTTGCCAAAGCGAGGTGACTTCAATGACGAGGAGACTTGAAACTTCAGATGCCCATCAGAGGATATCAGTCGAAACCTTAGAAAAACTCAACAAGGAGCATTACGCTTTGAAGGCGGATTTTGAAAATGAAAAATTGGAGAAGGCTGCCTTGAACTCAAAGATTTCTAGCCTTACTGAGGAGGTTGAGGAGGTGAGGAGGGAAGCTGAATTTGCAGGGACCAAGGCTAAGAAACAGTTTGTCAGCAACTTCCATCTTACTGAAGTATATGAGAATTTCGCCATTTATTAGAAGAGATACGCGTATAACGAAATAGTAGAGTGGATAAAGGCTGATAATCCGGCCATTAACACTTCAGAATTAAGGGATTTGTTCCTTGATGAGGAGCCTGAGCATGAACCTGAGACCCCAGTGGTTGGGGATGACGTTGTTTCGGTTGATGACGAAGCCTCCGAAGCAGATGTCGAGGAAGTCAACCCCTTGAATGCCATAATTCCTTTCACACCTCCCCCTCCCCAAAACGAGTAGATGGCGGAACAAATTTTGTAATAGGCTTTGAAACCCTCTTTATGTACTCATCCCATTATTCAATGAAATTGTGCTTTTGACTCGTCTTTGAGTAGTTCTATGCTTTTCTCCTTACTTTGCACGCACCCTTTTTACCATGCCTGAAAAAATCGACTTAAATCTGAGTGTTAATACTTTGGAAAATTTACAGATTCTATCATGACTTCTGTTATTAACATGTTTAATATCTCAGATTTCACTTTCTACCACTTCCCATAATCGTATATTGAAAGGCGACACTCATTTTGAAATGGTTGGCTTATCATGAAGCTGGGTTACCTTTGTGTCCCATGGTTTTATTATAATTGGATCAATTTAGATTAATTCATTATATTTCCAAGGCATGAAGTTTGGGTTGCCTCTTCACGTCGAGCCTTTTTACAAGCTTAACTTGCTAGTAAGTGTTTCATCCTTTCAGGACGTCGTAGTTAGCTTAAGTTTCTTCCCAAGGCTTGCAGCGTAGGTTTTTTTCTTATGCCGAGGCACCTTTACAAATCTTGTTCGTAAGGGAACGTTCAGTTCACTTCGCTATTGGGAGGGGTTCTTTTAGGAATGCCTCCTAGTTGAAGTGCTGACGTTATGACTAGTTTAAGTTTCTTCCCAAGGCGTGGAGCGTGGGCTGCTCTCCCATGCCGAAGCCCCTTTATAAATCTTGTTCGTAAGAAAACGTTCTGTTCACTTCACTATTGGGAGGGGTCCTTTTAGGAATGCCTCTTAGTCAAAGTGTTGACGTTATGATTAGTTTAAGTTTCTTCCCAAGGCATGGAGCATGGGCTGCTCTCCCATGCCGAGGCCTCTTTACAAATCTTGTTCGTAAGGGAACGTTCTGTTCATTTCGCTATTGGGAGGGGTCCTTTTAGTAATACCTCCTAGTCGAAGTGCCGACGTTATAACTAGTTTAAGTTTCTTCCCAAGGCGTGGAACGTGGGCTCCTCTCCCATGCCGATGCCCCTTTATAAATCTTGTTCGTAAGGGAACGTTCTGTTCACTTCACTATTGGGAGGGGTCCTTTTAGGAATGCCTCCTAGTCAAAGTGTTGACGTTATGATTAGTTTAAGTTTCTTCCTAAGGCATGGAGCATGGGCTGCTCTCCCATGCCGAGGCCTCTTTACAAATCTTGTTCGTAAGGGAACGTTCTGTTCATTTCGCTATTGGGAGAGGTCTTTTAGGAATACCTCCTAGTCGAAGTACCGATGTTATAACTAGTTTAAGTTTCTTCCCAAGGCATGGAGCGTGGGCTGTTCTCCCATACCGAGGCCACTTTATAAATTTTGTTCGTAAGGGAACGTTCTGTTCACTTTACTATTAGGAGGGGTCCTTTTAGGAATGCCTCCTAGTCGAAGTGTCGACGTTATAACTAGTTTAAATTTCTTCCCAAGGCATGAAGCATGGGCTGCTCTCCCATGCTGAGGCCTCTTTATAAATCTTGTTCGTAAGGGAACGCTCTGTTCATTTCGCTATTGGGAGGGGTCCTTTTAAGAATGTCTCCTAGTCGAAGTGCCGACTTTATAACTAGTTTAAATTTTTTCCCAAGGTAGAGAACGTGGGCTGCTCTCCCATGCTGAGGCTCCTTTACAAATCTTGTTTGTAAGAGAATGTTTTGTTCATTTCGCTATTGGGAGGGGTCCTTTTAGGAATGCCTCCTAGTCGAAGTGTCGACGTTGTAACTAGTTTAAGTTTCTTCCCAAGGCATGGAGTGTGGGTTGTTCTCCTATGCCAAGGCCCCTTTACAAAATCTTGTTCGTAAGGGAACGTTCAGTTCACTTCGCTATTGGGAGGGGTCCTTTTAGGAATGCCTCCTAGTCGAAGTGCCGACGTTGTAATTAGTTTAAGTTTCTTCCCAAGGCATGGAGTGTGGGCTATTCTCCTATGTCGAGGCCCCTTTACAAAATCTTGTTCGTAAGGGAACGTTCTGTTCACTTCACTATTGGAAGGGGTCCTTTTAGGAATACCTCATAGTCGAAGTGCTGACGTTATAACTAGTTTAAGTTTCTTCCCAAGGTATGAACTGTGGGTTGCTCTTCCATGCCGAGGCCCCTTTACAAATCTTATTCATAAGGGAAACATTCTGTTCACTTCGCTATTGGGAAGGGTCTTTTTTGGAATGCCTCCTAGTCGAACTGCCGACGTTATGACTAGTATTGTTCTGTCCGCATAGATCTATAGGAGACTTTTTTTGCAAAATAGTCTTTTATTCATCACTAATTATACAAGAAATGAGTTACAATTTTTACTAATAATATTTTCTCAGATGTTCAGTATTCCATGGATGAGGTTGTACCTTTCCATCCAAGGATTCGATCCTGTAAGTCCCAATTCTGGCTTTTTCCCTGATGCGGTAAGGACCTTCCCAGTTGGGTCTCAGAGTCCCTGTACCTGGTTCTTTTGTTGACAACAGAACCCTTTTTAGCACCAGGTCTTCTAATCGAAACGACTCCTCTTTACCTTCAAATTGTAGTATCTAGCCATTTTTCTTTGATAGGTAGCCACTTTGGCTTGTGCTCCATCCCTCATTTCTTCAAGGAAGTCAAGCTCGCATTTCCTCAATTCGTCATTTGATATTTCATTGAAGTGCAATCGACGAGGAGAATGGAGTCCTACTTCAACGGGACTCAAAGCCTCGGCCCCGTAAGCCATGGAGAATGGGGTTTGTCCTGTCACCGTTCGACTAGTGGTTCGGATCGCCCATAAGACTTTTGGTAATTCGTCCATCCAAGCACATTTGAAGACGTCCAGCTTCTTTTTTAGTGTATACTTAATGGTTTTGTTCACCACTTCCACTTGGCCATTAGCCTGTTAGTGGTGAGGTGAAGAGAAATACTTTCTAATGCCTAATTCATCACAGAGATCTCTGACCTTTTTATTGTTGAACCATCGTCCATTATTGGAGACGATTGAGTGCGGGATACCGAACCTATAGATGATGTTTTTCCAGAGAAATTTCGTCGTGTTTGCTTTAGTAATTTTGGATAGAGGTTTAGCTTCAGTCCATTTGGTGAAAAAATCTATGGCGACAATTGCGAAGTACGCCTCACCTCTTCCTTTCGGCATGGGTCCAATGAGATCAATTCCCCACTTGGCAAAGGGCTACGAACTTGAAACTACGGTGAGCTCCTGTGAAGGTTGCCTCTGAACTATCGCAAACCTTTGACATTTGTCGCACTTCTGGGCAAATTGCTTGGCATCCTTTTTTAAGGTCGACCAGTAGTATCCTTGCCTTAACACTTTTTGAGCTAAAGCCTAGCCTCTCGAGTGGTTGCCACATTCCCCTTCATATACCTCTCGAAGTACATAATTTTCTTTTTCCCTGCTTGTGCAACGGAGAAGAGGCATTGAGAAACCTCTTTTGTAAAGTACCTCATCCTGAAGAATGAAGTGCATGGCTCGTCGTCGGAGTTTCTGTGCTTCTTCTTTTTTAGAGGGTTGGGCTTGGTTTTTCAGGAAGGCAATTATTGGGTCCATCCATGATGGAGTACTCTCTATCCACATCACTTCCTTACATTTTGCAATGGGGGACCTCGGAAGGTGCTCTATTGGAACCACAGCCAGGAGTTCGGAATCCCTGCTGCTTGCCAATTTTGAGAGAGCATCCACATAATGATTTTCATTGCGTGGGATGTGTGTTAACTCAAACCTTTCAAAACTAGGTATGAGCCCCATAACCACCTTGAGGTAGGAAGCCATTCCTTTGTCTTTGGCGGCGAATTCACCTCTGACTTGGCTAACAAGTAGCTGAGAATCACTTTGAATAGTTAGCCTTCTGACCTGCATTTCTTTGGCGAGGTGGAGCCCAGCTAAGAGGGCCTCATATTCAGCCATATTATTTAAGGCTTTGAACTCGAACCTTACGGCACAATTCGGCTTGCACCCTTCTGGGCTGATTAGTATTACTCCTGCATCGGACCTAGATTTTCCTGAAGAGCTATCTATATATAGGTTCTAGGTAGGAGGTTCTACTAGTTCCATTTCCTCTTCCATTTTCTGGAACAGAAGTGTATTCTGCCACAAATTCTGCTGACTGCCAGGGCCTGTCCCTTAACAACAGTTCAGGTTTTATAGATGATATCGAATTATGTGGGTTCCACGGCCCACTTTAATAACCTGCTCGAAGCATCAGGCTTCTGAAACACCTGCCTTAGGAGGAAGTTGGCCAGTACTTCAATGGTGTGTGCTTGGAAGTAGGGCCTCAGTTTTCATGAGGCTGTGATGAGTGCTAAGACTAACTTCTCCATGTCAAGGTACCGCATTTTGGTGACAAGAAGTGCTTTGCTGATGTAATACACGGGCAGCTGATGTCCTGCCTCTTCCTTGATCAGAACTGAACTGATAGCTTCGGTTGTGACTGCAAGGTATAACAATAAAAGTTCTCCGGGTTTGGGTTTCGAGAAGATAGGAGCTTAACCAAGATGCCTCTTCAGTGCTTGTAAGGCTTCTCACACTCCTCGATCCCCTGAAATTTGTTTCTCCCTTTTAGAACTTTGAAGAAGGGGAAGCACTTATCTGTGGCCTTTGAGACGAAGTGGCTCAGAGTCGCTACCCTTCCTGTTAGGCTTTGCACCTCCTTAGACTTCTAGGGCGACCTCATCTTAATGAGGGCCTTGATTTTGTCTGGATTGGCTTCGATTCCTCTTTGGTTTACCATGTAACCGAGGAACTTCCCCGAAGCTACCCCGAATGCGCACTTCGACGGGTTCAACTGCATCCTATATTGCCTAAGTAATTTGAAGGCTTCGTCTAGGTGTTGGACGTGATCTCTTGCTTCCAAACTTTTCACAAGCATGTCTTCTACATATACTTCGATTGTCTTTTCGATGAGGTCTGCAAACATTTTATTTACCAACCTCTGATAGGTGGCTCCGACATTTTTCAATCCGTAGGGCATCACCTTATAACAATACAAGCCTCAGTCCGTAATAAAGGAAGTGTGTTTTTCATCTGTCGAAAGCATTGGAATTTGATTGTAGCCTGAATAGGCGTCCATGAAACTTAACAATTCGTGCCCAGTAGTAGAATCAGCTAGTTGGTCAATTCGGGGTAGAGGAAAACTATCCTTCGGACATGCCTGATTCAGGTTTGAGAAATCCACACACACTCTCCACTCGCCGTTATGCTTTTTTACCAACACAGGATTGGACACCTACTTCGGATAAATTGATTCCTGAATGAAGTGATTGTCGATCAACTTCTTTACTTCATCCTTCAAGGCCTCGTACCTTTCTGGATTTAGGGCCCTTCTCTTCTGCCTATTTAAGGTTGGATTTGGATCGATTTTCAAATGGTGGCAGCTGATCTTGGGGTCGATTCCTACCATGTCTTCGTGTTTCCAAGCGAAGATATCCAAGTTGTTTATGAGGAAACCTTTCAGTTTTTCTTTTTCTAATGGTATCAAGTCTTTGCAGACCTGCAAGGACTTCATCTATCTAAAAGGTCCTACCGAAATGTTTTCTAGCTCTTCTATTGGAGTTGTTTGAGATTCACAGTCTACCATACGGTGATCCAATTCATCTGTAATTATTCCTTGTTCAATAGTCCGTTCCTTTTTAGGGATAACTGCAATTTCCATGACTACCTCTTCTTCATAGGCTTCAGCCATCACGACATCTTCCCCTTGGTCAGGGTAGTTTCCTTGCACAGGATAATTGATTTCCATTAAGATAACAGTCACATTTCTTGGTTCGGCTTTGCGAATGGAATTGGTATAGCATAGCTTTGAACTTCTCTGGTCTCCTCGGACTGTTGCAACACCATGCTCCGTGGGAAACTTCATGCACGAATGATGTACTGAGGTAACAGCCGTAGCTTTTTCAGGGCAGGTCGACCTAGTACTCCATGGTAGGTAGAGCGGTGATCCACAATCAGGAATTCCATGAGGTTTCTTACCACAAGAGGTACTTCTCCCATTTCTATTGCTAGGGCAATTTTCCCTTGGAGGATAAGGTTATCTCCAGTAAACCCATAAATTGGAGATGTTACGGGGTCAATGCCTGCTTTACTTCCGTTTGATCGAAGATAGCTCCAAATATAATATTAAATGAACTCCCGTTATCTACTAGCATCATTTTCGATCCATTCCTAGCCACCACCGCTCTCATGACCAAATCATCACAATAGGGATAGTATACCCCTATAACATCGTCTTGTGTGAAAGTAATGGGTTCCGCTCCTCCATTAGAGGACTGGGTGCCTCTTCTGAGTAATTTCTTTGGGCATTTCTCGATTCACCACCAACATAGGGGCCTCTGAGTATGGTATTGATTTCTCTGATAGGTTCGCACTATCATGAGGGCTTCTACGGCGTCTCTGACCTTTTTCAGGCCTCCGACCTGCTTCAGGTCATCTGCGCTCGCTTCCCCTCGAATTGTTGCGATTTTGTTGCCGACCCTATTGTGGTGGTACATTCGCATGTTGGTTTCCTCCTTGGGCATTATTTTACCTCAAGTCCCAGCATGCAGTAGTGTCATGGCCATAAGAATGGTGATAGGTGCAATAAAGAGTGTTGCTCCTATTTCTAGGCCCAACGTTCCTTTCTCTACCTCTCGATCCACGTGTTGGCGATAGATAGAGTCTATCCTACTGTTCTGGATTGGGATTGACTTCCTCATAAGCCAGGTTTGGAACCGCATTCAACGTGGCAGCTGCTAGTGCTTGTCCTGGGTTAAGATTTGACTGCCCACCCTAATGGTCTATTAGATGGGAAGTAGGACCTCGTCCTCTTCGCAGTTGGGGAGGTAGGAGACCTCGGCTTACCCTGTTGCGGTGATCCTTGAGCTCTTTGTTGATAATTTCTCACCTTATCATTTCCAACAAGGCATCATAACTGGTAGGATCTTTGTTTTGTACAACCCTCCAAAAGAGGGAGTTTATGTCCAAACTACCTCTCGAAGCAGTAAGTGCTTCCCTATCTGAAACTTGGACACAGTACATTATTTTGTCCATGAATCGGGATAGGAAGGTTTTCAGTGATTCTCCCTGCTGTTGTCTCATGTCTTGAAGGCATTGGATTGGGCCTTCACCTTCTTTGCTAGTCGCAAAGCGCTTGAGGAACACTTTTTTGAAGTTAGGCCAACTTCGGATGCTTCCCGCTTATAACCTACAATACCATACCTCAGCTGTTCCGCTCAAGGTAAGGTGGAAAGCTCTGCACTTCATAATTGGGGTGGATTCCCTCAAACCCATATGAGTTTGAAACAGTCCAAGTGCTTTACAGGGTCTCCCCTTCCTTCATACTTTGATATCTTTGGAAATGTGAAGTGGTTCGGCACGGGAACATCTTAGATTTCTAGAGAAAATGGTAAAGTATCGTCATCGTCATCAAGGTCGCAAGACCTTTGGAGTTCATCTGTATTTTGATTTTCCTCGATGGGCATGTTCCGAAGGGGTTGGGACGGGCCGGTTTGATTTCTGGCTTGGTCCCTTCTCTCACGCCTATTTTTAGGTGGAGGTCTTACTCCTTCGTAAAGTGGTTCGGCCTGCCCTCCAAATTGACGTTGTTCAACGGGCCCCTCCCTGGGCCCTTGCGGACGCCGATTCGGCCTATTTCTAGGTGGATCGGAGATTCTATCAAAAATGCACCTGGTTAATCCTGGTTCATCTGGGCGACCTCCCAGGGACATCTAAATCATAATTTAGTGGGTAGTCATGTGGTGCCTCTTGGGGAAGTTTGCCAGCAAGGTTGGTGGAAGAATCGATCCCGACCTTTTTTTCCAAGGGACCTTCATGTTGATATGGAGGCTGATTTCCCATGTAATTGTTAACTCCATCGTATGGGTTGTTTTGGTAAAACTCATCTCTTTGCAGAGGGTTCGGAGGGTTAGGGTACCCCCCTTGAGCCTGCATGCTCATCAACATTTCATGCATAGCGTGATTCTGCTAGGTGATATTTCGCATATTCTCCGCCATGGTTGCCATTTCTCTGCTAAGTCTAGCAGCTTCCTTTGACTCGTCTCGGGGCCCGTGCCTTTGTCGCTGGTTAAACCTGTGGCGGGACGTAGACATTGTGTGTGAGGATTTCCCTTGTTCAGGGCTTTCCTCAGCCATTCGAGACGCTACTTCTCCTTCGTTTTCACTCATTATCTCCGTTTGAGAGTAGCTCTCCGATTAGCTTCCTTTCCAACTTTTGCAAGAGAAATATATCGATTTCGTATGTTATTTTATCCTTCTTAGTGATTTTTTATTCAAGAACAACCTCCCTTTCTTCAAGGGGATATGACTTTTCCTTTTTGCAAGGATATAATAGCCTTTGTTTACGAGATTTTTGTGGTTTAATTGTTTGTTTCCCACAGGCGGCGCCACTCTGTTGACCTCAAAAAATGTTGTCAACAGATGTCAATATCGGACTCGTGACATGTGGATTTCAACAAGTTGATCGAAGCTGATGATCGAAAATTATGTATGAATGGACGAGTCGGAATACCAACTTATGATGATCGTGTCGTGCGAATAATCGTTTGTATATGATATATGTTTTTCCTTAGATAATGTTGTTATATTCAAGCGATAACTCACTCAAAATGTGGATTTTGTAATGGTTATCTTGTCAAGAACATTGGTTTTTTGCTCCTTCAAATCTCGATTTTTGCATCCTTAACAAAATCACAAGAAGTGCTATTTATAGCCAAACGGCCGAACTGCCTATCGTCGGATCGAATCCACATGGCTTCATCCTATTGAGTTAAATATCACATCACTCATTCATAACATTAACTATAGTAATGAGTGCCCTACCACCCCCGTCCCCTAGACTGACATTAAGTAAGGTGGCTTAAAGTGACTCGTCACATCAATCACTTCTCAAAGATATTCTTCAAATTTGTTTCTTCTGAGGACCTCGATGAATGAAGCATTAGGCAGCTAGGAAGCGGTGCCTCAGCATAAGGCTTCGATTTTAAACAAGGGACATCGATTTTGAACAAGAGACATCGGTTTCAAAGTGAACGCTTCGGTTTCGTCCAACAAGGCACCTCAGCTATGAAATTAATTGAATACGAGTTCAATTTTAACAACATAATAGCAAGCCGACTTAATCATCCATTACATACTTTTTTTCTTACATATAGTAAATGGCATTCTAATGGCCAGTAGTCTTTGACACGTAAACATAATAGATAGCCGAGTTAATCGATTATATGTTGAGTTAAAATCATTGAACACAAGTTCAATCTTCACTACACTTTCCCTTTATCAGATTAAAGAATGATATTGTTCAATCTTTTTTAATTAAAATATTTTTATTGCCATTTGATCAGACATCGATAGTGCATAGATTTGATCATGGAAGAGTTATTAAATCACACAACATCATCAATGAATAAGATCGCCATATGACTCACATTGCAAAATGTTCCATCTTTTGTTGTTGCATCTGCCTACTCATACTTGACACATGTATCTAAATAAAAATAAATTATTGAAGTAATAAATCATTAAAAATTAACGTAGAAAACGAGATAGGGACAACTGTATCATGAACAAGAACGTAATTAACAAAGTTCTTAAACCCGGTCCGGCCATTGATTTGAAAGAATTAATGTCATGAGTCAAAATATCAAATCGAGTAGAACCATTTCTAAAAAAAATAATTATACAACAAAAATTTGTCAAAAATAAGTTAATTTCCAAATTAGTTATATATAGACAAAATTATCAATTAACTAGAAATAATTTAACATATTTTCCCCCTTTTTATATCATCTCCACAGTATTGAACAAGAAAGAATTAAAATGGAGGAAGAAAATAATGATATGCTTACCATGTCCGCTCATACACGTAGCAACTGCCAAAGAAGGAATACCAAAATATCTTCGATACAATAGTGGAAAAAAGCATTTACAATAGTTAACCTTAAACACGAACACGACAATCCCCAAAAAAGTTAGCCCTAAACACGACAATAATGGAGAACAATCCTTATAGTAGTTTTTGAAGTCGTCGATCTGCAGTCCCAAGTGTTCGCCGTCGACGGTCAGTCCGAAAATCTTGTGTAGAATGGGTGGAGATATGGGCGATTCATTGTGTCCGAGAGAGAGAGAGAGAGAAATGGGTGTTCGTTTTTCCAAGATTGTAAAATGAATGGGTTTTAGTCCAAGAGAGAGAGAGAAAGGGTGTTTCTGTCATTTTCATCAAGTTTACTGCATTCACGAGTTTTTGGTTCAAAATCTCGCCAGCACATTATTATGGACACCTTTGGGTAGAGGCTGATGTACCAGTAGAATTATTGTTTTATTTATGTCACATTGTTGAAAAAGGTCACAATTTTGCACATTTTCAAAAGTGATCCGTCTACTGTATGTCGATATCACACTTGTTGAGATTCGTGCATTACATATTACGACTTCATTTTTCTCATTTGTTTTGGCATAAATATACATCTTTTAATTTCGGACTGTTAGAAGCTTCAAGTTTCTCTAGTAAGTTCAATTTTACTAGGATTGCATCCTTTTATTTGGCCAATTATTTTTTTGATCAATATGCTTTAATTAATTTATTTTGATATCCTTGATATTTATAATATGAAGCAGTACATCATGTATAAAAGTATTGTCAATAACTTTCAATTCTATTTCTTTCTCATAACTGTTGACCTATGGTTGATTCTGCATTTGGATTATAACAAACAAATTGCTTCTATTTCTAATATTTGAATTTGTGTTGTTATAGCTATTGTGGCAAAATTAATAAATTGAAGACCAAAAGGTCGTTTACAAAAGACTCGCAATTGAAATGGAAGTCGAGCATAGACGCCAAAATCAATCAAGACAAGTACCTCATTAAGTCAAACATCGAAGATATTAGACTTAGATATTTTGAATTCATATATAAAGGTAAAATGATTTAATCTTTAGCAATGAATCATTAAAAGCTCAAGATGAATTTTTACGCACGAGAAAAATTATTCCTTAAGAATGCTTGATGTTTAAAATTCTTATTTAAAATCTCAACTTGATGTTTAAAATTCTTATTTAAAATCTCAACTTGATGTTTAAAATTCTTATTTAAAATCTCAACTTGATGTTTAAAATTCTTACTAATGTCACTTACCTTGAAAAATAAAATAAAAACATCATTCAAAAGCCTACATTTTTCAAAACAATCAAAGAAGGAAAAATACGGGAAAATACTATCCAAGCGGATGTCCTGTTCACCTAGAGGACGTCCGGCTTGTCCAACGGTCGAATTTTAACCGTTCTGAAATTCCAAAGCACAACGGGCAGTTCAATGTCCCGTTCAGAAGCAGACATCCGGTTAAGCCGTCTGGTTTGTTAGAACTTTGGCGTTTTAACTGTTATAAATACCACCTCACTTTACATTCAATATAAGACTTTTATGAGCATTAAAGTGAGATACTCTTGAGCAAAATTATTACACTTTTTTTTACCTATATCAAATCAAATCATTTATTTCGAAAAACTTTTGATTGAATTGACTTTTGAAAATCATTCTTCTCATCAATGTTTTTCTTACCTAGCACTTGAGTTTCATTCATTGCTAGTTATTAAAGTGTTAGCCTATTTCTCTTTTAATACTTAATTTTGATTATATCATTTATTAAGAGAGAAGTTCAAATTGTAAACTCGTTACTCTTTAAATTTGTAGGTCATTAGAGGTCCCGTAAAGCTCTATATTGTATAATGATCGGTGCTCATTGGTTGTATATCACCGAAAAGAGTTGTAAAGGGATGGAATGCACCATAAGTCAATCAATGTAGTGAAAAAGGCATTGCTCGTGACAAAGAGCTTGGTAATAGAGGACGCAAACAATTGGTTGAGATCGAACCTCCACAATTACATCATTTGCACTCTTCATTTCCTTCTACTTATCATTTTCGTATTTGTACATATTTGTTTGATTGACTTATTAGCTGTTAAATTTATTTAAATTTAGACTTATTTTTTGAAAAAGATTTTAATAACCAATTCACCTCCTCTCATTTAGCTATTCTTAGGTTATCAATTGGTATCAGAGAATGATAGTCATTTTCAAAAATTTCACAATCTTGGGTAATGACTAAACCCAATATTCAAAATCTTGAGGAGACATTCTACAAATCGTCCTCCTTTCTTTGATAACACATATTATAATTATTGGAAAAGCTATGATGATGATTTACATTTAATTAATAGATTACAATGTTTGGGAAGTTATTGAATATGACCCTTTTATGTGCTTACTAAGACTATTAAAGTTTATAGCAATCTCGATCAAACTATTCCTGAACGTAGAGATGAATATGATTAATAAGATAAAAGAAAATTATCCTTAAATGCTAGAGCCAAAACCTACTTTATTGTGCATTAGATATAAATGAATTTAATCATATTAGCATATGTGATTTTGCATATGATATTTCGCATGCATTAGAAGTTATCCATGTTGGTACTAGTAAAGTCAAGGAAACCAAAATTAATCTCTTGGGTAAACAATTTGAAAACTTCTTTATAAAACAAGATGAACCTATTGTTGATATGATTACTCACTTTATCGATATTGTTAATCGTCTTTAAGGCTCTGATCGCAAATTTACTAATGGTGAGCTTGCGAGTAAAATTCTTAGATCACTATCAGAAGAATGGGGATCATTAAAAATGTTGATAGAAAACATCAAAAATTTCGACTCATATCCTTTGGAAGAACTATATGGAACTTTGATCACGACGAGCTCAACAACGCCAAAACCAAGGAAAAACAAAGAAGAATGAAGGAAATTTTCCCAAATCCCTCTTAAATCATCGGCAATTAAAAGAATTAATTACAAGTGAAAATTTGAGTAATAAAGAGCTCGATGATCTAATCCTTCTTGTCAAGAAATGGAAGGGTCTTCGAAATAATCGGAGACTCCAAAAGAAATAAGAAAAGAGTGAAACAAGAAAATTATTTGCTATGATTTTGACAAACCTAGTCACAAGAGAACCGAGTACCCAAATAAGAAGAAGAACATCAAGAAAAAGACACTCCAAATCACATAGGATGAGAGCGATGATGTGGTCACGATGGAAATGATAGTCAAGAAGAAATTGGTGACATATGCTTAAAGGCGATCGAATATGGGGTAAATTCTATTTAAAATGTTCATATGATGAGTTATCTACCTCCTACGATGAAATTCTTGAGGATTTTGAGAAATTTGCTCTGAATCACTCAATTCTTAAAAATGAATACCACATGTTAAAAAATAAAATGAATTTTTTTTAGAAACTCAAAAAGAAAATATTGATTATGATCTATTGATTGAGGAAAACTCCTCCTTGAAAAAAAAAAAAGTTGAAGCCTTAACTAAAATTGTTCATAAACTCACTCAAGGTAAAAAGAATTTTGATTTAATGTCTAGTGATCAAAAGTGTGTTTTTGATAAAGGAGAAATTAGATATAAACCATTTTTGAAACAAAAATCTTTCAAAAATTTATTTGTCCAAGTTTCAAATACAGCTCCTTCAAAAACTACATATAACTTTTGCAATAAAGATGGACATATTGTTTATAATTGTCTAACTAAAAAGAAGTTACATTTTGAAAGAAAGAACAAGTGGATTCGTGAATCCACCAAAACTAACTACCACCAAGGACCCAAACTTATATATGTACCAAAAGTCAAAAATTAAACTATGTTTTGTAGGTACCAAAGAAGATAAAGAGTAAATGGTTCTTGGATAGTGGATGCTCTAAACACATTATCAGAGATAGAACATTACTATCAAATTTCAAAAAAAAAAAAAGATGGAGGTCATGTCACATTTGGAGACAATACAAGAGGAAAAATTATAGGCATTAATGGAAACATTGGTAACATCTCCTATTAAAAATGTGATATTTGTAGATAACCTTAAACATAATTTGCTTAGTATTAGTCAATTATGTGATAAATGTTATCATATTAAATTCGATTATTCTAAATGTCTTACTAAAGATACTACATCAAAAGAGATAATGTTTATAGGAAGCCAAAGCAAAGATGTTTATATCATAAATATTGAATTGGAAAATGATGAGACTTGTTTATAAAGCTTAAAAGAGGATACATTGTTGTCGCGTAGGAAATTAAGTCATGTTAGCAAGGATTTTCTTTCAAAAATTTCCAAAAATCATTTCGTTACAGGATTGCCAAATTTAAAGTTTGATAAAAATAAAATTTGTGATGCGTGTCAATTTGGTAAACAAATGAAAAGTTCATTCAAACCCGAACTATATTCTTCAGCTACTCCACATTGATCTTTTTGGACCCTCTAGAACCGCTAGCTTGGGTGGAAAGCATTATGATTTTGTCATTATTGATGACTTTTCTATATTCACTTGGGTTCTATTTTTATATGTTAAAGATGAAGTTTTAAATGCATTCAAACACTTTTGCAAAAATGTCCAAAATGAAAGGGAATATTCCCTTACAACTATTATGAGTGATCATGGAGGATAATTAGATAACATTACTTTTGACAAATTTTTACAATGAAAATGGATATGAACATAATTTTTCGACTCATAAAACGTTTCAACAAAATTGTGTGGTAGAAAGGAAGAACCGCATATCGCAAGAAATGACTAGGAACATACTTATTGAAACAACATGCCAAAATATTTTTGGGCCAAAGCCATTACCACCGCTTGCTATATATTATAAATAGAGTTTCAGTAAGTCGTAAGAAAACTAAAATCACTTATGAGTTTTGAAAAAATAGAACTCCAAATATCGGTTATTTCAAGATTTTTGGTTGCAAATGCTTTATCTTGAACACAAAAGAAAATTTGGAAAGATTTGATTCAAAGTTCGATATTGGAATCTTTCTAGGATATTCATCGACGAGCAAAACTAATAGAATCTTTAACAAAAGAACTCTCGTCGTTGAAGAATTCATGCATGTCACTTTTGATGAAACTAACCCTCTTGATCGTTAGAAAGATATTGGTAATGATGTAGGTTTGGAAATTTCTCTCGAACAAATGACTATTAAAGATCAAAACAAGGAGGATCCAAAATATGAATACAAGGAAGAAACAAACGTTTGACAAAACGAAGAGAACCTACCGAAGTACCAAGTGAATTCTCTACCAAAAGAGTGGAAGTTTGTTCTTTCTTACCCAAAAGAAAGAATTATCGGTGATCCATCCAAATTTATTACCACTAGAGCCTCTACTATAAATAATTTAAATGGTTGTGCTTTCATTTCTCAAATTGAACCAAAGAATTTTAAAGAAGTCGAGTTTGATGAATTTTGGATACTAGCTATGTAAAAAGAACTAAATCAATTTGAAAGAAGTCATGTTTGTGATATCGTTGCTAGACCAAATGATCAAACTATCATTGGTACAAAATGGATTTTTAGAAATAAAAGAGATGTAAATGGGATAATTGTACGTAACAAAGCTAAATTAGTGGCTCAAGGTTACAATCAAGAAGAAGTCATCGATTATGAGGAAACTTTTGTACCGATTGCTAAATTAGAATCCACTCACGTGCTTCTTTATTTGCTTGCCATAAAGGTTTCACTATCTATCAAATAGATCTTGAAAGTGCATTTCTAAATTGTTTTATTCAAGAAGAGATTTTTGTAGAGCAACCACCGATTTTAAAGATCACAGGTATCTGGACAATATTTTTAAGTTTAGAAAAGCTCTCTATGGTTTAAAACAAGCTCATGAGCTTGGTATGAAAAATTAAGTAAATTTCTACTCTCAAATGATTTTTCGATAGGAAAATATGGCCATTACACTTATTTTGGATGATATTACATGTTTACTTAAAAATGTACATATCACCATCAACAAAGCTCTCATTCGTGACATTCTCGAGCTTGAGATGTGTGAAACTTATTTTCTACATAAAACTCATCCCATGTTGGAAGGATATGACCCGAGTGAAGCATGTCGTCGAGTCAAGGGAAAGAATTTTGAAAACATCACTTTAGTGCAAATCAATTAACACTTCCATGTAAAGTTTTACAAAATATCATTGCACATGTCATAGTCCCTATGAAGGGGCATTGAGATGAAGTTAACCACTTTGACCTCTTTATTTTCGATTCATTCCTTGTCGGTCAAAAATTAGATTTTTCAATCATTGCATTAGGCCTCATGAAGCTCGTGAATTCCACAAGCCACGTTAAAGGTTTACCGTACGACATGTTTCTTACAAAAAATTTTAAACATATATTCCCTTGAATGATGAGAATATCGTTAAACTTTGCCCTACTGACAATATTAACATTAAAACTCTCAAACGAATGAAAATAATAAAAGAACATGGTCATTGGGTGGCTTCCACAAAAGGGTTTGTCTTCACCTTGGGTGCTTCGATTCTACCCTTTGAGGTTGATGAAGAAGACGAAGATGTACCACACATTCCTAGTCTTCCTTACAATATTCCGGGCTCCATTGCTCCTCGTTCTTCAACCAGCGACTTCACATTTACCGAGGACCACTACAATATTCTCAACGACTGCATTGATTCTCTTACATCCTCTATTGACGACTTTGGTGGCATGCTTCACTAGTTGTAGGTTCAAAGGCCGCAATCCAAGCATATCAGGATGTCATTCAAGTGCAACAAGCTGCAATGCAAACTCAACAAAATGCCTTCTACGTTCACTTTTATGCTCACTTTTCTCCGCCCCGTCTCCGAAGCCATAGTTTTAGTTCTTTTGTTCTTCATGTTTCTAAATTTCTAGATATTATGCTTCTATGTCTCGACTACAATCATGATATTTCGTTTCGTGTTTCAAATATTATGTGGTATTTTCATTGAAATCTCGTGCATATGGTTGATTTTTTTTTTCTTTTGGGCACTAACGATCCCCACCTTGTCATTCTTTTTTACTTATGCCAAAAGGGGGAAAAATAATATAATCATATGCATTGCTTGACATATATAAGATGAATTCATGTATAAGAGATAGGGGAATATATGAATTATATGTGATATCTAAAATGTTCATTCGTTCATAAATTTGTTGCAAATTATCTTTTGTTTGTCATAATAAAAAATGGGAATTTTTTTGACCTATGGTTGATTCTATGTTTTGATTATAATAAACAAATTGATTCTATCTCTCAACATTTGAATTCGAGTCGTTATAGCTATTGTGGCAAAGTTGATAAATTGAAGACAAAAAGGTCGCTTGCAAAAGACTTACAATTGAAATGGAAACCAATCATGGACGTCAAAATCACTCAATACAAGTACATCAAGTCAAACATCGAAGATATTAGACTTAGATAAATTCATATGTAAAGGTAAAATATTTTAATCTTTAGCAATGAATCATCGAAAGCTCAAGATGAATTTTCATGCACGAGAAAAATTAATCCTTAAGAATGCTTGCATAAAAATTATTTTTCAAATGTAAGAATCTCAACTTGATGTTTAAATTTCTTACTAATGTCAGTTACCTTGAAAAATAAAGTAAAAATGTCCTTCAAAAGTCTACATTTTTCAAAACAATCAAAGAAGGAAAAATACGGGAAAACAATGTCTTAACGGATGTCCGATTTACCTAGAGAACGTCTGGTTTGTCCAATAGTCGAATTTTTAGCCGTTCTGAAATTCTAACGCACAACAGGTAGTTCAGTGTTCGGTTCAGAAGCGAGCCTTCGGTTGATCAAAACTTTTGACGTTATAACTGCTATAAATACCACCTCATCTTGCATTCAATATAAGACGTATATCAGCATTAAAGTTAGATACTCTTGAGAAATTATTACACTTTTTGTTTATCTTTATCAAATCAAATAAATTTTTTTGAAAAACTTGTCATTGAATTAACTTTTGGAAATCAAACTTCTCATCAAAGTTTTTTTACCTAACACTTGAGTTTCATTTATTGCTAGTTATTAAAGTGTTAGCCTATTTCTTTATTGGAACTTAATTTTGATTATATTATTTATAAAGAGAATTCCAAATTGGAAACTAATTACTTTTGAATTTGTAGGTCATATAGAGGTAAAACTAGGCGTGGGCAAAACCTAAACCAACCTGCCTAAACCGCACAAACCGACTGGTTTGGGTCGATTTTTTTTTATTTTCTCGTTGGATTCGGATTTTTGGTGAAGAAGGCGGGTCGGGTTGGGTCGAGTGATGGGTTGACCCATGAAAACCGATTAAGACCGACCCGACCCAACCCACTTGGTTAAAAAAAACTCAAAATTTAATGAAAACTCACGTGAGACACAGACAAAACACAACCCTAAGTCCCTAACCTTCCATATCTCTCTCGCTCACAATCTCTCACTCTTCCGCTGTAATGATCTTACATCTCTCTCTCTCTCTCTCAAGAACTCGTCGGCGCTGCCTCTCCTATTTTTTCATGCCGATGCCGATCACCAATAGTTTACGGTCTAAGAGTTCTTCAATTTTTTTCACCACAAACCAAGTAAAGATATGAATTTTTTTTATTGTTTATATAGATCCAATATTTAAATTGTTGGGGGAATTACTTAGAATTTTGAGTTCTATTAATTTTTGCTACATTCTTTTGTTCTTGGTTCAACAAAAATCATGATGAATACATCTTTGAGAGTGCTGAGAAGATTTCGTTTTTCTTTGAATGTATTATTTACGTTGAATTGGTCATTAAATTCTAAGTTATTGTAAATTTCTTTGTGTTAATTATGATTGATGAAGGGTTTTTTTTTTTTTTTTTGATGCTTGCACCAGGAAAGAAGGTTCTATAGGATTTATTTTTTTGTTAATTGATTGTGATGGAATAAAAAAAAAGTGGAATTTTTTGAATATGTGATAAAGAATGTGATTGTTTGTACATAAAATATTCGGGTTTTTATTTTCTTCATCGAACCTGGAACTGAAAATCAGGTTTATTTTGTATGCTGTTTTACGAGTCTGTTTACGATTCAATATATTATAGTTATTCTTCGTGTTGGTGGATGAAATGGGTTCAACTTTATTAATCCATGTCTGTGATTTGGTCTTGCTCTTCCGTTTTACGGATTAGCACATGTATTTCTCTTGATGCTTACTTTGAAATGATGTGTGGATTTGTATTTTCAACAGAGAAGGCATTTGATGAAGAGGGTAATTTAAAAACAACCAAAGCAACTCTCTATTAACAAAGTCGGTATGTTGGAATCCGTCCACGCCTTATTGACAACTTGAATTTTCAGTTCTCTCTCTTTTTTAATTATTTTGATTCTGAATCGACCAACCTATTTGCAACACTATATAAATTTTAGGGACTCCCAAACTGACCGAACCCGACTGAAATTTGGTTATGTTGGGTTGGGTTGAATATCAATCAAACCGATCATGTTGAGTTGAGTTTGGGTTGGGACAAAAATCGACCTAACCCAACTCACGCCCAACCCTAGGTAAAACTTTATATTGTATGAGGATTGGTGCTCCTTAGTTGTAAGTTGCCAGAAGCGTTTTAAAGGGTAGGATTACACTATAAGTCAATCAATATAGTGAAAAAGGCTTTGCTCATAACAGAGAGCTTGGTAACGGATGACGTAGATCATTTGAACTCTATCTTTCCTTCTACTTACTGCTTTCATATTTGTGCATATTAGTTTGATTGACTTATTTGATGTTAAATTTGTTTAAATTCAGACTTATTTTTTTTTAAAAAAAATTAATATCAAATTCACCCCCTCTTGATTAGCTACTCTTGAATTATCAATAACAACATAACTTATTGAGATGTCTCAATTTTTAGCATTTCAGGTACATGAACCTCTTTTAAGATTTTACATTTTGTCATGTCTATATACTCCCAACTCCTAAATTGGACCATCTTATTTATTTTCTTTATTCTCTTTTTAAAAAATTTGTCCTAGAATTGAATTTAGTCACACTAGAGGCGTGCCACTAATATATAAAAATAATGCTAATGAAATGTCCTCCCATAACGTCAATTTGAGTTGGAGCATTTAAAACTGTATGTGAGACATTGTTGATCTCTTTAATTAGTAAATGCATCTAAATAATTATTTTTAAAACTTCTAGTTCAAATTATTTTTGTCAAGATTTAAATAATATAATAATGTATTTATACAATATTTTCAACTTCTGAATTTCTCTTCCTAATTTTGAGAGAACTGTTCAATCAAATTGACAATCAACAAATAGTGTTATAAAATATCATCTATTAGGGGCTTAAGATATTGTATACGGATTCAAATTACATATTTATTCTCATCATCATTTATTTTTCATCTTAGTGCATTGTGATAGATCAATTGTACATTTAACCCCTGTTTGGTCCCCTTTCTTTTCGTATTTTTTGTGCAATTCTCGTTTTTCTACAGTACGAAATTAATAAACAATGAAAAATTTGTGGTCCCCACTTCTGAAAATACTGCATCTCTCTAATAAGTAGCCCACCGTTTTTGACTTTTCTACATAAAACTCCAACCAATTTCCAAAATTTCCCTTTAACATATTATGGCTAAGTGAAGGTTGGAGGCTCATTTTGTCCAATTGAATTTGTAACGATTGGGTGGCGTTAATTTCGTCTGACATTGATCAGACCGATTTTGATGGCGTGCCAGGAGTTTTACTGTAGCAAATAGGATTGAATGAAAAAAAAAAAGAAAAAAAAAAAGGGGCTCAAACATGGCATTATTGTACTCTTAAAATAATTAGATGAAAAAATTAGTATTTGACCATAAGCCAAAACTTTGATGTCAAGATGATTCTAATAGCATTCTCTAGACAGAACCGAAAATCATTTTGTTCTCAATAGTAATGATTTAGAAATTAATAAAGTCGTTTAACAAACAATAGTATTAAATCATTTATCGACATCCCAAATAACACTTATTAAAGATTGAGATTTAGGCTCACTATCATTAACAAGACGGTATGTCTTCATTGTATAATTTGAAATTATACTTATAATTTAAAATCTGAACAATAATTTCACAAATTTCATTTTGTAAACACTATGCAACCATTTAGTAAATGTATCATATACATTAGATACAAATAATATCTAGATGATCAATATGGAGAGTGACGAAATCCCATTTATCGTCTTATTAACTTTCGAAAATATAGAAGTCCATATTTTAGCTAGTGATGATCAATGATTGCTTTTCAACAAAGAGAATAAACGTAGTATATGCGTTTATTGGATTAAAGAATCTTATGGTTCTTCATTGAATATCTATTTAAATTCTCAATTCTGCATCATTATTGATTCGATGATAGTCTAACAGTTCATACCAAACAATAATACGTTCAGTAATTAAAATTCTCAATTCTACATTGTTTGCTTCAATTGTACTAATACTTCTATATTAAAAACTAAGAAAATGAGAGTAATATAATATTGACTCTTCTAAAGCTTTACAATCAGATTTACAAAATTCAATATTATATTGTATTGATTTTCAACATTCTTGCATTTTTCTTTCAATGAGTCACCATGAGTTTAGTTAAGTGCTTGTACATATTACATGTACGTTACACACGTCTCTTAATCTAAATACTACATTAAATTATAAAAATTTTCGATCAACAAATTTTTTATTTTTTTAGAAATATGCTTCTTCGAGAGCACCATCATAATATTATTTGAGAATAATACTAAATGTAGAATCATGCTTATTCAACGGTATTAATATGTAAAATTTTATGATTATTTATAAAAGACAAAATACCTTCCACAATATTAATATGTATAAGCTGTTCTTTGAAATAACCAAATATCTTCTAGAATAATGAACTATTTGCATATAAATCATGCTTCTTCAAGATCATTAACATATTAGCACATTCAAACTTATATAAAGTTAATCTTTGAGATTAACATAATATTCTTATAGAATATTGATTTGTATAAAAAAAATTCTTTCTTTAGGAATATCAATTTTTGTTTTTTAATATTTATGTAGTTGAGTTGTGTTTCTTCAGGATTGTCAACACAAATTTCTTCATATTAAATTGTGCTTCAAGAACATGATGATCTATATATATATATATATATATATATATATATATATATATATATATATATATATATATATATACACTCTTCAAGAGTATAAATCAATATTCTTTTGCGATATTAATATTAACAATTCGTTTTATCTTTCAAATTAAATAATACAATATTCTTCTAAAATATTGATATTACAAATTCGTTTCACCTTTCGAGCAATATACTATTTTAAAAATTAAAATTTGTGCCCTATATGCGCAACAATACAATATTCTTATGAATATTAAATGAATATAAATGATTCTTCTTAAAAAAAATAATGACATAATATTTAAGAATTCAAATAAATTTAGAATACTTGATGATTTATTAAATAAGTTTAAAACATCAATATTTATATTTATTCGATAACAATAATATTCTTTGAGAATAATGAAACACAAAATGTTATGTTATTCAGGAGCAATAATTAATATTATTTTGGAATATTCACAAAATATAAAGTTATTATTAATTTTATTTTTTTTTATTTTTTTTTCAAAAACTACAATTCAAGATTGGGTTTTTAATTGGCACTTCTTTAGGAACACAAACAAATTCTTATTAATCATATAACATTTGCTCTTTAAAAGTAATAATATAATACTATTATCAAATAATAGATCTTGTAAAGTTATCTTATTAGGATCAAGTAATATTCTACTGAAATAATAACGTAATATAAAATTGTTACGAGTAACAGTAAAATATTTTTTTATAATATTTATACATTTGCGAAGTGGTGATTCTTATAGAATAAACAACTTATTTTCATAAAAAAATTCACATAGATCATATCTCTTCATTAGATCGTGTTGTATGATTTTTTTTTTCGAGATATGTGTTATTTCTAAATAAACAAGTTGATATTCTTATGGAATATTGAAATTGTAATATCATACCCTTCGAGAGCAACTAATATTCTACTTGTATATTAATAGTATTTTGCTACTTCGGCAACAATAAAATATTATACAAAAACATTCTTTTATATAAAGGTTTTACTCATGAGGAGCAAAAACATAATATGTATTAGAATTTATAAAATTATGTTCTTTAGGAGCAAATAATAATATAATATTTAATATTTGCAAATTGCAAGGTTGCTTCTTCAGGAACAACAATATGATACATAACAATTTAAGAATATAAAAGAGTTTTTAAAAATTGATTACACTCATAATCGATGAACATCAAGTAAACTACCTAATTGATTAATCAAATTATAATATCATAATTATACAATCACAACCGAAAAATACTAATTGCTTGCATAATCTTGAAATATGGATTTGGTTCTTGGGTAAGTGCAAGTGTACAAATAGCCTTTCACCCTATACCTTTGGAGGCATAACTTGCGATTTACTTTCTTCACCAAGGCTCAGGGCAGGGTACGTGGGGGCGCCAGTAATGAGGCGTAATCCAAAAAAAAAAAAAAATTGAATTACATGTAGTCAAAATGATTATGTAACGTGGTTATGTGTGTGTATATATATATATATATTATTATTATTATTATTATTACCTTCCATTGTATTCGTCTGTGATACGAAAATGAGTTGGTATTGGAGTTTCTTTTGAAACACAGATGAAGTATTTTGCCCTTTTTTTTTTTTTTTTTACAAAGAATAATAGACTTTGAATTATTTAAAAAATAAAGTTATTGTGTTTACAATGTGCTATAAATTAGAGAGAAGAGATAAGAAAGAAATGAAGTCAATAGACTTGTATATATTTTATTCAAAATCAAAGTTCTATATTTATGTGGAAGAATTATGAATGCAAGATATACAATAAGTCATAATACCGAGGGTTGCAGGGCTATAATGATTATTTATTAATTAACATAAAATTTACAACACATTATGCATTTGTTTAGTGTTGATTAAAATCAGATTTTTCGTAAATTTTAATAAAATATGATAATATGAGGTTGAAAAGTTGTGGGTTCCATAAAATGTGTGGTTAAAATTAGTTATTGACTTTAACTCTGATTAAAATTTATATTTTAATTTCTAACAAACGAGAGCTATACATTTATACTCAATTCTCTCCTTTTTTTTCTCTTTCAAAATTGTACTCCTATAATATAGTTGGTGCTAAAATGGCAAAAATGCTGCGATCTATAAATAATGAATAATGCTAAACTATCAGTAATCGTTCTATGTGACATACATATGACAGTTTGTTACTTGATGCTTAAGATAATATAAAAATATCACATTAATATATCAAATAACAAACTGCTACAATATATTATGTAGGGCGATTACCAATAATCTTCACTATGAATAATATTATTCATAAAATCAAAGTTCGTACAAGCTTTGATATTCACATAACCTATATAATGGATAAAAGTTTTCCTTTCAATATAGAATGAAGTTTTATTAATTTGAGTTGTTTGACTATTGACATGGACGTTAAGTGCATGTTTGACATTCATTAATTTATTTTATGGTTTGTTATAAGATTATTTTCAACCACACATTCATATAATAAAATATTATACATGCATACCAATTTTTTTCGTACTTTTTAATCATTCATTCTTCTAAAAATATTATTCAAAACTCATATTTTCCCAATTAATGAGAATCTAGGGTTGTCAACAAGTTGAGCAGAACTTCGAAATTTGGGCTCAACTTTTTAGCTTGAACAAAGACTGAGCTTTTGCTCAGCCCAAGTTCGGCTGGACTGGGCCAAGCCGAGCTCTTTTTTTATTTTTTTTTAATTTTTTTTTTTGCCTTAACGGGCATCTGGCCCATTATGGCAGCGACAACAAGCGTAGCTGATTGTTACACTTCTTGCATTAATATTTTTTTTGACTTATTAGCTACACGAGCTGGCTCGGACTTAAGTCGAAGCTCAAAATGGGGTTTGATCTGAGTTTCGACTTGCTTTTTTCGAGTCGAGTTACGGACCATTCGAGCCGAAGAGCCAAATTTACATTTTTATAAAAATCAAACAGGCTCTAACTCCGGTCAAGATAGAGTCACTTGTTGAAATGGTCAAGTTCTAGAAGCCTATTTTTTATGGGGCTTGCTATGTGTACACTTCGATTTACCCTTTGGTTGACACGGTCCCACCCGAGCACTCACATGGAGGTCGAGTCCCATTTCATTAAATTAAATATTTTCGCCTCCCATGTGAGGGGGGCAAGTGGGATCGGATAAGAAAAAGGATAAAGAGAGTGTACAAATAGCTTATTCCATTTTTTATTTAATGAGTTTTTTTATTTGCTACCATAAAGCATTTAAAATTCAATTATACTTTTCCGTATGATTTTCTTAAGCTTTCTACTTTCTTAAAGACATTCTAGAGTATTCTAAAATGTGTATTCATATTCATTTTCAATATATTCTTAAACTCTTACATTTTTATTTTTTCTTTAAACAATATTATTAAATTATTCAATATTCAAGTAATATTTTTTTAGATTTTTAGATTTTTATAAAAGAAAAGGAATGGGTATATGCGTAATTGCACAAAACATAGGTCGGCTTTCGCTTCCATGTGTATATAAATAAATACAAACCCTAAACCTTCCACATTAGATTCAGATCTTGTTATTTTCAAGTATTTTGGTTTCAAGAATTCGCTGCCAATCAAGGTAATTCTTCCGGGAGTATGTGATTTTTGTTATTAATAATAAAAAAATATGTTGGTCCATTTTATATTTGATATACACGGTTCGATATTTTTTTTAATGCGTTAGATTTTTTTTTTTTGTGCTTGGTTTTTTGTTTAAGTTTTGATCTTGATCGTTGAAGATTTTTGGAACAGATCTGTTCGTGGGTTGTAATTTCGTTTCCTTAATCTTAGTCGACTTTTACAGAAGTCGAGATGTAATTCTTTTAGAATTTCTTAGAATATAATTTTCTCAAGAAAATCTGCTATTGATATTGCGATATGCCCTTATTTTTCTTGGTTTTATCAAATTTGTTTTTGAGTTTTTTCATACATTTGATTTCTGGTATTTCGTATATCAGATTGAAGAGCGGGTTCTGATAAAATATATAATTAAAATTCCGATCCGGTCCGGTCCTATTTTTTCTAGTTTCATCCTTCTCAATTTTTTTTTTTTTTTTTTTTTATTTTGGCTTTCTTCCCTTTTCATACATCAAATTAATTGGATTTCGTAGACTAGATTGAAAATCAGATTCTAATGCATCGATTGCGAAATTATTTGGTGTTTTTAATTTTTGGCTTTTGATGCAATTGATGACTCAATTTTCTTGGATATTGTTATGCCTTTTTTTTTTAATCCTTTGTTTTTTTAGCAGTTTGATCCCATAAAGCATTATCTTTCCTTTTTGTTGGCATCGATTCAATCTGAAATTACTTTCTTTTCAATGATCATCACTGATGGGTAACTTTTACCTGATTAGTCAAATTGTTTCATGTAGTCTTCCTCTCTGATTTTCCCCATTTTCATCTGATTCCGCAATATGATACAATGGAACCAAAATATTTATTTCGTTTGTGGTGGTTGCCAATTCATGGTATCTGACAATTGATTTTAATTTCCAACAGATGCAAATCTTCGTCAAAACCCTAACTGGAAAGACCATCACTCTAGAGGTGGAAAGCTCCGACACCATTGACAATGTAAAAGCCAAGATCCAAGACAAAGAAGGAATTCCACCAGACCAACAAAGGCTGATCTTTGCTGGAAAGCAACTTGAAGATGGTCGAACCCTTGCTGATTATAACATCCAGAAGGAGTCCACCCTCCACTTGGTTCTCCGTCTCCGTGGAGGCATGCAAATCTTTGTCAAAACTCTCACTGGGAAAACCATTACCCTTGAGGTTGAGAGCTCTGACACGATTGACAATGTCAAGGCCAAGATCCAAGATAAGGAGGGAATTCCCCCGGACCAACAGAGATTGATTTTTGCTGGCAAACAGCTAGAAGATGGCAGAACCCTTGCAGATTACAACATTCAGAAGGAAAGCACCCTTCATTTGGTGCTAAGGCTCCGTGGAGGCATGCAAATTTTTGTGAAGACCCTTACTGGGAAGACTATAACACTTGAGGTGGAAAGTTCTGACACTATTGATAACGTCAAAGCAAAAATCCAGGACAAAGAGGGCATTCCCCCGGATCAGCAGAGATTAATTTTTGCTGGCAAACAGCTAGAAGATGGCAGAACACTTGCGGATTACAATATCCAGAAGGAAAGCACCCTTCACTTGGTGCTAAGGCTCCGTGGAGGCATGCAAATTTTTGTGAAGACCCTTACTGGGAAGACTATAACACTCGAGGTGGAAAGTTCTGACACTGTCGACAATGTCAAGGCAAAAATCCAGGATAAAGAGGGCATTCCCCCGGACCAGCAGAGATTGATTTTCGCTGGCAAACAGCTAGAAGATGGCAGAACTCTTGCGGATTACAATATCCAGAAGGAAAGCACCCTTCACTTGGTGTTAAGACTCCGAGGAGGTATGCAAATATTTGTGAAGACCCTTACTGGGAAGACTATAACACTTGAGGTGGAAAGTTCGGACACTATTGATAACCTCAAGGCTAAAATCCAGGACAAAGAGGGCATTCCCCCTGATCAGCAGAGGCTAATTTTCGCTGGGAAGCAGCTTGAGGATGGCCGCACCCTTGCTGATTACAACATTCAGAAGGAGTCAACCCTTCATTTGGTGTTGAGGCTGCGTGGTGGTATGCAGATCTTTGTTAAAACTCTGACTGGGAAGACAATCACGCTTGAGGTTGAGAGCTCAGACACAATCGACAATGTGAAGGCTAAGATCCAGGACAAGGAGGGTATTCCTCCAGACCAGCAGAGGCTAATCTTTGCTGGTAAGCAGCTTGAAGATGGACGTACGTTGGCTGATTACAACATTCAGAAGGAATCTACCCTTCACTTGGTGTTGAGGCTTCGTGGTGGTATGCAAATATTTGTTAAAACACTCACCGGGAAGACTATTACCCTCGAGGTGGAGAGCTCCGACACCATAGATAATGTCAAGGCTAAGATCCAGGACAAGGAGGGGATCCCACCTGACCAGCAGAGGTTGATCTTTGCAGGAAAGCAGCTGGAGGATGGAAGGACTTTGGCTGATTACAACATCCAGAAGGAATCTACCCTTCACCTTGTTCTCCGTCTCAGAGGTGGTATCTAAATTTTGTCTTTATCTTCAATTCTCGTGTATGTTCCAAGGTCCATGTTTGCTTTCGTATGGCTTCAAACTTTTATGCATGTTTTTTCTTTATAATGATTGGTCTTTAAGCCTGTCAAGGCTTATGAAGTTTTATGATGATGTGTATTAGTATATGAATAAAACTCGTGTTTAAAGCTTACTGATGTTGTCAAATCGTGGTCCTTCAGTAGTCCATTGTTGAGCGACTGTAGCGATATATGTTTGGGTAATTTATATTTCACGGTTTTCTACAGTTGAGGTCCTCAACCTTCTCTCTTTCAAGCATTGAGTTGCATAACCATTTTTGTATTAAATTATAATCAACCTTTCCATCGAAAAATATCCATTTAAAAGATTTATTTGCCCTTATATTTTCAAATAAGCATTAAGTGATAATAAATAGAGAAGTGTGACAGTAATTTTTTTTTTTAATTTCAAAGCATACAAACTTGATATTTTGTTAGAAACAATTATCAAAGGCTAGATATGCGATTGAATTGGAGGTTGAGCATATTCGACCCAAAGAAAGTTTGGGACATACATGTTGAGGATCTCTAGTGCAGTTAAAATGTAATTTAAAATTAAAAAAAAAAAATTGGGATGTACGACATAAAATAAAATAAAATAAAAAAATCCACAGGGAATACTATGAATCTTATAACATTGCTTGAAAAAATCATCGCGACTGCAAACTATTTTTGGCATTTAAAGGTTATTTTGGACATTATAGTTGGCAATTAGTGTTTGAATTATAAATATAGGGTTGACAACGGTTCGGTCAAAATCATTATCGAACCACCAATTTTTTAGATATATCATAACCTTTCATAATCATGTAAGTTGGTTCGGTTTTGCTCGATTCGGGTGGTTAATAACCACGAAAATAAGATTAACATGTACAATAAGATTTAGACTAAATTTGGTACTACGCCATTTTATACCTGTATGAAAATTGTCGTACAATAAGATTTAGACTAAATGTATAATCCAATATAATAGCGAAGGCACTACTGCTTTTGTTCCCATACGAACAGAGATTGAAGGTTTTCCAGCTGATGTAGAGCGAATTGAAGGAGTGCTCCATAAAATTCAGACCTAACTACAGGCAATAACATTCAAAGCAAACTTTGTAGAACAAGAATCCAGTATTAGGCCTTCCTACCAGATATTTCAATCAAACTTCACTCACTTGATGCCCTCTACAGATTAATTTGATGAGATATTTAAGCAAACGACAAACCTAAATTTTAGAATCAATGTCATTTAAATACCACATAACCTAATTTTGACCTTAAATAAATAACTTCCCACCAAATTCAAGTAGTAAAATTGAAAGTCATACTGGATGGCGAGCGGCAAAAGAAGTTGAGGCACATTAATGGGCGAAGCTCGTACAACGGGCTAGATGTGGAATTTATAGACGGTGAGTTGTGTTGTGTTGAGTCTGCTGAGTGTTGATTCCAAATTTTCAATTTGCAATTTTCATATATGCGTAGGGTTATTGCAGTCTGCACGGAGCAGGGTTAGTTGGACTGGGCCAGAATTTTGGGGAAGCCCAATTAATTTTAGGAAAGAATAATAGAAAGTCCAATTTTTCAATTAATTTTTTTTTAACGGTTAATCGGTTCGGGTGGGGGCGACGACGTCAATACCATACCCACCCTGCCACGAACCGGGTTATTGAAATCAAATACCATATCCACCCCAATGCGCCATTGGTTCGATTTTTCGTCCCATTTGATTTGGTTAACCGCGATTTTCGATTTTGACAGTTCAAATTGTCATCCCTAAATAAATCCAATTATCTAAAGGCTTTGTGTATTGGAGCATTTATCTTCCTAAGTCTGAAGAATGATGTTACTATTCACATGCTCACAAGGTTAAAGCCTTAAATTGTTTAGAATAACGTAGCACAAGTGATACTTAGCACAAGTCTATCATAGTAGAGTTATTAGACCTCCATGTAGAAAATACAAAGTTTACCATTTCGACTTTCACATAGATGGAGGGAAAATGGTTAGTTTCGTAATAATTCTCAACTTTTCTCCATATTTTGCGAAGTAAAACACAATCTCAAAACTAGTCCTCACGTAAATACATCGGAACCACAATCTCAAAACTAGTCCTCACGTGAATACATCGGAACCAAGTCTAAATCAAAGGATGACCATATTTTTCAGTTTCTTCAACAACTAGCAACATTATCTTCCTTTCAAAGAATGTGCAGTAATGATTCGATACATGAGGTAGCCGGAATCACCTCGTCCACCTCCAAAACAAAATAACAATGGTGATAGTAAAAACCATGCCTCCATACTTGATCCATTTGTCAACACGATTCCGCCTCTTGATAAGCCTCAATAGAGTGCTTGATAGCCCCAAAGTGTTCATAACATCCAGAGCTTTCCTTTGAGCTCTCTGCATCAAATCCAACAAGAAGTTGATCAGCACTAAATATCAAGTTGCACTTTCCCAAATTGGTGCTCGAGATTGGAAGTTTTCATTTTCTGATTACACCAATAAAGTTGCAATGATTCGATATAAATGATGACAGAACAAGTCAAATTCCATTCTAATCTAGAATATATTACAACTCTTAACAGTCGAAAAGGTATCACTTTCAACAATTTTGCTAGTATACCAGGTTTTTGGTCACGGGTAATTTACAGGTAATATTTTATTTGAACACGTGTCGAACATTTGGGAAACAAGAATCCTAGCAAACTCAAACGGTAAAATAAAGGAAAAAAACATGCATCTTTAATATTTGGCCCCAAATCGTGAAGCCCTAAATCCCTCTCCATCGAAATCGCTCCATCCAAATCGCTCGTCAAGCCTTAAATCCCTGTCCATCTCAAATCGCTAACCGACCTCTGGTGATGTACTAGCACAAGCAGCATCGAAGCTTCACACAGAAAAAATATACCGCCCCAAGCGACGAACACTCTGTCGACTCCACCAAAAGCGAACCCGTGGCTGAATTATCAAGAAGCAGCGAACTCTTCGCCGACTCCACCAAAAGCGAACTCATGGTGGTTTTATCAAGAATCAGTGAACTCTTCACCGACTCCACCAAAAGCGAACGTGTCGCCATCCATCTCCTTTCTCACAGTTGTCCCCATTTGGTGTAAGCGTAGTTTAATGAATTCACTTATCCTGAATTCGATATATTTCGATTTTCCTTTTTCATTACTACTATTGTAGTAATGAAGTTGCTCAAACTCAGTTGCGTGAATTTTTTTTTTTAATCTTGGATTGAATGTTTGTTGTCATTTCCATCGTAGAATGGCAGGGAAAAATTCGGATTTTGTCATAGTTGTAGAGGGAAGGGACACTATTTCGATCAATGTCAGAGGAAACGCCTATGCTCGAACTGTAAGACTAGGTTCCAGAAGTGTTTTCAGGTCGAAAAGGAGACTGCAAACAAAGGGAAAATTTTCAAGTGCTACAGCAAGAAACGTGGCTTCTGACAGTGGGTTGAAGAAGGTGTGGCATGTTGCACCACTGCCGCACTTCCTGGTGCGGTGGAGGCAGTACCCGAAATGGCACAATTATTTCAGTCTCCACTGCAGTTAAAGGACGATGAAGAGGTCCGAATTTCATTGCATATGAACATGACAATCATGAAGAAGAAATCAATGGATGAAGGGTTCGCCAAGGGAAAGGGTCGGCTTGAGTAGTTGACGGTTTATGTTTAAGTTCGAATGTATTGGTTGATGTTTTAGTCTAGTGAAATGAGCGGATGCAAGACTACGTCTTCCTTCAAGAATATATGTTGTCTGTTGTGTTGTGCAATGTGCATAAATAAAAATTAGATTATAGTCTGTCTTTGTGTTGTTCCCTGTATTTGTGTTGTTCAATGAAATACCGAAATTGGATTGTTGAAATAAATATCAGATTGCCCGTTTGGTGAACAAGAGAAATATCAGAAACAATGGCAAAGAAAGCATGTTTCTTGCTTTCATTACAAAAAGTGGCAAATACTTATTATGGAGTCTCCTGATGAGCCTTTCATCACTGCCACAAGCCAGCTCCAAAAATAAATTCTTCTTCCATTACAGAAAGTGGCAAATACTATCTATGGAGTCTCTTGATGAGCCTTTCATAACTGTCACAAGCCAGTTCCAAAAATAAATTCCATGTGAATCTCCTGCCTGTACCTCTTATCAAACAAGCATCTTCCAAGGTGCAAAAACAAAAATCGCCTAATTAAAAGTAAATGAAATTAATAATTGCACGATTTTAAACAAAAAGCTTACTAAATGGCAATAACCTTTATCATGCTCTTATTAATAATGACATCCAAGTATTAACATCGCATTCATTCTCATGCAATAAAAAACTCTCCATAATCTTCCTGGAATGATCATTCACAGTCCTCCGCCAAAATCTGCCTGGAATTGTGGGTAATGGGGTCTTGCCACATGATCTATTTTCGAGTAGGGATATTACTATATGTACATGATAAATAAAATTAGCGAGAATTCTATACGTAACCAATTTATGTACCTTGAGAATTGAATACCAAAGTGGACGTTGGCGGAGTCAAATTCGAATCCTGTAATTGTTGTGTCAATTCTTGATTTCTAGTACCACCCTATTTCGAAGGATAACTTAGTAAGACATGAAACAAGTACAAAAACATATTCTTAAAATACTAACCAACAAGAGTTCGGAGTATGACAATATTGCCGGCATTGAGAATTTTTCTTCAGTGATTGCATCTTGCATATGATCATGATCATTTGTTTTCGGTCTCTTTCCTTTGCTTGATGTCGATGCAGCCTGCATGTCAAGCAAAAAAAAAATCACAAACCACAGGTAACATTCTTATATTCGCTGGAAAACAAGTGAACATACCTTTGATTTGCGTGATCGTGACTCCAGTGGGCCTTTCCTTCTTAGTTTCTTTGAGGCACCTTTCGTTTTCAAGGAAATTGGATCGTGTATGCTTCTATTCGCGTTTCTATGTGGTGGAAATTGTGTCAATTGTTGTGGGATGAGATTACTTCCACCACTCAACCTTGTCAACATTAGATCACTACATTGTGCTTCGATCTATTCATGTAAGAAACGACATTTCTCTTCATTATCAGCAGCAAGGTCTGCAACCTCAGCGAAAGACTGACACATATTTTCGTATCTCAACTGTTCAGGAGTACTCACCATCCCCGCATAGTTCACTGCAACCCTGGTATGTGCTCTAATAACATCTCTCCTCCATCGTCGTAGAATATACCTCTCAGGAAGTACTGTGATGTCATGTCGGATGAGGACTGTAATCGCATGTTTGCAAATGATTCCCCAAAATTCGAACAAATGGCAGCTATAGGAAAATTCACAACTCTCTAACTTCAATGAAACAGAATAATTTTTTCTTCCTTCCCTCACCCAGTACAACAATCTCCTGTACTTAGTATGTCGTCCCAAAATCCGTCTCGAAGGCAGATATGATGTCGCAATACATCTTCTCCGTGAATTCGGCTTGTACCACTCTTAATTTTGCGATGGTGTAGACAGATTGAAATTGCTTCTCTATCTCCCATGTCGTTGTGCATGGCAACACTTGCGAATATGACTTAAAATCTGCCTGGAACTCTTTCTCAACCTTATTCCTCAGTGCTCGTTCATATTGTTCAACGAACTGCTTAAGAGATGTTTTCGAATGTACATACCCATCGAAGAATGCATTCATACTCTCACTCCTTTGAGTTGTTGACATACCTGCCCACATACTAGTATTCAAGAAGTAAGGAAGCCAACGACTCCTGTTCTCGTATAATCCCGCTAACCATTCATTCTCATGCAATTCATACTTACCAATCATCATGTCCCATCTGGCTTCAAATTCTTGAACACACTGTGAATCATAAACCAAGTCATGTATAGTAGCAAAAATCCCGGCCTTATTAACGTGGTAGCCAAACTTATCTGACAACTTCTTCAAAATGTGCCAAAGACACCATCTATGTCGCGCATTTGGAAAAAAAATTCCAATTACATTTTGCATAGCCCTGTCTTGATCGGTTATTATTCCATCGGGAGCTTTACCGTGTATGCACTGAAGCCAAGTGCTGAACAACCACACAAATGTATCTGTATCTTCTTTGGACACCAAGCCACAACCAAGCAGTATTGATTGCCCGTGATGATTAATGCCAACCAACGGGGTGAACAACATGTCATATTTGTTAGTGAGGTACGTGGTGTCAAACGTGACTACATCGCCGAACTCTTGATTAGCTTTCCTACACCTATTGTTCGCCCAGAATACATTTTTAAGCCGCGATTCTTCATCCAAATCCATACTGAAGAAAAAATCCGAGCATTTTGCTTGCATATTTGAGAAATAAGATTGTATTGTTGTAGCATCTCCTTCTCCAAGTTTTAACTGTTGTACTTGTTCGACATAGTTTCGACAATCATTTTCAATACCAGTCATATTTTCGTACCCATCTGCTGCAACAACTGTAGAATTGTAGCTTTTATGCAACGGAATTCCTGCCATGTCATTCACTTCAAGCTTCTTCTTCACATATGTACTCAGCTCTCAATTGCATCTATACAACCTCGACTTTGTAGGACTTGTTTTATGATTGCGTTCGAGAATGACTCTGTTAATTCTCCACGTGCCGTTATTATCTGAAGATGCTGAGATCCTGGCCTTACAATTTGTCTGAATTCTCGGTTGCGGCTTTAAAAATTAGTTTTGACCACTTCTACTTTTTCGTTCACGACTACAAGTGAAGGTCGCAAATCTCAATGCACCATGGTCACCCCTTTTCGAATTCCTCTTCCGAACTGGAAAACCTACGCTATATGCATATCTTTTGTATAGCTCCACATATCCGTTTCACTGCTAAATATCATACCCACCTTGGGCACAATCGGACCATCTTCTCCTAACATTTGATCATCCAACGTGTTCATATTCTCCGTCATGTTCGCATTCTCGGATTCCACTAAACAATCATCAATTGCATTCTCCATAGTTTAGTCTGCAGTAACACATGACAATAGTATATTCAACAAAGCATAAACAATAAGGTTTTAAAAATATAAATAGTCCCTTTTTATTTTGATCATAATTTCTCTGTTCTAAAACAATTTCCGGCACGATTCCTTCAGCAACTTAAATCCTATCAAATGGGTTTTTTGTTTAACATGTATGTGCTCAAGTTTTTACATTTCTTTTCATTTTTCTTTTCGATTTCCTGCTTCCAAGCTACAAAACATGATGAAATTTGTTTCCTCTTATTGGAGCAAACTTTTGATAAGTTATAATGATGTACTCCTGTGCATTAAAAATTCTGCTTATAATGATAAGTTAAATTTTGTTTATAATGATAAGTTAAATTCTGCTTCAAAAAACAACTGTGCATTAAAAATGATTTTATTTTACAAAAATCACTTAGTGGCACCACTGCTGGTTTCAATAAACTATAAACAATCCTCAAAATCACCTACTTTTCTCAACAACATTCACGTGATAGTTCAAGATTTCGAGTTGTAAAGATTTTCAATTTTTACCATTTTCTGTTCTTCGGCAGTACCTTTTTTTTGGGGTACTGGACTGAGCTATCTAACACTTGGACTAACAGACAAATGTACAGAGAAAACAGTATTTTCACTCACCCGAATGAAGCTGCTGGACCTCAGATTGCAGATGCCGGAGAAGACGACAGGAAACGCGGCGTCGCACTGATTTCTCTTGGAGATAGCGAGTATAAAATGGGTCTTTGGTGGAATATAACGTGAAAGAGAAGAAGTAATGTGCACGTGAAAGAGTGAAAGGGAAGAAGTATTATGTAGAAGAAGAATGGCTCACGTGAAAGGGAAGGAGTCTGTCTGTCCTTCACTTTTTGGGAGAAATCTCACCAATTTTCCCACCATTTTCTTGTTTCCCAAATGTTCGACACGTGTTCAAATAAAATATTACCTATAAATTACCTGTGAGCCAAAATCTGGTATACTAGCAAAATTGCACTTTCAAACTCCAAAACACAAAAGGGAGCAGAAAAAGTTTCACTTCCAAAACACAAAATGGTAATGTAAACTGTAATCATACAAGAGACATTAGTAAACATAAGCTAAATACAGACCATTCCCAAATGCATCTGAAACTAGAATTTTCAATAAAAAAACGCCTAAGCGAAATTAAAGCTCAATTCTGACAGTAAATTATACTTTGATAAAGAAGTCAGCCCGCGGCATCTACACAAACCAGTTTGCAAAGTATTTAACTAACATGTTAAACCTTTTTGCACCATTAGACCCGACTTCTGTTTTTGGCATATCCTCATACCTTCAATAAATTGGGATACATAGTCCTTTCTAACAGTTTCTGTCTAGAAAATCAGTTAAAAGACAATGTAAGAATACAAAACCACTCTTCATCCATGTAAGCATAAAAATAAAAATATCAGAAACAACGGAAAATTTCATCTTCCTTGCCCTCAACCCACACACAATTCCAACAGATTCCTCTCTTTAACACAGTTCCTCCTCTTCATCTTCATGTGTGCACCCACCAGGCACACCAAAAAGCATTGACCAAAGAATTGAGAAAATCATACCCCAAATCTAAAATGAAACAAAACAAATAAAATGAAGAAATAATTGGGCCTTATATGTCGTCGATTGGCACCAGTCCACAATTGTTCTCTATCTAGAAGGTTATCAAGGAGAATGAAAATTTCATGCCTTTTTGGAAGTGTAAATTATAGTCACTTATGGTCAAACATAATTTTAATTCATACATTTCGTAGGATCCACGATCTATGTTGCATGGACACATACACAAGTGTCAGACACGACACCACTTAGACACGTTTATCTAAATTCTATAAAATCGTAGATTTATATAAATTCATTCTTTATATTTATACTTTTTTTCATTCAGTAAAATCAATTCTTTTCTCAGTTTTAATTTTTGTTTGTGAAATCTTTTATATTGGTTGAGTATCTATTTTTATAAATAAATAACTTTTAAGTTTAAACTAGATGTTATACTGCTAGGGACAAAAAACATTTAGGACATGTCATTCAATGTCCGAGAAGTATCGATGACTAACACAACACGACATGACGACACGCAGCAATAGTAAGATCGTTCATGCATCATAATCCACAAGTACTAATCGCTCACTCATTATCCACACATACCATAGGACATAACTTATAATCACTTCCTAAACATACACTTTATTACCATTCAGCTGTTCATCATTAAAAGCTCATCTTCCATTTAGCTCTTTAAACCGTCTCATTTCTTGATATGATTTTCTTCTTTCTAATGCAAAAAGTAAATAAAATTGCATTTGGAAAATGTTCTTACTTAACGAATACTAAAATAAGATTTCATAATAAATTTCTAGTTTAAATGAACTTATGATTTGGTTATCTTGGTGTCATCAGTGATGGCCGTTTTCTTTGCGTGATGGGAATTCTCCTCTATTTTTGGCTTGAGATTTCTTTTTGAGAAATTGGGTGGGTGGGTGGGTGGGTGAGAGTTTCGAATAATTTTGTATATGTATAATTTGCAAATTGCAAGCAATGAATTGACAAACTTTTGTGGCATGTGATTATTTGGGGACTACGAGGATGATTGGAGAAAATGGTGGTGGGTGGGGTTTAGTGTAACATCTCAATCCACATGTTATGATATTGTTCATTTTGGACAAAACCTACATGATTTTGTCCTTGGACTTTTACCCAAAAGACAACATACGACTTGGGAGGGATACTTTTATTTATAAACCAAACTCATTTTCCTTCCTTGGGTAATGTGGGATTGTAGCTCCTTGATCACTCAACCTTAGGGGGTCATTGTCCTTGTTGGCCCCACTTCCAGCTCGGTATACACTCTGATACAATTTTGTGATGCCACATTCCACTTGGTATGATATTCTGCTTCGAGTCTAGCCTGCACAGTTTTGTTCTTGGACTTTCACCAAAAAAGGCCTCATACACATTTCTTGCCTGTTCGGATGCCCTTTTTGATGGACCAATTCGTGCTACTGTAAGTTAAAGAAATTGTGAGATTGTTCCGTATTCCAGCTTCAATTATATCAAATATGGACCTAATGTTCATCTCAAACTTTTGGAAGAGTTTGCACAAGGCGATGGGAACAAAGCTAAAATTTAACACTCATTACATCATCAGGCAGATAGACAACTTGAGTGAATAATTGAAACTTTAGAGGACATAATACGAATTTGTATTCTTGACTTTAGAGGTAATTGGTAAAAGCATTTGGCATTGATTAAGTTTGCATACAACAATAGTTACCATGCATCCATCTACATGGGAGTTCATTGGGATGAAGGGGGTGAGGGAAAGATATTTGGGTTCAAAAATTGTTGAGCAAATTGCAAGCTATTGAGAAATGTGAACTATCATGAAAACAGGTTAAGACATATTGAAAAGCTATGCAAATAAGAGAATCTAGAATATACAGTAGGTGACACAGGATTCCTCAAGGTTGCTCCGATTAAAGAAGTATAGCAATTTGGTAGGAACGATAAAATTTGACCAAGGTTCATTACCCATATGAGATCTTGAAGAGAATTGTAACCTTGACTTTACTACCAGTACTCTCAACATACTTGAGGCCTTCCTTGTGAGCATGCTCAGAAAGTACATTATGAGCCAAGTCATGTAATAGACTACTAGACGTTAGGCTTACAACGAGACCTGAGGCATGAAAAGGTACCAACTAGCACTGTCAATCAAAAGATTCAAAAGCTCAAATACAAATAATTCCCACTAGTGAAAGTACAATGGCAAAACCATTCGGCCGAGGAGGCTACATGAGAAAGTGAAGAGAAAATGGAGGCAAAGTACATAATCAAAATTATCATTTTCCCATACATTGCAGTGCTTAAATAATTAATTAAGACGATTGAATACATTTATATGTGCATAAGTTATGCTGATCGGAGACAATTAATTAATCAAATCTTTTGGAATGAGTAGAACTTACCTTTTTATCACGGACAAATAATTGGAAGAGTAAGGTCATCAATAATAAGCACAATTGACTAAGCCCTTCCTTACCTATAAACACACATACCTTTAAACACATTCACTCTACAACACAGTCTTAATTCACAGACACACACTACCAAAGTTCTTCACATTTTGAAACAGTATTGATTTTTCTAAGTTCAAGGAAATTATCCAAGGTTTCAAAGGAGGGAATCAAGTTTTCAGGTTGTCTCATCACTCAAATCATCAAGTTAAAATATAATGTTACAAAAATTCAAGTCCTTTTGAAAAGATAAGTATCAACCCTATAATTTCTCATGATATTATGAAAGCCTAACAATCAGATTAAAATGGGATTGGGACCATTGGGTCCTACTAATTAGATTGAAGCTGACGAGGGTATTGTAGTACTCCATTAAAGAAACAATGTCGACGAATGAAAATGGCTCCTTTTTCCCTTCTCAATTTATGTTCATAGGATATCTCCATCTCATTTGGATTTCATGTTTTTTTAGTTGCATAAATATAATCTTGAAAACCTGCTTACAATTTCGTCTTCGGAGGGGAAGGCCATAGTCACTACCGGTATAAGCTTTGGGTGGCAACAAGACATCTAGGGGTTCCCTTCACCCCTTATTTCCCACCCTCTTCTTTGCCATGATGCATCCTCCGAACCCCATAATGGGTTCTTCCCCTATGAATGCTCCTAATGCTGCTGCAGGGGTTTCTTCTTCAGTGTTGGGCGCACCTCACTTGCAGCAACATCCTTTTCCACCATTCCATGAGCAGCAGCTGCCCCACAAATCTCAGCCTTTCGTTGGTCATGGTCGTCCTGAATATGATCAGTCTTTTAGGTCTTTCAAAGGTTTATCTAGACCACTTCCTTCTGATGTTGAAATGGAGCCGAATAGTGTTCTCAACTTTCTCACTGGTACCAAAGACAAAGACTCAATCAAAGGTGCGAAGACTTGGTTTATGCAAAGATCTCCTTTTGTACCTGCCCTGGCTGAGGCACTGAGAGAGGATAATTCCCTTTGATGACAACTGCATATAATTTACCTTGCCAATAATATTCTATTTGACAGGTAGTCTTCTCTTCAATTGCTTAAAGCTTGATACTTCTTTGTAAATTATTGATTACAAATTCTAAATATTTGCTGTTTTCACGTGATGCTTTTATTCTTCAGTTTTAGTCACATCTATATCCTTTAATTTCTACAATCACGTGAATATTTTACCTGTACTTTTGCACTTTTTAAATCCTATTGAAGTATTCTGTGGTTGACAAATGTTGAAGATTATTGAGAATGGCATGAAATAAAAAGTTATAAAAGGTGTTGAGGATTGTGAACTAGCTAGTTGAAGGGCGCGTCAGCCTTCATAAGTTGCACTATTAAGATCAGTATAAAAGCTCCCATAGTAGTGAGTAACTTTAAGCCTTGTTTGATTTTGATTTTTGAGAAGTGATTTTGTTTAAAGTAATTTTTTATTGAAAAATGTGTGTTGAGAAACAGTTCGAGGAAAAGTGATTTTGAAAATATCAAAATAAAACAAGGCCTAAGCCAATTTTTAGTCTTAATGGATTTTTGAGAAACATATGTGCGCTTGCTACAAGGGTAGAGTATTAGGTTCTTACTCCATTGATGGTGAACTGACATTCTGGGAAGAACTTGAGAAGTTTCAGCCCTGGGTAATTTTTACCTTTTTGCTAAATATTCTTTCATGCCTACTGGCTAGCAAGTACTTAAAAGCACTTTTAAAAGTCAAGCTATTCTAGTTTTGGTTTCTTTCTACCTCTTCCTTAAATTCCTTATTAGAATGTCTTTTGTCTGCCGCATGTAATTACACTACTAAATGCTGACTATTGTGTATTTGTAGTTTCGACGTGGCCCTTTTAGGTGTTACAGGGCCATCATCATCCCCCTCTTAGAAACCAAATTTATCATTTAGTCACTTGTGAAAAGAAACTGAAAGTTACGGGATAGCGTTAGATAATTATTAGATCACTGTTTTTATTTTGACCATATGTGCAGAATAAATCTAATCAAAACAACAAGTCACTTTTAATTAGTTTCTAGATGGTTATGAATACAAGTCATTTTACCTAAGTTTAATTACCACAATTAATAATTTGGAAAGCATTAAATAACACACAGTATAATGACAGAGAAATCCAATATGGGTAAAAACTCTGGGACCAAGTCAATTACCTCCACTATAGACAATGTGTGTTACAGTTCGATTTCAACCTAGTTCTACTAGCTGTTATAAACTCTACAATCGTAGGAAGCAGTCAAATCATTCGGATGAGGCTAATATTGCCGAGGACTATTTGAGTGGCGAAGATGTGGTGTTGACAATAGCTGACATGGAATCTAAGCCTAGCGAGTAGTAGATTATGGATTTAGTTTGTTAGTTCCATGTGTGTCATAATCGAGACTTGTTTGAAGCATATGAGGCAGTAAGGCAATGTAGAGTTGTCAGGGTAGCTGGAATTGGTAAGGTTAGATTGAGGTTGAAGGATAGGACAGTTAAATATCTCGGTCAGGTTCAACATATTCCAAATTTGAAGAAAAATCTTATCTCGCTGAATACCCTGGATGCGAAAGGGTACACATTCACTAGAGGAGGTGATATCTTGAAAGGTCGAAGGGGGTGTCCGGCTTGTACTGGAGGGACGGAAGAAGTCTAAGTTGTACATCTTGCAAGGTCGAGCAGAATCAGTAAAAAAAACATCTGGACATGTTTGGTACCATGGTGGACATTCAATTTGCTTTGAACTTTGGCTCTGAGTCATTGAAGAGCACTACTCGGGAGAGTTTGAGTGATATGGGTAAGTCCGCTTTGCTACCATTGTTCGCAGTTCCATTGTGTTCATTTGTTAGGGAATGACTCACAGAAAATAAGTACAATGCTGTAGATGTTGGAGTTTATGTTTTTCAAGAGTGAAGGTGTCAAGTCTAGTAAGGGACCTTCAGTCAAAACATTTAGTGTGGATTCTGCTATAGGGTGCCCTTTGACCCTGTTTTGTAATTTTTGAATTCCTTGTGAAATTTCGGGAAATCGGGGTTGGTTTCATGTATCATTTGTGGAAACTATAGAAGGAGTATAGTGTTTTGTAAAGTAGATGATTTTGGTTCTGAATGAAGAGATCAATTTATTTCGTTGCAATTGGACTTATTTTTTCAAGTGGAGAAATTTTGGAGATTCGTTTGTTGCATCGGAATTTGGGTCAACATGGAGATTATTAGATTTTGTGACCCAAATTAGGATGATTTTTTTGGAAAATATTGTTTCCTTTATTCCACGTGATTTTATTGAAAAAAATATTATTTACTTTATTCCATATTATTTTCATCTTTAAGGTATTTTCAGGGTTTGGTATGTACCTATATTTATGTGGCTCTTCTATTCAGTTTAGGCGAAATATTATTGTTGAAGTTGTATTATTTTCTCATATTGGTTGTCAATAAAACGCTATGTTCCTCTGCCAATTTCTTTCTTTCTTTACTTTTTTCTTTATTTTTATTTTTTATGACGAGGGAACCCGCAGTCGCTACCCTTCGGGTGTGCACTAGGTGAATCCTCGGACTGATGCAATAACCTGCAAATCACGTCAATCAGGTTAATCACACTAGGCAAGTTCGGCGCGACAGACTTGACCGAGAAAGTGTTGATAAGGGGAATCGAATTTGTGACCAAAGGCTTCCGTACTCCCCTACTTCTCCAACTCAGCCACCCCATAAAGGGTAATTCCTTTACTTTTAATCTTGTTTTTGTTTGTGCAATCATATATTTCATATAATGTCAATAACCTCCCCGATTTTCCCAACATAGCATCCCAACAATTTCATCCTACATCTGTTCCCTCCTGTGGGTTTGCTTCTAATAGAGCTACACCGAGGTAAAGCAATTTAAGCTAATTACTATTCCTGGTCGAGAGAATCTACAGAAGAATCTAAATTTTGTCGTAGTGGGATTCAGTGTTGTAGAAATTTCGTCGAAGTAGATAACAAAGCCTCAATATGGATACAAAAACAAAATGATATAGAAAGACGAAGAAGACTCGAATCGCAAAGAATGTTATCCTAAAAATTTTATTTACGTCCTCTCGATAATGAAAATGCTAAAGGACCAACACACAAATAGTTTTAGCAGATTTCAAGTCTTGAAATCGGGTTACAAACAGCATTTTTGAAACCCAGAAATAAAAAATGAAATGAGAGATATAAGATCATTCTAAGAGAATTTTGAGAGAGTTTTGGGGAGAAGATATCAAAGTATAATAGAGAATTTGATGATTTTAAACCATGAATTCTATCTCTATTTATAGAATTCTTTCATATACTTTCGTGTGCCAATTTTTTCAAAAGATGGAAGTTTGAGGTTGAAAAGGTGTTAGACAAATTCTGAAAAAAAATTGTCTAACAGTCACATTTTTGAACTATGCGGCCGCATAGGCCAAATCCATGCGGCCGCATGGTTAAGATACGACTGCCATCAGAGGTTTCTGATGAAGCCATGCGGCCTCAAGCCTAAATGGCCCATGCGGTCGTATGGGTCATTTTTGCGCCCAATTTTGGTTTTTTTTTTTTTTTTTTTCTTTCAACCACATTTCATCAATTCTCATTTAATATATTTGAACAATACATTTTATATAATATTTCATCAATTCTCATTTAATATATTTGAACAACACATTTTATATAACATTCAGTTAGTTGATTTCTGGAGTCGTATCTTTGTGCTTGCTTTGATTTATATTTTTACAGTTTAGGTAAATACTTTGATGTGAGAATTCAAATATTTTGGATGTGTGAGAATTAATCTCCTTTTCAACGTGGATTCCGGGCTCAATTTCTCTACCAATCGACACCACAAAGGAACAACCCAAAACCTCCTTCACCTCTCTCACTTACGGTTGCTATATATATAGTTCTCCCACTAAGAAGCCCACAAAGGGAGACACAATCACAAAGATTATAACCACAAAGGTAGTAGGAAGAACACAGAAGCAATGGGCAGAGAGCACAAGGAAGGGAAAGCCGAATTCACGCGTGATTTCTCGCGACCCCAGGGATGAAAAGAATGGCTCCAATATATAACCAAAAATGAGGCCACTTATGGAAAGTATATTTAGGTTAGACAAAAGGGGCCCAAAGGCCCAACAACATGGGTAAGTGGGGCTCCAAAGTGGGTTCCTCTATTTGGTCATCCAAGTAAGTGGGTCGGACTATGAGCAACACTAATTAAATTAGGTTACTTCAAATAGCCCACACGGTATTGGGGTCGGGTCGATCCATTTAAGGTGTCGTTATAACGTTCAGTCATTTGGTCAAAGCCGACTGAAAAAACAAACTGAGTTACATCATCGTCCGGGATTATTGGGTATCAAAAAACCCAACAATCTCCACCTTGATTCCCAATAAACCTGCAAGCAAACAAAAAACACACAGTTTATACTTGCACAATCAAGGTAAACAATAAAATTGGTTTCACGGACCTTACCTCGTGTTTCCAACCTGAAACACATACCATACCTGCTCCATATACTCACCAGGGCTAAGGTCAAGAACACTCAAGTAGAAGTAGATAATCAAGTAACAGTCAAGAGCAAATAAACTCGCGATGAAGATATAACATAGGATAATACACATACAGATCTTTTTTAAACACATTCACACAGAACAATAGATTAACACCAAGTTAATCAACACACGGTCAACACATATGCAACAAATGCATAAATGACCCCACGAAAAGATCTCTCCACACTTATCCTATCCCATTCCATGTTACTCCTACCTCGAGAACACATCCCCTCTCATCGCTCCACCATGCTCACTAGACTAATCACTCAACTCATGTCTAACTAGTAAGTCACAATAGATCCTAAGTTCTTGGGATAATCATTTATCATCTCATCACTTCTCCCAAACTACGTGGATAATGGGGCTCCACCTAACAGAAGTGATAGAAGTGTCCTCTCTCACACTCCACCTGATCATGGTCTCTTTCTGATAAAGGATTCCAGACATTTGATCACATCTCCACTCGTGATCCAAATGTCACACTCCACATCCCCGGTACAAACCACAATGTACCCTTAGGCATCTATACTCCACCTCACCAATAGACATCCAACACACAAACAAACACTCACTTACTGCTAATGCATCACCAACCCACTATGCATGCTAACACATACACCAAGTATACGAGTCACATTGATTCATGCAATTACACACATCAAACACATTGAAAGCGTAACATACGACATGCAACAGAATCAACCACTCACACAGATGCAATGCAGTAACTAGGTTTACACTCAATAAACCTCACTAGGGTCATCACTCGACCCCATAGCCACATTCGCCTCATCTCTTATCCTACCCCTCTGCTTATCCTTCTTCTTGGGACAATCCCTAATAAAGTATCCAGACTTATCACATCTGTAACACCGTCTAACACTAGACTTGTCCCATCCTTTACTCTTTTTCTTACCACCATCATCACTCGAGTCACTACTCGAATCACTATTGTCTTGAGCTCTACCCAAATTCTTTTGCTTAAATTTCATTCTACTCCTTATCATGTGTAACTTACCATTCCTATTATCATCTTTTTCAGCCTTAATTTCCATCTCCTTACTCCTAAGTGAGTCTATGACAATCTCGGTGTTAAGGTGTCCCTACCATACTTAATGACATTCTTAACCTCTCTATATAAATCAGGCATAGAATTAAGCAGAATTATAGCTTTATAGGTTTCAGATACCTTTTCATTACAGTTAACGATAACTTGAACAAGTTTGTTAAAAATATCCAAATTGTCATCAAGGTCCTTTGAAGGATCCATTTTAAAACTGAAAAAACGTTCAAGCAGATATAACTTATTAGGAGTAGACTTAAGCAAATATAAATTCTCCAACTTTTTCCAAAGTTCTTTGGTGATTTTTAATTTACCAACTTTTCTTAAAACTGCATCAGACAAGTGTAAAATAATAGAAGTATATGCCAATTCGTCCAAATTCTCTTTTTCTGCAGCAGTCAAGGTTTCAGGAAAATAATCATCAATAGCTTTAGAAACCTTTTGTTGAACCAAAATTTTCTTCATCTTTTGTTGTCAAATAGAAAAATCTCATTTACCATTAAAGATACCCAATTCAAAATAATGTGTCGATATCTTACCAAAAAATGCACAGAACACAAACACAAACTTGTAAAATTCACAGGTCACACGGATTACACATAGTAACAAGATTCCTATAGTTTCACAGTAATTCTCTATATTAGAACCCCAGAATTCCGTGAGAATCACGTTCTCAGGTCAAGGGAAGAAACTAGAATAGGAGGCTTGGGTACACTTCTAAAATAGTATAAGATAATGCAACAATATTCAACAATTAAGCTAAAGACGATAAACAATTAATTTCACTTAGAAATTAAACAAGTAATAGCAACAAAACAATGGTTACCAAGCAATAGTAACCCCCAAACCTATGTGATCACCCCACACGATGATCTGCTAGTGCGGTAATGTAAAGGTTTCAACCAATTTACCAGAGCGGACCACTTCTGAGGTCTGTAAATCGGAGAGATGCGAATTTACTGCTTTAGGGCCGCAATCTTGGCCTAAATTAATTCAGTAAATATTCAAAGTTCCGACCGACGCTCCACCAAGGGCAAAATCATCCAACTTTTTTTACAGTACCTGAAATCGAAAACTAACAACACAGGAGTGTTAAAAATAACAAAATAAACATTCTGTCAGAAGGAACCTCTGCCAGAATCGATCGGCGTGAGCCTCAAGCGCCTCCGCTAATTTGCCCACGCGCCGCCGCCGGAGCTCAGACGCGCCGCTCACCCAAGAGCTCCTCCATCTGCACGACCCAACCCAGGTGTCCGTTTCACCAAATTCTTTTTGGTTTGGCGGGAAATCACGTTTGCAGGTCCGGTTTTGCACAAAATTCTGGGCAGATTCGGTTTCTGGTTTCTGCTACGTTTCTGGTCAGATTTTGGCCGGAAATTCATCACCTACCTCGCTCTGATACCAATTGTGAGAATTAATCTCCTTTTCAACGTGAATTCCGGGCTTAGTTTCTCCACCAATCGACACCACAAAGGAACAACCCAAAATCTCCTTCACCTCTCTCACTTACGGTTGCTATATATATAGTTCTCCCACTAAGAAGCCCACAAAGGGAGACACAATCACAAAGATTATAACCACAAAGGTAGTAGGAAGAACACAGAAGCAATGGACAGAGAGCATGAGGAAGGGAAAGCCGAATTCACGCGTGATTTCTCCCGACCTCAGGGACGAAAAGAATGGCTCCAATATATAACCAAAAATGAGGCCACTTATGGAAAGTATATTTAGGTTAGACAAAAGGGGCCCAAAGGCCCAACAACATGGGTAAGTGGGGCTCCAAAGTGGATTCCTCTATTTAGTCATCAAATTAAGTGGGTCGGGCTATGAGCAACACTAATTAAATTAGGTTACTTCAAATAGCCCACACGGTATTGGGGTCGGGTTGATCCATTTGAGGTGTCGTTATAACGTTCAGTCATTTGGTCAAAGCCGACTGAAAAAACAAACTGAGTTACATCATCGCCCGAGATTATTGGGTATCAAAAAACCCAACAGATGGAATCTTCAATGTCAAGGAGTCGTCATCTTCTTCTTCCCAAGTTCTTCAATGTTGGTAAGAAAGATAGCTCTCAGATTTTCTCTTGTTCTTGGTCGGCTCCCTCCTCTTTTCTTGCCATAGAAAATGGCCCCAAAATGTTACAATTTAAATTGTTTGAAGATGGGAGATGGGTTAAGTCGAAAATGTGCCCAAAAAAGAGTTAAAATTGCGATTTTCCCACTACTGGGTGGCGCGGCGCCGGGAGTGCTGCTCCCTTTCCGATTTTTAGGCTCCATGGCACCGGACTCGCTGAAACTTTTTTGAAATTCATCATTTTCACCCCCTTCAAGCCACAATTCTTCCTCCAAAAGGTGTTAGCCTTGTATGACAAACTTTGGAATATTGCATCTTCAATTCTTTTGGCCTTTTATCGCATAAATTCCTTCAAATCATCACTCAAACTCGGGTTGACATCTATATATGACAAAAGTAACAAAATTAAGCAAAAACTTACATATGAAGACTCACAACTAACTAAGTTTAATGGTATAAATAAGTGCGAAACCTGCACTTATGAATGGGTATCCACGATCTTTTCTCTTTGAAAAAATGCATTACACATCTACCCAGTAAGTTCACTGCTACGGCATGTTGCATAAGCATTGTGTAAGTTATAGGAAATTGGAATTATAATCTTATTATATGCACGGGTCACGTATCAGTGATCTTTTCTCTTTGAAAAAATGCATTACAAATCGTAGTAAGTTCACCACTCGTACAACACGTTGCATAATTACTAGTAAGTCCACTTGATTTAAATTTCTAATAAAAAAATTCTGCTCCATTGACTTGACAAATGGACACCATTCTGAAGATGGGAACAAACTAGCCAGAGGCAAGTTGTATCTGACACAATATCATAGAGATTCCGAATTTCACGGTTTTGCGGACTATATTTTGTAATTGCGGCGATATAGCTTTCGAGTATCAGTGAAAATATACTATATGCTTGAAATACATCATGTCTAAGTTTTCATTTTGTAGTATATCATATGTATTTTGCTAGTAAAGTTTATTTTTAATATCCTTTTATATGAATCAGGTGGCAAAAGAGGTTGTTCTGTCTGATGAGGAGATATCCAATTCTGAGCCGGAAGATATCACTTCTGAAAGGAAGACTGCTAATGGAAATCGTTCAGATGATGAAAATTCACAGGGGACTTTAAAGAGCTGTCAGCAGGAGCTTAAAAATACTGACATTACGGAAATACAGCAACAAGAAAGGGACACAGGAGCGGTTCGAAAGAGAAGGGGTAGAAAACCTAATTCGTTAATGAAACTGGAGGAGGGTTATGATCATGCTTGGATAAGTGGATGCAAGGATTTCTTTGAAGTACACTGTAATGGTAAGAATCGAGAAAAAGACAGTTCTCCTAGAAGTTCATTGTCAACAGAGTTAGCTTTGTCGACTAAATCTGGAAAGGGGAAATCACCCGATTTTTTTCGCAAAAATGGATCTCAGAGTGAGAAAATGTTTCCTTTTCTGTTGCTTAAGCATCGTATTAAATTAGGTTGCCTCATGTCTCTCATGCCATGGGAGTGAATTACTTTACATCTCACCCCCCCCCCCCCCCCCCATACAAAAAAAAAATCTTCCCTACTAAGGGAAAAAACTATTGTGATGTTTACGGACCAACTAGGTAGTAGTATATGGAACTCAGCAGAAAAATTCCATTCCAAGCCTCTTTTTACGTTGAACTCAGTATTGTGTCAGACATCATCTTAAACTATATGCCAAATCATGTTGGAGGCTTTTTTTTTTTTTTTTTGCCTTGAATATTATATGTTCTCCACCTGAAATTTAGCAATATTTACTCACTTTTAAGATTTATGCAGGTTTTGCCCAGGCATTGTTAATTCTTTTGATCCTTTCAAAAAGAAGCACAAGGTGAAAGATACTTGCTTAAGGGCTTCACAAGGATCTTCCTTCCATCATTCTAGTTATAGTGTGTCCAACGAAGCTTATTACAAATCATGTTGGATTATTTATATTTTTCATATGTCCAAGTTAACGAAAAAAAAGTTAATTTTGAAAGGCAACTCTTATCTTAATGTCAAAACAATTAACTTGTTTCAACTTTGACCAACAAAAAGATTAATGTATGAAGACTTGCTTATTTACTTATAAGTAATCTGTTTAAGCTAGCCAATCATGTTCTTACTTCACCATAAGAACTGAATTGCTTAGTGGAGGAACATACTTGTGTTGCAGATAACCCGACCACCTTATTTGACTCATGTTTTATTGCTTTTCCATACCTGCATGCTCACATTTTAGTTTGTCCGTCTTGTGCAGATTATATATGAAGATAAGTGGGAAGAAATCTTGAATCTGAGTAAACAAAGATGGGAACTGGTTGACATGTTCCCTCAACTGGTCAGATACTTTTTAGATTGTACCCAAATCTCATATTCAAAATTTTGGTGATTTTACCATTTGTTTTCTCTTTCTTTATGTCCTATTTACTTTGTTATGTAACTGCTCGATGCAATACTTTCAGAAGGAAGAAGCTGAACTTCCATCTTCTGCTACTGTGCCTGTCAAGTAAGTTAAAATTTTAATTTCTAAGAAGTAATAGTTAAAAGATTTCCTTTGGACCCGACCTTGTATCTTTTTAATTGATAAAAAACATATCTAGTTTTATTTCCATCATCTCCTAAGTGCTTAATTCTTCTGTAAGCTGAAATTAAAGTAAATATGTTATAATCTATTAGTTCAAGCGGCCAACATGGTTGCCCTTGTTTGGGCTATGGTTCTACTTGAGGGGACTTTACTTCACTATGCTTAGCCAGACATGCTCTTGGTGCATTTGTTAGTCTCCTCCATCGAGTGTAGCACTTAAATAATATTTGTTTCGCATTCTAGATTATCCTTTGTTCTACGATTACCTTAAATAATTTAATTTGAGTTTTCAACCTGTGCAGAAAAGAAAGAGGAAAAGTAATGGGGAAGAAATTCTATTGAAGCTTAATTTCTTGTTGAAACCTATTCAGTTCTTCATTTTGTATTCTTTCGTCATCTTGTGTCTGATTTTTTCCTCCCCGCCCCCGGTGAATAGATAATTAAACATACTTGGATGAAATTATTATTATCTTTTCTGAACTGGAGCAGGAACGAAAAAAGGAAGACCGAAAAACAGGAGGAGGATCATCAACAGTGCAAGAACATGGCGCCTCTTTGTCTAAAAGGTTGTTTTGCTTTCGAAATTCTATAAAATTTGAACATAATTTTTTTTTTTTTTTCATTTATAATTCAAATATCTAAATCTTCTGCCTTCAGATCCAAAAATAAACGTTGTAAACGCAGTAAATCTGGGGAGAGTTCTATAGCAAATGTCATTTGCATTGAGGATGATCCAGGGGATGAGACACGTGAAACAAATGTCTCGCCAAACGATGATCCTGATGGAGCAAAACATTCAGTCAAGCCAGAGGCAGAAGCATCGATGAGTGACATAGAACCTAACAACCAGACCCGCCATAATGTAAGAAAGAATTAAATCCCAATCTGCTATGTAATCAAATTGATCTTGGTCTTGGGATTTTGGAGCATTGCAGGGAAAAAACTGAGGATGGCTACACCTAAGGCTAAGAGTGCATCCCAGTTTATTGGTTCTATCCTTTTTCTAAGAAAAACATAGTTATCTAGTTTCTATAATGTACCATATTAAGCTTGTTGGTTTGTTATTTACAAAAGTAACTTAATTTTGTGTGATCATATCCAAATTTAAATAACTTGAATTTCAGGGAGGGCATTTCTTGTTCCCCCAAAACTGTAGTAGAGTCTGTCTTCCGCTACAGTTTCTTTTGCACCTTTGTTTGGTAAGATGGTTTTTCAATTTTTTTTAATATGAAATAGTGTTTTAGTAATTATTTACATTTTAACGGGTTTTCTTGGTTATAAGTGTTGGAAAGATAACTAGTTGTAGTAACTTGTAAAATAGTAAAATACAGAAAATAAAATTTATCGACTAATTGAGTCTCATGATAGCACGATGTCTTAAAGTGAAATTGTCCACTATTAATTGTTGCGATCTTTGTGGACAATCACTTTCAGGATACAACGATCAAGCACAAGTGTACTCCAATATATATAGGGCTTGTTTGATACCCATTTTGTTGGAGAAAATGCATTTTTTGGGTTGATGTGATGGTGAATATGTGGTTGAAAAAGAAGGAAAAGTTATTGATGTGATGAAAAATATTATTTTATTGAAGAATGTGTGGTTGAAAATGAACATGAGAATGAGAAAGAGAATGGAAATGAGTACCAAACAGGGGCATATATATATCGGGTATGAAGAATTACAGAATATGAAAATGATTTCGTTTTTTGAGGTAATTTTTCCAAAATCAGATGTTTTTATATAGGCAGAATGGATATAATTGTTTCCCACCATGATCTAGAAATATTTGCAACATTTAATGGTTTGTGGGTAATGGATTGTTGAAAAAACGATCATATTATACTGGGTAGTCTGACTCATTAAATAATTTTGAAAACGATTAAAATAAATAAATAAATTTAATCAAGGAAGCCCAAGGCTCAATCAAAGAAATTTTAATTATTGCGTGGGATGTGATCCGAACTTCCGACTTTCCACACAAATTTCACATTTTTCATCAATTGGGCATTTCGTCTAAATTAGTTATTTATTTCACATATTATATTTATTGTATAAATATCTAACAACCCCCCAAAAGAAAGAAATAAGATAAATATAAATATTATTCTAAAGTATTGTAGAAATCATGCAAGCTTAGGCGTATATCGACTTGAATCTTGACTTTGTATATTCTATCGAGTTTGCTTACTGTAGAGTGAACTATATCTTGAACTCTACAATTATGGTTGCAAACTGAGATAATAGAACACATACATGACTTCTAAAACAATCGTCGAGTTCTCGCGACTGTGTTTATTTCGATCGTGAACTTTCCCAACTTCTTTAAGTGCTTTAAAGAATTAGTCTCAATTCTCAAAAGAAGCGGCCCCACTTCCATACTCAAATAAGTGCTTCTATCAAGGGTGCACAATGTCTAAACACCCTACTGAATATCAATTATAGTAAGCATTAAGAGCATTAACTCATCCTCTAATGAATACAGTTGATACTACTTATCATAGGGAGGGGTTTGAAATAAATCCAATGCAGTACCCTCACAGACCACTTTAATAATTTTGTTGTCCAATTGAACCTTGTCCGTTGGATCTCCAATCGCACGATTGGATTTTCGTTATAGGTGATCTAGTTTGTATAGGCTTTAGCCTTATCCCCCTCGATGTTTTCTGAACTAGCTCTCTAGCTAATCCTTTGGTTAATGAGTCAGCAATATTATCGCTTGACTTCACATAGTCAATAGCTATAACCCTATCCCTAAGTAGCTGACGCAAAGTATTGTGTTTCCTACGAATATATCTAGACTTTCCATTGTAGGATAAATTTTGAGCTCTTGAAATAGTTGTTTGACTGTCACAATGAATAGAAATGGCAGGAAGTGGTTTAGACCATAAGGGAACATCCATAAGAAAATTACTTAAACATTCAGCCTCCTCACCTGCCTTACTCGCAATACATGTTTGTTTAGTGAATTTTCAGGATAGAGCACCGCCTGTTAATGTAAATGCATATCCACTCGTATATTTACTTACATTGGCAACAGAAATCCAATTAGCATCACAATATCCCTCAAGTACAGCAAGAAATTTGGTATAATGTATTCCCCATTTTAGAGTGTATCTCAAATATCTCAAGACTCGAAGGAGAGCATCCCAATGTTCACTGTTAGGATTACTAGTATACGTACTAAGTCTACCGACTGCATATGCGATATCAGGTCTTGCACATGTCATAAGATATATGAGACTACCGATCACTCTAGCATATTCTAAAGCAGAAACACCAGGACTTGAATGTTTTCTCAAAAGACGGCTTGCATCATAGTGTTTTAGCAAGAATACGGTTGTATTAGTTAAACTTCTTAAATACTTTTTCTACATAATGTGATTGGGCCTAATTAATTCTTGCAGAATGTTTTACTATTTTAATTCCTAGAATAACATCAGCAACACCCAAATATTTAATTTCGAAGTGCTTTTTCAGAAACTGTTTAGTCTTATTAATCACATCTAAACTAGTTCCTATTATCAGCATATAATCAATATATAAGCAAATTATCGTACCACTATTATTTTCAAATTTGCTATATATGCATTTACCTGCTTCATTTATCCCATAACCACTAGATGCCAAAATTGTATCAAATTTTTTGTTCCATTTCTTAAGAGCTTATTTAAGGCCATAAAGGGATTTTTCAAGTCTACTTACTTTATCATCAAGACTTCTACAACAAATTTCTTAGGTTGGTCCATATATCTCTTCTAAGTCTCCATTTAAAAAGCAATTTTGACATCTATTTGTTGTATAATAAGATCATATAATGAAGTAATTATAATTAACATCCTAATAGAGGCAATCCTAGCAATGGATGAATAAGTATCAAATAAATCAATTCCTTCTTTTGGTCTATAGTCTTTAGCTACAAGTCTTGCTTTTAAACTTGTCAATCAAACATCAAGTTTAAGTTTTTTTCTTAAATAACCATCTACACCCAATGGTCTTACATCCTCGAGGCAAGTCTATTGACTCCCAAGTATTATTAGACATAATGGAATCATATTCACTATTTATAGCTTCCTTCCCAAATATAGAATCTGGTGAAGACATAGCTTCACCAAAGGTACTAGGATCATTCTCTACTAAGTAAGTTAGAAAGTCAGGACTGAAAGAAGTAACTGTCCTGGGTCTTTTGCTTCTCTTAATTTCAGCTTCTTCTATTTCAGTAGGCTCCTCTTTAGCACTAGGAGAAACACTAAAAGAGCTACTTGGTCCTGTAGACTTTTCTTTAAAAGGAAATCTATTTTCAAAAAATTCAGCGTCTCTAGTTTAAAAAATTGTGTTCTTTTCAATTAAAATATTTTTAGAGTCGATGACTAAAAATCTCTAGGCATTACTGTGAAGAGCATAGCCTATAAAACACACAGTCAACAATTTTCAGACCAAGTTTAGTTTTCTTATGTGCTGGAATAGAAGCTTTAGCTAAACACCCTGCACTTTAAGATATTTATATGAATGTGTTCTACCCTTCGACATTCGTAAGGGGACTTATTATTTTTCTTACTGAGAATTCTGTTAAGAATATAACATGCAGTAAGAAGGGCTTCCCCTCACAAGGTTAAAGGTAATTCAGAAGAGTTCAGCATTGAAATAACCATATCCTTCATAGTTCTCTTTTTCCTTTCAACTACACCATTAGATTTGGGAGAATAAAGTGGAGTAATATCATAAATAATACCATTATCAACATAGAATTTATCAAAATCACCTGTATATTCTACTCTCCTATCAGATCTTAAAATTTTAATAATTTTATCAAGTTGATTGTCTACTTCAGTTTTATATGAAATAATTTTTTAATAACTTTCATCCTCACTCTTAAGAAGATAAATGTAACAATATCGAGAATAATCGTCAATTAAAGTCAAAAAATATTTATTTCCACCACGAGTAACATATCCTTTTAAATCACATAAATCAGAATGTATTAAACTTAAAACTGAAGTAGTTCTATCAACATGAGGAAGTGATTTTCTAGCATACTTAGATTCAATACAAGTTTCAATTTTGTATTCGGAAAATTATTAGTTTTGGGAATGTTTCCCAATCTCATTAATTTTTAATAGAAGTTATATTAACGTGTTCAAGTCTAGAATGTCACAACCATAAGAATTTAGCAAGTAAATAGAAGAAATAGACGCTTTATTATTAATCACATAAACATTGAGTTTAAACAGACTCTCGTATGCATACTCTTTCCCAACAAAAGAACTAACTTTAGATAGTACAACTTGACCACTGTCAAATACAATTTTAAATCCCTTTTTAACTAAGATAAATCCAGATACTAGATTTTTCCTAATTTCAAGAACATAAAGGACATCCTTCAAACAAATGATATTTCCAGAAATAAATCTAAGTGTCACAGTTCTTTTCCCCTCGATTTTGGAGGAAGAAGCATTCATTGTGAACAGACAATTTCCATCACTAGCAGGAGCGAATGAAGAAAATGCACCTCTTGTGCAGCAAATGTGCTTGGTAGCTCAAAAATCTACCCACTAGTCTGTCATGTTGTTTACTAGATTAACTTCTGTCACTATAACAGAGAAATTCTAGTCCTCTACTACATGTGCTTGATTCTATACAATTTTTCCTTTCCTATTTCTACAATCCTTTGCAAAATGACTTGATTTACCACAAACAAAACAGTCACCAACAGTTTTATTTTTAAATTGGGGTTCAAACCGATTGTTCTTTTCTACGAATTGTTTTCCCTTGTTTCCGCCTTTAAAGTTCAGACCCTTGGTAAAGTTTTCAACATATTTCTTACTACTAGAACTTCCTTCAATAAGATTAGCCTTGGTATTCAAATCTGTCTTTCCCTACTTTCTGCCATTTTATTGTCCTCAATTCTAATCCTGATAATCAGATCCTCTAAGGACATTTATGCTCTCTTATGCTTCAAATTTTTTTTATACTCTTTCCAAGATGGTGGTAATTTTTCAATTATAACATGCACTTGAAAACTCTCACAGATTTTATATCCCTCAGTAATAATTTCATGAATTATAATATGTAATTCTTCAATTTGATTGAGAACTGTTCTAATGTCATCCATTTTAAAATCTAGAAATTTTCCCATCACAAATTTCTTAGTTCCAGCTCTTCGGTAGCATATTTCTTTTCTAAATTTATTTTTTATAATTCTTTAGTAGATTTACACAACCAATAAACATCATATAAATCTAAAGTCAAGCAATTTAGAATATAGTTTTTGCACATATAATTCTTATGTTACCAATTAGCTAAATCTTATATTTCCTTATTAGTAGGCATATCAGCAATTGCAGAAATGGGCTTATCAGATTTAATAACATCAACAACTTTAAGATTGTTCAAATAAAATCATAACTTCATTTACTCTCTCTTAAAATTCTTTCCATTAAATAATTCAAGTTTTTCAAAATACTTAGAACACACACACACACACACACATATATATATATATATATACTGCAGACATGACAACTAATTATAAACTAATTTCACTTTAGATTATTGGAAAGATAACTAATTGCAGTAACTTGCAGGACAATAAAATGCAAAAATAAAACTTATCGACTGATCGAATTTCGTGATAGCACGATTTTTTAAAGTGAAATTGTTCGCTAGTAACTACTGCGACCTCTGTGGACAATCACTCTCAAGATATAACGATCAAGCAAACCATTTGTGCAGCAATCACAAATGGGGTGTGTGTGTGTGTGTTTTGAAAATCTTGATCATTTGCAGATCAAGTACAATGAAAAAGCAATGTCCCTTAGTAGGATGCTTTAAGAGAAAGACATACTTCACCATCGTTGCGATGAAGGTTTGTCGTTCACCTCTTATCTCATGGTGCATTATGCTCTTATGAGATACTGTGTATATTTCTGCACAGATGAAAATTATTTATGTCCATGATATTATAGGAAATTGTCCTCTCTGGTAGCTTAAAATTTTAAGTTTTTACTTATACTTCAATATGTTTCAATTCTCAACCTGATTAATTTACTTAGCCACGCCATCTCTTGTTGCCACGGAATCCAACAAATTCACAACATTATCTGCTTGATAGACTTTTTCTAAGGAGACCTTTCCATAGCATATGATTGATTAGATCTCTCATAAAATGATCAATCTATTAAGTTTTCTTTATCTCAGGTTTTGATAGTAATTAATGTGTTTTTTAGTGTCATGTTCTTTCAAAAACAATGAAGCTGCAACCCGATTCACGAGAGCATGTAAGGAGAGTTTTAGATGAACACGAGACGTTAAAAACAGAGTTGGAAAACTAAAAAAAGACTTCTTGATTTGTGGAGTAAAGAACTGAAGAAACATGAGGCCTTGACGGAACGTGAGAGACTGAAACTTGAAGAGAAGAAAAAAAGGTATTATTCATACTATATCATGTTAAATGTCAGAGCTGATGAATTATTTCAAGTTATGACGCTGTTTAATAGCATGAAAGTGGCATATTCGAATAGTAAATCCATACAATAGCAAAATGTCAAATCGATAGTTGAAGTGTCGAATTCGACAATTTTCAAGTGTCGAATTCGATAGTTGAAATGTCTATCTCGAAAGTTTCGAAATGTTGAGTTCGACGGTTGAAATGTGTAACTCGATGGTTTCTAAATGTCGATTCCGACATTTGAACTATCAAAATTGATGAGAAACATATATGTGTGCAATTGGAACAAATTTTTCATCACATTAAGTGTAGTCATCAACATTGTACTACTGAATGACAAAATTTTCTTTCAAAATAATTTGCACAGTAAATCATTAAAGATGCAATACTTTAAAACATTTATTGGGTTTAATTGGAAGAAATTATTTAAAACATTAATGGTGATAATCAATTCTCAACTATAATATGACAACATCTTCCCAATAAATAACTTAATGCTTCATTAAATACGGAATATTTACATCATTTTGTAGAGGATATTTGTATCTTTATTCCAAATGATTTGAAAATTCAAACAAATCAATGAATAATAATTTCGAAACTTTTGAATAAATATGACATTGTTGTATTTAAAATTTCAAAAGTAATAAGTTATAAAATAAAAATATAAACGATTTGTAATATGCTAAACTATCAAAGTAGATGATGAATCCAATAGTAATGTCTTCTTGATGAAAGAATGTAGAAGATGGTTAAAAAGTTAGGGATTGTTAATGGTAGAAGAAATTTGTTTATACCCACTTTTCAAAAAAATAATAATAATAATAATAATAATTTATCAACAAAATTCATATTACCTAATATAATATTCATATATCTAATGTTTATAGTACAGAAATTAACTCATCACTTCATAGCATCAATGTCGTTCAATTCAAGCATTAATGAGCATTAAATGTTCCTAGCAAGGTATCACTAAGGGTAAATTGGACATTTCACAGCAAAAAAATGACATTTTTGAGCACCATTAATAAAAGTGATAATTTTTGTCTACTTTTAAAATTTAGTGACATTTATGAAAAAAATCCTTTATTCAAATAGTATTTGGCATTGGAAGAGTATAAAATAAAAAAAATTGCAAATCAATGGACCACTTTGGTTTAGATATGCTTTATATCATGGTCCGGTCTTGTGGCAATGACAACTAGGTCACCATGTTGGATAATAGAAGACTTGGAACGTGTTTAAGGGGGGTTTTATTGACGTTTTATTTAATAAATTTTAGAAGTGGGTTTATGTTTTTTAAATATATTGTTAAAAATTATTATTTAATATTTCATTAACTTTGGAAGTGTCCCGTGATAGTTGTTAATCAAGAAAAAAATTACAACAATAAAATCTATAAACCTTAGTCGTAAAAATTTGTGATTTCGAGTTTCTTTTTAAGAAATTCTTTATTGACATGTCAATATAAAATTACTAAGCTTCTGTTTGGGGTCCATTGTTTAAAAACCTTTTTTGTTGCAGGATCATTTTTAACCACATTTATATAATAAAATATTATGCACGTAAATCCAAAACTTTTTCATACTTTTTAACCATATATTCTCTTAAAAGTACTATTCAAAACCTTTTTTTTTTTTTTTTGAAATAATGGGTACCAAGCATGGGCCAAATCTCTGAATTGTTTCTTCTTTATTGAGGATTGGCATTGAAGCAGGATTAAGTCAGATAAGCCTACATGTATTATTTGTAGGGAATTTTTCATAAATGTCACTCAATTTGAAAATACAGGAAAATTTGTTACTTTTACTAATGGTGCTAAAAAAATGTCATTTTTCGATGTGAAATGTTCAAATGACCCCAAGTGATACCTTTTTGGGAGCATTTAATGCTCATTAAAGCTTGATTTGAATGCAGATTAATGTTATAATGCAATGATTTAATTTTTATATTATAAACATTGGATATATGTATATTATATTGGGTAATATGAACTTTTTAATTAAAAAAAAAAGAAAAAAAGATTTTGAAAAGTGAGCATAAACAAATTTCTTCTACGATTAAAAAACCCTAACTTTCTTACCATCTTCTCAATTTTTTCATCAAAAAGAAATTAGTATAGAATTCATCTTCCATTTTGAGAGGTTAGCATGTTAGAATTTGTTTATATTTTTATCTTATAACTTATTACTTTTGAAATGTTAAATATAACATGGTCATATTTATTTGAAAATTATTATTCATTGATTTGTTTGATTTTTCAAATATTTTAGAATAAAGATACCAATATATTTTACAAAGTGTAGTGAAAGATTCCATATTTGATGAATCATTGTGTTATTTATTTGGGAAGATGTTGTCATGTTGTAGTTGGGAATTGATGAACATCATTAATGTTTTAAATTAATTTTTTCCAATCAAACCCAATAAATGTTTTGAATGATTGTCTTTTTAATGATTCACTGTGCAAATTATTTGAGAAGAAGATTTTGTTATTTGGTAGTATAATATTTATTACCACACTTAATGCTATGAATAATTTGTTCCAATCGCACACATATTAAATGATTCCCATCAGTTACGATAGTTCAACTGTCTGTTTCACCTGTTTGCTATTGTATGGATTTACATATTCCAATGTACGATTTTCATGCTATTAAATGCCGACATATTGATTGTGCAGAATTCTTACCATTGTAATTTCAACATTTCAGGTCTGAGTAATCATTTGAGATTCATCGTAGCGTATGAGAGAAAATTTGTTTATGTAGATGACGAATAAAAATGAAGATGGGACAAAACCACTTCATTCGTAGCTCTGACAAGTATCACCCTAGCCAGACTTGTATTACGATTAAATGATCAACTTGGTATTCTTTATCCCACACTTGAATTGAATTGAAGTTCAAAGTCTAGAACATGAATATACCTTCGGCCGATATACGTGAAGATGTAGACTTAATTGATACATATCAGTTTATAAAGAAAATTGTTATATACGTTATTATTTTGGAAACCGAGCTTCCAATTGTTGACATGGGAAGTGATACAAATGTTCAAAATACTTTATTTGTTGTGATGGAAGTTCAACGAAACGTACAACATAATGAGGTCGATCAAATGAAAAGTGTCTCAAACGATGATGCACTCGAAACATTAAATTTTTTTAATGGGACTGCATCATTAAATGAGAACTTGAATAACTCGTTACATGGTATAGATGCTGCTAATATTGTTGATGATGATGAGCAAATGTTGTCATATTTCAGGAGTTCGGATAGATACGGATAGATTAGAAATGTGAATATGTTCGATCTTGTCGAAAGGAAAATTTCTTGAGTAAGAAAGGGTTGTACTTGAAAATCGTGCATTTGATTTGCAAGACAAGTTTCAATTTCGGGTTAGTTGGTCAAGCATAAAAATGCTAACCGTTATATGCACGAATGATAATTGCAATGGGATGTTACGTGTTTCTACACTGAAGTAGTCTGCAATCTTCATGATCTGTAAATTCAATTTTTTCCTGTGCTAATGAAACAAACCAAGAAATATGTCAAAGGCAAAGAGAAACCAATCCCCTAAAATAAATAAAATTCTTTCCATAAAAGCAGTAGCCAAAAGAGTTTTCACATAATTGATTTCTAATGGAAGAAACATTCTTCACTTCTTTTTTCAGACTAATCTATCTTGCTTTATAATTTTCATGCATAAAAGCACTAGCATTGTAATATATACCAAAATAAGAGCAAGCCTTAAATGTCTACAATGTAAAGAAACTGTAGAGGGAACTCGGAATGATAAAATGATAAGTTCTCATATCACAAAGATAGCAACATCCACTTTACATCTAGCAAATACATCACATGAGAAATGACAATTCTCAGAGATACATAAGCACAGACATATACAACTACCAAATCGTGTTTATAATCAAATTCTTGGAGGGAAGCAACTATGGTAATTTATTACACAACCAACAAATCGGGTTTAACATAGTATTAACAAACTTTCTCACACTATTTCTCGACTCTCATTCTCCTCCCCTTGGTGAGTGGAGTCATGGTAGATGTTGCCGGAAATCGAACGCGTATTGATCGCAACCCCTTTGTGTTAATAGTATCGTCGCCTTCAATGGGTATGGTGGGCACCACCGATATGTCAGTGATATCGTCTACACAAAAGTAGTATGAGTTGTATTAGTTATCCAAAATGCCAAATAATTATATAACATAGTCTACCAACATCGTATTATCCACTCGGCTACCTAAAATCAACATTATCAATCCTTATTTGGGAACTTACCTTCATACACGAACATGGCATTACAAGTTGGAAGCGTACTTTTCTCTGTGGCATCATCCAACATTGTTGTACCAACTGTATTTAAATCATGAGAAGAAATTATATATTAGTTTTGAACTCAATATGCTTGTAGTATATCATACAAATTGAACATAATATAACTTCTCCATTGCAAAACTTACCATCCGTCTCCATTACCACAACCGAGGGAACTTCCTCGTTGTTTGGGCATGACACTTTAGGATCGATGTCTCCTCTATCTAGTTGAAAACAATAGTTGCGAAGTTGATAAACATGCCATCGATTTGTAGTTTGTATACTAGTGAAACGGATGAGAATATTTAAAAATCCGATTTTCAAAAAAGTTAACATACATACCATTCACCTCTTGGTTCCCACTAGCCAATCGGCCCTTTTGGTCATTCTGGCACTTACATTCGGGGTCAATGCCTCCTCTATCTGGGTGAAAACATCAGTTCTAATATTAACAGACATGCCATCAATTTTTAGTTTGTATACAAGTGCATCAGATGAGAATATTAAGAATTTGAATTCTTCATAATTAACATATATACCATTCACCTCCTAATTCCTACTACCCAATGGACCCTAATGGTCATTCGAGCACATAGATTCAGGGTCGATGCCTCTTACATCTAGTTGAAAATGATAGTTGCATTATTAACAAATGTGTCATCGATTCCTAGTTTGGGTACTAGTGAAATGATTGAGAATATTTAATAATCTAAACTTATAAACAATTAACACACATAATTTACTGTAAATTTCAGTAACTCTAGGCTCACATACATATGTCGCAGCTGCAGGGATGGTAGAACCAGACGGGTTTACGTGTATAGATATAGTCAATTAGTCGCGCAAATTATGAGGCCACATGCTGACTGATTTCAAGTTTGACTGTTCGGTGTCACATTTAGATAAGGTTTTGTTGTTTTAACAACATTTCCTCAACTTCTGCTAGTTAGGGCTCTAGAGGTTGAAGTTTGTTATTGGGATGTCGATAGTACATGCATGTGAGATGAGTTCCTAGCCATGTGAGGCATAGAAAATGCACCTATATGCCCTCCAATCATATGTTCACCGTTGCCATTTCCACTGTCACCATTACTTGAGTTGTCACGCTCATTCTTATCTCCTGAATGGTCATCTCCACTGGACGTCTTATCCTTCAAGCCTCCTTTAGCGGTCTTTTCTTCTTCAACTTCTCTAGTAGACAACCCATCATTTACTTCACTGCTCACTTGCTCAACGTAAAACTGTGGATCGACCATATTTTGTGTAATGTTGTCCAACTCAAGCACATAAGTATTTTGAAAAACCACAAGAGTGGAGATACTTGGTTCATCACGCTCATCGGTGGGGCGAAGAGTTGTAAATACGTGTAGCTACAAAAATAAAAATTGAGGATCCATGGGGATGTATTTTTTACAATTTTCAAATTGAAAACTTGACTAAATTCAACATACGAATACCTCTTTGTTCTTGAAGAATGCCTCATACGTACGTTGTTGCAGTTGTTTTCTAGACCTCTAGCTACGAAACCTTGGGCATCGATTACCAAGTCTCTCTCCAAACCTTTCATTAATTTCAGGAACCTCCTGAAACGCCCATATCTGTCCAAAAAAATATCATTGTTAGAAGAATTTTCATGCACATGACAGTATATTTGTATTAAAATAGTTAACACATTTTCAGCAAAAAATATTCATACTTGCATGGTAATGGGAAATCCGTGAATTGTATAACTGATATCTTTATCCTTTTTTGCCTTAACCTCAAGAAATTTCCTTGTCGAATCACCCCTAAAACCCATCAATCGATGATTGTACCCCACTTTATCCCAAGGTAGTAAAAAAATATGTCCAGATTGTCAATAATGGATAATGTGTCGATATCGATAATTATATTATTATCCGGAGCATTGAATACTCCTTCAACAATTAAAGTAAGGCCAAGCTTGTATCGATTAACTCGAGGCAGCAACGGTCGAAGAAATGCATTATCCAGTTGGGCATATGAAATCTTATCCATAGATTTGAAGTATTTGTCCTTTAGTCTCTTTTTTCCCATGACTTTAGTAAACTCATCGCCTTCTGGGGCGAGACTACATTTTGATCCCGTCATGACCGCATACTCTTGCAGTCTAAACATTGTTAGGTTCCATTGTCCATTTAACCACAACTCCTTTGCCTTACCAGTTCTAATCGATCTAAATACTAATTATTGGATCAATTGGAATGAGAATTGTATGTTAGGTAACTCGGGTAGGAACTCGAAGCATGAGTTACCAAAATCTTCTCGCTATATGTCATCGAAATTCCCCAATACGATTTTCATGGACTTGAAATTGATCATTTGAAAAATGTAGGCGCCAATTGCACATTTTCAGGAACTAGGAATTCAAAATTCATCTGCGAGTACAAGGTACAACAAGAAAGCAAAAAATGTTAGATTATAATAATTCGTATATGTTAATGCAAAACACGCATATAATGCTCAGTTGAATCAAAATTAGACATGTCGACAGATAACTACAAAACTGATCTGTCGAGAAATAGTCATTAGTCAAAAAATATTGACTTTAACCGTAGAGAACATCTGTCGAGAACGATAGTTCATATCGATAGATATCTCAACCGATCTGTCGAGATTTATTCATATGTTGAGAATAACTGAAACTAACTATCGAGAATGACACTTCACGTCAACAAATAAGTCACATAACTGATTTGTCAAGAATTAGTCATTTGTTGAGAATTCATAACTATTGAGACTTCCATTTTGACAAATTAAATAGTTCACTTAAAAAATAATTATGTTTGTTTGTGTTATGTACGAATTATTGGTAATTAAAAGTGCATATTTTCTAGTTGTAGTCCATAATTAAAAGTACATATTTTCACATAGTAAAGAAAAACGTAAAAAGTCCAATTTCTCGACTTCTATAATGAAAGAGAAAAATGAATTCACATGCATATACACAACACAAGCATATGAAACTATAATCTTGATGACAATAAAGCAGTTAACTTTAGATAAGGAAGAGAAGGCAAAGAATAAGAAAAAAAAAATGTTGCAGACATATAGCTTACAATTTGATGTGCAAAAAGTTCTCAAAGTTGTAAATGTTTTCTCCCAACAGTACTGATATTAGGGACAAATCAAATGCCAAATCCTATAAACAACAGAAAAATAGTTAGCTTAACATGTGAAGTAGAAAATCCAATATCTTATACCATCAAAGAGAATTTTGTAAAAGAGATTTGAGGTTGAACATGACTAGCTATTCACTTAAATAGAGCATTTGCGTGGATTGTAAATTATTATGATAAGCACCACAAAAAGCATAAATAAGAGCCAAATCATATAATTAAGCATCACATAAACCCTGAATTATTAACTCTAGCATCTCAATCATAAACCCGATCAACTATCCAGTGTTCAAGACAAAATAAAATTAGAATAAACAAAAAATATTATTCATCAATTAATAGATTTTTATTCTTTTGGGCACAATATCATTATATTGGTTTAGCAGTAAGTAATTTTGTAGCCTTGTCCTTTGTTTGATGTGTTCAATCAACAAGAACCCTGGTTAGTGTCTAATTTATGGAAACATCAATATTTACAGGGACAATAAAAATAACAACTACGTATGTGATAATTAGAATCACAAATCGACCGTAGGAATTTTCATATCTAGTTGAGATGTAAGAAGAGGTCTATGATTGCATACAAAAAAAAAAAAAAAAAAAATTAGAAAAATGGCCATGATATATTAAAAACTCGATAGAGATAAGTCTTCTCACTTGGCATACAAAACAAGGTTACCTGTAGTTTGCAAAGAAAATCGACACCATAACGAAACAATGGAAATCGATTATGCCTCTAGATTTTTTCTTAAAATCATAATATAAATTAAATATAACACGGGAACACCCTTAGTACACACCTTTGAATCAGCCTAGTTTCAATCTCAAATCCAAAATCTGTAAATCATTTTAAAAGTAACATCCAAATCTAATTTTAAATACATCCAATATCATGACATTATACTACTAAATAAATTATCAGTATTGCTAAACTGATCAATTGTATCTAGTAACTCACTAAGAAACTTCGTTCTTTGTTCCCTTTAAATTGATCAATTGTATTTAGTGGCCCACTAAGGACACTAGCACAACGTTGAGCATCGACAATCTGTACAAGACCGCAATCTCATTGGAAATAAGACACTGCATTAAGGTCTATCATGACCTACCATGATACTATTATTGCCGGCATAACCATAATTCAATACTGTTAATTCAGGACTATTGAAGCATTAAGGGGAAGAAATAAAGGAGTCTTTATTTTCAGGACACCAATGCCACAAGCCATTAACTACATCCGGCATCACCACTATCAATATTAGTAGTACATGCAGAGTCACTGTCAACAAAACATCACTGCCAAAATTCAACATGCATAAAGTCTCAACCAAAAAAAGTTGAAAATAAATAAAAAGACTAATTTTTCCCAACTTGTCACTTAAAATAATTAAAATCTAGAATTTTTTCTGTAGCACAAATTAAAATTCTCTTCACAACATCATTAGAACAATCATCAATTACAAAACCCATAAACCCATCCGACTTTCTTTAACCCCTTCTGCTTGACAATAAAACCGGCGTCAATGAAGAAGCTCGAAGACAAAGCCAGCACCAACCTTGTTATATTGTCAGATAAAATCCCCATATATACAGCTGATGTAGTGGTAGAGCAGCCGTTGAAAATCTTGCAAATATTTAAATTCTCTAAAGGGGAAAGAAAGTACAAAAATGAAAATCTTGCAAATATTTTGAAAAAATGACATTTTTAAAAGTGCAAAATCAAAAATTGACTTGGAGTGCAAATTCCTCTTATTTTTTTGTATTACTACTCTTCAAATTCAACTTCTAAAGGTATGCACATTGAATTTTGACTTTTTTTTCTTCATTTTTATTTTTTATTTTTGTTCAATTATATAAGGATTAAGTAATCTTTTAATTATAATTTGAGCAAGATAAGGTTAAATCACTCTGTACTCTTGCACAAAGTAAAAAATCGTTATCTTGTCCACTTTGAAAAGAACCTTACTTAAGGTTCTCACATTTGAAGGGAATATTACTTAAAATTCTCCTACCACATCAGGAAGTGGACAATCTTATCCTACCCACTATGTGAAGAAAACACAATTTCTAAGGTTAAAATTACCCCTTTAAGACGAGTGCTACAAATAGAAAAGTGAGATAGATTGTAACCTTCCAAAGATAGGTGAAGGATCTAATAGCTACATTTTCAGTTGTTTGGGAACCCCAACCCAACCATAATATTTTCAAAAAATGCATTTCTACAAGAATTTATAAGACAAAGGATATATATATATATATATAAGGTAATTAGCACAAAACGTCCATACCTTTTAATGTTATTATGCAAAACGTTTTTATCTTTTATTTTTTGACATTTTCACCTTTATTTTCACATTTCATTGCGGAAATCATCATTTTCATCCAATTTCTCAATAATAAAAAATATAAAATGACAAATATACCCTCTCATTTAAATAAAACAAAAAAGAAAGAAAAATTAAAGAACAAATTGCAATCACACAACCAAACTTTTTTAAATAGTACAAGTGAGTCCATATAAATTATTAAAATGATAATTAACACAAAATGTAGTGACCTTTCAATATTATTGGGTAAATATATCATTACCTTTTTTTGGGGGCATTTCACCATTATTTTCACATTTTTATTGCTAAAATCATCATATTTAATCTATTTTCTCAATTAAAAGCTGAAAAATGACTAATATACTATTCTATTTAAATGAAACAAAAATAAATAAAGAATAAATTATAATTATATTCCCAAAAATTTTGAGAAAGTACAAATAATTTTTTTAACTATTTATTTGAAATTTATTTGTACTTTTTTGAAAAATTCTAGAGTATAATTACAATTTCTTTCTTATTTTTTTTTTTTTATTTTATTTGGATATAAATGTATATTTTTCATTTTACAGCTTTTAATTAAGAAAATAGATAAAAATGATAATTTATGCAATGAATGTGAAAGTAAGAAAACATGCCAAAAAATGAAAAGTAGAAATATTTTGCATAATAATAGTGAAAGGTATGGATATTTTGTATTAATTATCCTTTTAAAAATTTATTTGAACTCATTTTCACTTTTTTTTTTTTTTTTTTTTTAAGATTATGATTACAATTTATTCTTTAATTTTTCCTTTCTCCTTTTGTTTTATTTAAACATGAAGGTATATTTGTCAATTTATATTTTTATTGAAAAATTTGGATGAAAATGATGATTTTCATAATAAAAGATAAAAATATTTTACACAATAGCATTGAAAGGCTAATTATCTAAAAAATTTAAGCAAACACACATGTACCTACTTAAAATGGTTCAAATAATAATACAAATACAACTCCACAAAAGAAACAAGAATCCATAATAATAGCAATGTTAATTATTCAACGAAACAAAATCAGACAAATATGATAAATCAAGTCACAGCAGCAATCGGACAATCTGCCATTGGCTGCAGACACACATCAGCATCGACTCCTCGAGACGAAGACGAAGGCCACGAGTCATCTCAGCCTTCACATTTACAGAGGAGCCACCATAAGAAGAAACTAACAGAGCAGCAATTCATAGTGGGAAAGAAGGAATGATTTATTTTCTGGATTCCTGAGATAAGATCATAACAAAACAAAATACCGAAAATGAGATCAATTATTCGAAAAGCATATTACAGAACATCAAATACTTCAGTAAGTACCTGCAGGAGTCAATCATGAACAAATGCTGCAATCAACAAGTGTTTCTTTTTAAATTTATGCAGCTCTAATACGAAACTAAACCAGACTCCAAAATGCAGAAAATCAGACTGGATTTGCAGAATACATTTTATTCCTTTTGGACCTCCATAGTTTCCAAAGAAGTTCGTCTATTGATATTATTAAAGAACAACTGAACGTGAATGTATCAGATGACAACATCAAAACTAACTCTGCCCATGTTTCACATGAAATATGCCCCCATCCTCAGAGTGTCCGCCAGTAAAATCCAAACTATACGCAGCTGTGTTGTAACCCCCGTCACAGTTGCTGCTTTCCTGCATATTCATAGTTAAATTTTAATTTCAAGGAGCAAAAGATCAAAGAAGAGAGAATAATGTAACATCTCTGACAAATATAGAGGTCAATAAAACGAAGGTTTTCTGTTAAGAGCACGTTACACTGGTAAAAACGTTTGGATATCATGTTTTTAGAAAGTAATTCTTAGTGTCAAACTAAGCAACTTGCTTTCTTTCAACTTTCACAAAAACAATTTTTTTTAAAAACTAATTTTCTTATAAGTTAACATTTTTAAAGCAAAGACAAACATGTTCTTAAGTAAATAAATCAAATTAGTCTTAAGGACGCACCCACTGAAGCACATCAGAACAACTCCCTTGTCGTTTGGATCCTTCAGGCAGCACAGGAAGATGGCCTAGGCAAGAAGCATAGAGATCCATACCAGAAACATTTCCTCCAGAAATGAGCTGCTCTGTGTTACCCTGGGAACATGGTCCAAAGTTGTCAAATTGCATCTGTTCCGTTTCATTAACTTCAGCAGGGTGATTCAGTGGAACTTCGAGATCATTAAGTTCCAAATAAGCTATGTCATTTTGTGGAAGCATGTAGTTCAGACGATAGCCGTCTTTCTGCATGCCAGCAAAATTAAGTCCAAATTCATTCATCGAGTCCCAAGAATCCAAGTCGCATAGACCATTGTATATATCATTTCCATCCAGACAAGGTAAACATTTATTCTTCCCCTTCTGATTAAGGCCATCTTGATTCTGTGTTAAATCCCAATTTATTTCAGTAAATGGTTTAATTAACGCATTTTACTAAAAAGATTCAAATGAAGTGCAATTTCTATGAGAAAAAACTGAAAGATATCAGTAATATTTTCCTGATCAGAGGCTGCTACTCTAGACATTGATTAATAACCTATAAGAAGCAGAATAAAGGTATAAAACATGCCGGGATCACATAAGCATTTATTGTTTCAACAAACGAAAAGAGAGCATGTCTGATACATAGAAGTTAGTAGATAAAAACACACAACAAATTCTCAATGACAAGACTGATTTTACAATTAATCTTCGCAAATGTTGAGATTCCAATGAAGTATTAGCATTTAACATAATCTCAAAGAGAAGACTGACTTTAAAATCAGCCCTTGGGTGGGGGTGATTATTTAAAGGAAAAGTTGATGGGAAATAGGAAAAAATGATTTTATATTGGAGAATGCGTGGTTGAAAATGAGAAGAAAAAAATAATCAATTTCAAACATAGGGCTTAATATATGTAAATGATAAGTTGATAAATGGACAGTGTCCGATTTTTCATTCATCTCAGAATCAACCCAGAACTTCTTAACTGCGTGAAAATATGGGTAAAATTAACGCGAATGCAATCACAACAGATTCAAGGACAATTCAGGAACACCTCAGGATATATTTAAAAAGATATAACAAAAAAAAAAAAAAAAAACAAAAGAGCAGGGATATATCATTTAAAGATCCGATGTCAAAATTTAAATCAATAAATCTAATTTGAGGACTTTCTAGAAAACAAGGAGCCACCCTAAAAAGGAAATCAGTAAGAATTAAATAAAGTAAGTTGATAGAAAGAAAGAATGCATAACGTATTGACATGGTCAATATATAAATATATGATCCATAAAAGCAGCAATATTGTAAGTTTTTAATCTAATAAGCACATGCAAGGTATATCTGAGAAGGACAGATGGGGCCAGTATATTATAGAAAAGAAGCCTGCTTTGAGGGAACAATGACATCATCCTATACAGGTGGTATTATATAATTGTAAATTCTAATTTTGTGTTTACAGGCAGGACCCTAAAACCCAACACTCATATTATAATTCTGAATTCTTTCAAGTTTAGGATTTTAGTCAAAAACTTGCACGGTTTTGGTGAAGTTTCAAGAGATAAGGCGGGTTGATGAAAATCTATCTTAATTAGCAAAACTAATGTGACTATTCAAACTTCAAAAGAACACATACCCCATGATTTCCATTATCATTGAGCAACACATTATCATCTGTAAATGGGGCCAACAAACGAAGAATTTCATCATCCAAATCCAAAGGCACCTCACTAACCGACGGACCGGAGAAATGTGATGGACCAGCTTCAATCAGAGATGGTCCAGGCGTACTTCCAGGATTGACCATGCTTGTTATAACGGAGTAGCTTTGATTTTCAGGCAATGCCGAAGCTGTGGATGACGGACCATCAGATAGCAAAGATTTGACATGGTTTTGTATATCATCATCATCATCCCAATCTGCCTCATTAAAAGGTGCCCCATACTGTGCACCATTTTTTGGGCCCAGACCATTTTTCTCGAAGACTTTACAAAGCACGTACAAGTCCTGAAAAAAAATGGTCATATAAACTTCTGTTCAATGAGAAATAAGATAAAAAATTTTACCCGTCTTTGGGATTGGAAACAACAGACAAAAGCAAAACTGAAAATCAAATGATGCTTAGGGACAAGCCAAATACTTGGAATATTCATCAGAACTCTTCGAAAATCAACTAGACATTAAAGAAAAAGCGGAGGGGCTTGCACATAATAATACAAAATCTTCATCCTATATTAGCTACATATTCTACTCAATGAGAATCAAAAGGAATTCAATGCATGGATAACCTACACTTGCTTACCCTGCTCTTTCCAGCAGGAAAAAAGTTCCAACTGAAGTTTAGACACTATATCAAATGTCTATAAGGGCACTTCAACATTGAAAATATTCAAGGAAATGCACTGATAGGCTCTAGTCTAACCATTTATTGTAATAGCTTATTAGTTTGTTAATTAGTTAAGGGGGAGGAGTACATTAGGAATTCTATGAATAACTAATTCAATAAATGGGGGGATTGGTGGAGGAGTACATTAGGAATTCTCTGAATAACTAATTCAATAAATGGGGGGAATGGTCAGTCTGCAAGATATTCACATTGAGAGACAGCAACGTGGGGAGAGAGAGACACGTCTCTCGAAAACCTGCCAAACCTGTATCTTCATTCTATTTCCATTCAGTAATTCGACAAATTATACTTTTATCAGTCTTGGTATGTATCAGAATACCCATTAAACAAATTCAGCGACAATCTAAAATGATCAAAGGTTATGCACCATAAATGAGAAATAAGTATGACAAGGCATTGCAACATTTCATATCCAAGTGCCATTTAATTAGTGTCAAGTGTGAAGTTATAAATACAATAAGCAGAAAGGAAATAGTCTTAATTTGGATACAATCACGATTGGTCAGAATTTGTAATATTCCACAAATACAACAATGCAGACAAAGAAAATTGTGGCCTGTGAAAGCAGCTCACTACACACCTTTAACATATATGCTGTGAGCCAGAAACATCCTCAACTGATGTTACATAATTGGATATGAAGAAAACATAATATTATCAAAGTAATGATGAGGCATATAGCTATCAACTAGAAATGGTAATTTTAGAAGGAAAACAGTTAGTCTGGTACCAAAATCACCAGAGTTTAACAGTAATTAACCAATGGTTTTATTTAATGCAATTCATATTGACCAATGAATAAATGGTAATGCCCCCGTTTGAGCCCCTATCATTTAAAATCATATCCTTTTTTTTTTCTCTCTCTCTCTCCTACTTTCAACCACACAATATTCCATAAAATAATACTACACATATACCGAAAACTTTATCTTCTTTTTCAACCACACATTCTCCAAAAAACACTATTCCAAAAACTATTTTTTTAAAAAAGAGGGGCTCAAACAAGGTGAATGTTTCTTAGCCTTGACATTGGAACAATCGTACTCAAGATCATTTTATTGCATCCAAACTCAAATTTCAGCTACCAAATAGAGTCAATCTTTGTTTTTTAATTTCCTTGACTTAAAATGATGCCATATTTCATTACTTCACAAAAAAACATAGCTCCAAATGGAGTGTAATTGAGATGATTAAAAAAAAATCAAGTGCAACTATAATACCCGCACCCGAAAATTCTGGGTCTAATTATCATAATTGAAAATTAAGGGCTCTTTTGAGGGTTAATTCACCTTCTAGGACCTTGTAGTAAACTTAGTATAAATGTAATTTCCCACATGTTTTTGCTCTTTGATGAAGGGTTGAATGCTTGGTCAAATCCTTATATAGAAAATCCTTGATATATGCTTTTTGTCATATTCATGATTGACCAAACATAGGGTAATTTGTAGTGTGAATGCATGTGTATATAGAATGTAGTATTCACACGAGGAATGAGGGAGAGATTCTTGCTCATTTCACAAATTTCAAGGAACAATTTTCAATGCGAGAATTAATAGCCTTCCCACCATCATGGGTTTTTCCTTAATGATGCATGTCTAGTTTGTTCTATTTAAGCCCCTCATTCACATTCACATGCTAGCACTCACTATTATTTTTCAATTCAAATAATATACCCATATACATGCTCATAGCCAAGGTGAAAATTGTAGAAGGATCAAGCAATTTTATTCGGTCTCTATTACTTAAATCTTTTAAATTTCACTAATAGTACGCTACTTATGTTTGGATTATTATTATGTTATAAATTTCAAGAAAATTATTATAAGTCTCATATGATACAATATGATTATGATTATGTTAAGGGGACCGGAATTTAGCAGCATTACACATAAGAATTCTTATCACCTATGCTCGGCAAAATTCTTGTGTCTCCTTCATATTGATTATGATTATTATGTTCATTTAAATTATACAAGACAATAATCCATTGTACTTATTGAGATTTTATAAATCTCACTCTATGATATTTTCCTCTTTCATGCAATTGATGGTTCGAGACAGTCAGCGTGGAGATGACAACGGGTTAGGATTAATAAATTATTTTATGTTAAAAACACAACTTTAAATTTCTAATTTATTTGTTATTTTGGAATTACTTTATTTATTTATTTTTCGCAGTTACGTAAAAAAAATCACAATTTATTTACTTATTGAAGAAAAAAAATCATTTCACGTTCTTATTTAGGTCCTTATAAAAGAATTTGAGTTTTATTTAGTGACATTCGAATAGTCAAGGACTCGGGCCGTCACAATAACAAAAGTAATGGAGTGAAAAACAGGACATACTGCAGTATGTCAATTTTGAACATGAACATAGACAAGGATAAAGCCGAAATATAAATAAAAGATTGATTTAAATTCAAATTTCTACTAGAATGTCAATCATATAGCCTGCACGTATATTTACATTTCAAAGATAAAAAGATCATGAAAAATAAAATAGTCTGAATGAAAAAACAGTAGCTCATTTACGTAAATAAACTATTAGATGTACAATTACTCTGAAAATTGAGATAAAAACAAACCTGAAGTCCAGCTGCGGACAACTGCTCATCTAGGATTCTATACTCGTGAATAACCCAATTGGTTCTTTTTCCTTGTGGTGCATGACCTAGGTGAAAAACCAAGGTTCTCACCATTCCCACGACATTTTCATTATAACGGACAGGTCTATCCTTTCCAGTGGTTTTCCAGTATCCATTCTCAGTACCGCGCTTCATTCGAACCCCACCAGGATATTTCTTCTCTCTGGGGCAGAAGAAGAACCACTCTAGATCCTTACTTTTCAAGCATGATTTATCTGCAGCAAGAAAGAGAAATAAATTAAGTTTTGAATTGCATTGATAAAAGAATAAAAACAAACAAAGAAAAATAATGTTATTCATCATCACTGCTCAATTGCCATCTTAATGTAGGATTTAAGATGGCAAATCAATTAAAGCCACATCATGATCATTAAGCACCGCTTATGAAGAGCAATACTCTATAAAGTCATAAACAAACCATGGAATCATACCAAAAAGAAAGTATTCAAATAAAAATACATGTAAGTTTTTTTATAAACAGCAAAATTTGCAATATTTTACAGGTTTCAGATTGTTTGTAAAAGAACACATCTTGAAATTGACTAGTGAAGATCATCAAATTTGGAGTGAAAGTACTGGTAAGTTATAGACCAAAAACTGCTGTGAAGAGAAAAAGTACCTTTTAGATCCCATGGAGAGAATTTATAAATGTTGACCTCTGCAATAGCTTCAAAGTGAAGCTTCTTTCCCATAATCTTCCTCTTGAGATAATACATAACCAGCTCAACATCAGTCGGATGAAACCGAAAGCCTGGAGGAAGGGACGTCCTCGCCATGAAGAATGGCAACAGAACGCCCCACAGTACACCAACCAAATAACACTTCCACAAACAGTATTCCAATAAACCTCACTCAACCTAGAATAAACCCTTCTCCGGAAGAAAACAAAGCAGATTGCACCAAAAAAATAACACCTAGAAACAATTATATACACCACAACCCCACAACAATCACCCTCCCCCCAAACTATTTATACCTACTGTCAAGTCCAATGCCTAAACAAGATTTTCCGAGAGCACCAAAGCCTTCCCCGGCTCATAAAACAGAAAGCAATCCAAAGAAACCACCGATGCTTCTTGCTAGAATCAAAAGACATCTGTTGACAAGTCCTGCCATTTTCACTACACCATAAGCTTCATACACATAACATCCATAAAGACACTACTATGAACATAGCTAAATAAAAGCTATTACTGCTAAAAGAATACAAAGGGAAAGTTTTTAAGAATGACCCATATTCCATTATAATAATCCATATCAAATATACGGATTAGAATAAATGAAAACCGCATCAATACACAAACCCAACCCGTTTCGACTTCTGTTCAGTACTAAAACCACAAAATACAGAAAAATATGACGAAAAAACAGAACGGCCACAAAAAGTCAAAGCAAATCCAAGATTCAAGAAACCCTAGAAACCAAAAAACAGTTCCAATCAACCAAATAAGAGTACAATAACAAAAGAAGACTTCTATCAAGAATCAGAAACACACACCTTAAAGGATAAGAATCGACGACTAGACAGAGAAAGCACAACGTCAGAGAGAGAGAGAGAACGCGTAGAAGAAAATATAACCAAAGCGAAAGAGGGGGTGAAATGGTGAGGTGTGAGGGATTTATATGGATGGAAATTGGGATTTGATCATTCCCCACTTGTACATGCAGCTTCACCCACTAGGTTTTGGAAAAGGAATATGCTATCTGTACACAATAGTATACAAAATAACTTACATCCTTTCTTAGAGGAGTCATACATAATAGAATAATGTTAAACAAATATAATGTTTGACATAACGGTAGGCATTCCCCTCACATGGATGTGTAGGTCCCACTTGAATAAAATAATTTTTTTTTTCTCATGTGTGAAGGGAGTGTCACTCGTTATGTCAACGATTATGTTCGTGTAGTATTTCCCTACACAATAAAATATTCGTAGACTTTTTTCATGTAAGGAGGTGTAAGCTATTTGATACACTATGAGGTGTACAAATAGCATTTTTAAAGTTATGAGGTGACACAATAGCTTACAACCCCTCTCACATGGAGGGGGACCCAAGAACATGTAAGGGAGGTGTAATGTATTTGGTGATGCATTATGTACGTATAGTATTATTGTTGGATTTTTAGTGAGAGACCGAAGAACGAGAAAGTGAATGAGGTAAAAGCTTCTATAATAAGCCAGGCCTTGATTGGTTGATTTATTTTTACGAAAACGCCATTCATTTCTAATGGGGGAGACATGTTACAAGATTTATTTAGTGATACATAATTTGGATACAGGATTTATCTAGCATGATTGCATGTTACAATGATAAATTGGTATTATATGTGACATGCTGGACAGCTGTTGATTGATTTATTTATTTTGACGAAAATGCCATTCGTTTTTACTGGGGAGACATGTTACAGGATTTATTTAGTGATACATAATTTGGATACAGGATTTATCTAGCATGATTGTATGTTACAATGATAAATTGGTATTATATGTGACATGCTGGACAGCTGTTGATTAGGAATTGCAACATACACGTCTCACCAGTTGGAAATGGAAGATTGGAATGGTAAACATGATCCTCATTCTTATTATTTTTAGTCTTTATTTGGTTTAGAATTTTTAAAAATATTTTTTAAACTCTTTTTCAATCATATATTTTCTCAATAAAATGAATTTGTACATAGACATATAATTTTTTTCCTTTTTTTTAACAATATATTCTCCCAAAAATTAATTTTCATAAAATCTAATTCTCAAATAATCTATGACGTGTTTGAGTCCCATTTTTTGGGTTAAAATTGAGTTTTATATTAGTAATTTTTTGAAAAATGTGTGATTAAAAAGTAGAAAAAAAAATTGAATTTACATGCAAAATTATTTTACTAAGAGCATGTGAGATTAAGCCCTTGTTTGAGCCCCATTTTAGAGAAAAGTAAATAAATTTTGGAATAATAAATTGATCGAGAATATGCGGTTAAAAATTAAAGAAATTTTTTGAATTTATGTGCAATATTTTTTATTTTTTTGAAGAATGTGTGGTTGAAAATGAGTTTTGAAAAAATATATTTTTAGAAAAATGGTGCTCAAACAAGGGTTGAAAATGAATTTGAGAAAAATAATTTTTTTATAATGGAGCTCAAACATGGGCTATATCAAACGAGCCCTCATTTTTTATTAAATTTAGATTTAAATCATATTTAAAAATAAACAAGTGAATAGGAGAATATGGTGAAAAACAAAATATTTATCGTTAAAAAGTAAAAACTAGCCGCCATTATTGACCAAGAAATACAGAATTACATATGCACCCTTTGGATCTCTAATACACTAATTTTGAAAGAAGGACATTTATAGAAAATCAACTAATTTTGAGTTAATTTTTTACGGCCGAAAGGGGCCCACTGTCAATCCAACAGTCCAATTTTTCAATAAAAATTGGTGAAAAATTCCTCCAAACAAGGGCTTAATGCCTCTCGAAAATGTCGACTGGGTAGGGAGAAGGGTAATGACATTTCTGAAAATAATTAAAAAAATTAACTTAAAACAAGTAATGAAATTGACCACCCTAAAGAATATGACAAATGTATAGGTATGCTTCGCTCTAGATAACCTCTATTTTCTTTTTCTTTTTTGAATGTCGCCAGAAAAATAAGGAACTATTTTGAGCTTCACTTCAACCTATACCTACCGCACACATCAACTTTGAAAGACAGAATGAACTTATGGTGGAGAAATGCATCTAGCTCATCACAGGCGGGGATACTTCGGGGCATCACACCAATTATAATCACATGGGCACTATGGAAATCTAGATGTGAGGCACAGATGGAAGGTTACCCAATCACATGTCAAAAAACTATCTGGCAAATCAAAGAGATGCTATCACAAATTGGAAGCCAGATCACTAAAATCATAATAGGATTTCAGCTCGCGACATACATTGTTTGAAGGCGTTAAACTGCCCCATTAATGTTGTCAAACAGCCGAACGTACAAAAGATAAACTGGAGAAAACCAGTGGAAAACCAGCTTAAACTGAATGTAGATGGTGCCTCCAAAGGGAACCCTGGTCTTGCTGGAGGTGGAGGGCTATTACGGGACCATCAGGGTACTTGCTTAACTGCATTTGCACAACATTATGGCCATGCACTAACATGATGGCAGAAACTCGAGCTCTCCTAGACGATCTTTCCATGTGTAGGGACCTGGTAATGAAGAACATCATGGTTGAAACAGACTCCAGTGTGCTGGCTGAATGGGTAGATAAAGGTGCTTCCACCTTATGGTGGTTGTGGGATTTCTGGGAAGTTATCATGGACCAAATTCATCAACTTAATGCCCAGGTTTATCACGTGTTCAGAGAAGCGAACATGGAAGCGGATTTCCTGGCCAAGACAGTGAGCGAAGGATCATCGACTAAGCTCTCTTATGGTGACAAGCCTTCAACCCTTCTTAGAGGCATTTTGCGCATGGATAGGTGGGGAATGCCTTATCTCAGACGATGAAAATGCCCATTTTCGACTTAGAGAAAATACAAGGACCATTGTTTGACATTCTTCATTTATTTTTACCACAAATTTCATAATAGTCTGTAACTTTAGTGGAAAAAGTATTCACCTTTTATTGTAAGGAAAGTAATCTTCCTAATTTACTGTTTTTTCTTTCCGAACATGTAACCACGATTTTCCTCTACCGAGTGAGGGCAATTAATAAACTCTCGGAGGTACCACCCTCTTTCAACCAAAAAAAAAAACAGGGTAAAAGCATTAAGAATGTTTATTTTATTGTTTAGTAGCTAGGTATCAAAGTTGACCCTCAGACAATAAAGAGATGTTGCTTAGGTCCAGGGATTGAAGCTGCTTTGAAATCAAAGTTTACACGCTACAATCCACTCTCATCCAATAGCTTGTGTCTATTTTTAAAAATGATAGAGCCATCCAAAGGTTTATTTTGAATACCATATTATCCTTTCACCATTTTTAAAGCATTTTTATGGAGAGAAAAAATTTATCATAACCTAAAATATGCCTTAGAACCTTGTTTCCATTTTAAGCCATATATGATTTATTTATCGATTGAAAACCCTGTTGATATTTTCAAAAATATGTCACGACCTGACCACCCACACCCGAGATCTTGTGTTTCTCATTTAATGATTCTCACCTATGCTCCTCAGTCATGACACCTCGGGTGCATGGATATTCTCCCAACCACGTAGACCTTGTCGGTCTATCTCCTAGGGCTAGAACATTTTCCATTAGTTTAGGTACTTCTTGAGGCTATCCTTGACCTCACACCCAACATCGCTTGATCTATTAAGACTCTTTCATGAGATAAGGCTTATCTATTCCTAAGGAGGTTGAGTCCTACTATAACTATTTTGTCCATTCTTGATAGGACTCTACCGTCGACATTTCATCCTTATCCAAGCACACTACAAGTTTAATACCAATCAAATTACAACTCCTAAACATGGCAAGATGCCTAGGGATTTGAGTAACTTAGTCTTAATAGGACAACACACCCATATATAGCACCCCAATTCATTATTCAGTTATACTTTCATATAATTTTCAATTTATAGTCTTATGCATAAATTATCTCTTTAACTTAAACATTGGATAGATGACTAGAACATGCCTCAACACCTTTGTTTCAGGTACTAGAAGATTTCGTTAGTGTTCATTCTCAATTGTCAAGCTCGAAAGTCAACATGTACGATTTTTGGTAGCATTATTGGAGCCGTCTGTGGGAAATGCTACCAAAAGCCATGGTTAACATGCGTTCGGGTATTCATCCAACAAGCTCATCAATTCCAAATCCTTTTCATCCTAAAGATTCATATGTTCCTCAAGAAGAATCATCAGAAATACCGACGCCCTAACCAGCAGTTGTTACCACTGGAGCCTTTGAAGAGCTTCGCCAACAAGTTGTTATGCTAACTCAACTGCTGAGTCAAATGAGTTTACATCATTCACCTGCACTAGCACCTCAAGAGGGTTTTATGGCCGATACTCGAGCTTGGGCTCCATGCCCTATTCCTAATGTTGGTGGAGCCGAGACCTTGAGTGTACTTGATATGGCCTCGGCCTTGAGATCAGTGATCGTGGAGTCTGATTAACTTGCCAAGATCATTCAAGAATGGATTACTGAGGGCCTGCTTCAGAACACGGAGGGGTAAATAGGTTTTATCCCTAACACTCTATTCACTCCTGAGATATTATCGTACATCTTACCGGATAGATTCAAATATCCTCGTATAAACGAGTATGATCGGACTATCGACCTAATCAATCATCTCATTGTGTATACTGACGTCATAAATTTGCAAGTTGCACCAGACCAGGTGATGTGTAAGGCTCTTCCGCAAACTTTGACTAATGTTGCAAGGGAATGGTCTCAACCTTAGAACTCAATTCCATAACTTCATTCTCAGATTTGGCCGACAAGTTATCTACCACTTCCCAAATAGTAAGCATATTAGGAAAACAGCAGTTTCGCTTATGCAACTTCGCCAAGGCCAAAATAAAACCCTACGTGATTTTATGATGAAGTTCAATAAAGAAAGGCTTCAACTGCTTGACCTACATATTATAACAGCTGTCTCTACCCTCACTCAAAATGTCTCTGTCGAAAATTCCACCAAAGTCTTTAACCGAGCACCTAACCCGAGGTGAAAAATACATTAATATGGAGGAAACAATAAATTGAGAAAAATTGGCCCAACCTATGAATGATAGAGCATAAAAGGTAGCATGATTCAGATCCCTGACAAGAGATCCCCGAAATAAGCAGAGACAGGATATACCGTTGTCATCATTTACCCAGTTGAACATTCTCATGAGGCATTCACAAAGATGAGAATTTCGACTGAACAACTAGAGATAGATAAAATTCCTCTTCGAGGATTTGGAAGTGACATCATCATCCCGAAAGGGGTCGTCGAGCTTCCCCTAACCTTAAGCTCTGGTCAGAGGCAGTGACATAGATTACATCTTTCCAAGTTGTTGGTACTTCGATTACTTACAACGACATCCTGGGCAGATCATTGCTTAATAACATCAAGGCTATTGTGTCCACCTTCTACCTTCTGCATGAAGTTTTCCACTAGTAATGACGTAGGGGTCATGCGTGGAGACCGTCTACAGCTACTAAACAGTGCTATATTACTAGGGTTCGGGGAATAAGCACTAACATCATGCAACTTTTAACATCTAAGCCCGAGCTCGAGTAGCGAGGGAGACTTGTTCCAGTGGAGAAGTTAATAGAGGTTGAGCTCGAGCATGGAAAAAATGTAACAATTGGTCGGGGCCTCGTCCTCATTGCTGTACTTATTATCTACTTATCTTGTAACATTGATTTTTTTGCAAGGAAGTTTGAGGATATGCATGGGATAAATCCTAAAGTTGTGGTCCATAAACTTAACATTAGTCTATAGGCTAAACCAATCAAGCAGATGAAAAGACAGTTTGCACTAGAAAGATGAAAGGTCATTTGTGAAGAGGTTGATACACTCGTTAGTGCTCGGTACATTCGGAAGGTCCAGTATCCCGATTGGCTTGCAATGTTGTTTTGTAAAAAAATCGATGGTAAATGGAGAGTTTTTATTGATTTCATAGATCTGAATAAAGCATGTCCTAAGGACAGCTATCCTATACCTCAAATTGACAACCTCGGGGACATGTGGACCAACATATATCAGATATTGATGAGGTATTTAGTAACCCTCGAAAGTATAAGATGTAACTAAACCCAGCAAAATGTGCATTTAGCGTACCTTTGGGTAAGTTTTTGGGCTTCATGATCACTCACAGGAAAATAGAGGCTAATCTAGACAAGATACATACCTTGACATCGATGGAATCACCTAGGAGTAAGAAAGATGTACAAAAATTGATAGGTCGCGCTGTCGCTCTAAACAGGCTCATGTCCCGAGCCGCAGACATATTTTTTTCTTTCTTCAAAGTTCTTAGGGATAATTGAAACTTTGATTGGGATGAGGAAATCGAATGGGCTTTCCAGGAGCTCAAACATCATTGGAATCTCCCTGAGTTCTAACCAGACCCGAGCCCAGTGATATTATATTTTTGTACTTAGTCGTATCTCAGAATGCAGTAAGTGGTGTGTTAGTGAAGAGGTTAACAAAGCTCAACAACACATCTACTATAAAAGCAAGGTATTACTTGATGCGAAAACTAGATATTCGTTGGCCAAACAGCTTGCCCTTACCTTGGTCATAGCAGCACAAATATTTCAACAATATGTTCAATCTCATCCAATTATGGTGCTCACAAATTAGCCCCTCAAGCATATGCTTCAGAAACCTGATGCCTCATGAAGGTTATTAAAATAGGCAATCGAGTTTGGAGACTTTGATATAGAGTTTACCCCAACATTCTATTAAAGCACAGGCCTTAGTTGATTTCATTGTCAAACTCGCTGCAAAGCCTCGGAGCCTAGAGGATAACTTGAGCTACAATACCTTGGACACCTGGGAAATTTTTGTCGATGGAGCATCCAACTCCTTGGGCTCGGGTGAAGGGGTTATTATCACAGCCTTGACAAACTCGTAGAAATTCAATGTGTACTCATATTTGAATTTGAAGCTACCAAAAATGAGGCGGAGTATGATGCGATCATCATTGCTCTAGATCTAGCTAGCAATCTTGAACTTGAACATATCAAGATTTTTAGTTACTTTCAACTTGTGGTTGGTCAGATTGAAGGGGCATTTGAGAGGAAAGAAGAAAAAAGGAGCTTATATTGTCTGAAAGTTCATGACTTTCAACGACGATTCAAAAGTTCTGAAATTATGAACATTACTCGAGTTGACAACTGTAAGGCTAATGTATTATCTAGATTTGTATTCATAGGAGTTGATGCTCTTGACGTGATAGTGCATATCAAAATTTTGATAGAGCCAAGCATTAATCTATCTCTCGGCCTCATGGACATTGATCATGAACCCTCATGAATGGAACTAATAATAGACTTTATAAACAATGGAAATCTCCCGAAGGATCCTCAAGCAACGAGGAGTGTCAGATTTAGAGCACCAAGGTACTGCATGATCAGAGAAGTTCTGTTCTGCAGAAGCTTCACACTTCCATATCTCAAGTGCTTTGAACCACCGGAATCATCTCAGGCCTTAGCCGAAGTTCATGAAGGGGTGTGTGAGAATCATCAGGGAGCTTGGGCCATACCTTTGAAACTGATAAGATATGGATATTATCGGTCTACCGTGAAGAAAGATGCTTCAGTGTATGTTAAAAATGTGACAAGTGCTAGAAAATTGACAACGTCATCCATTATCCGGTCAAGGATCTCACCAGCATCAATAGTACGATTTCATTTGAGCAATGGTGTGTTGACATCCTTTGGCCTTTTCCTATAACTAGGGGACAATAGAAGTTTGTTACAATAGCAGTAGAATATTCTACTAAGTGAGCGGAGACAGAACCTCGGCAACATTTTCAGGACCCAAGCTCAGGGCCTTCGTATGGAAGTCCATTATTTGCATGTTTGGAATACCCAAGGACCTTATAATCTACAATTCAGAAACTTTTGCACAACCTCAGGATTGACCACCATTTGAGATCAATTTCACGTCCTCAAAGCAATGGCGTAGCCTAAGTGAAAAATCATATTATATTGTAAGATCTCTTAACGAGGATTGGGGATGCTAGAGATACTTGGCCTGATGAGTTACTTTCTATACTTTGGACATATAGAACATCTCACAGCGGGAGCAAGCTGCCTTAAGGATAGCCTCTTACCAAAATAGAACAACATGACACTTCAATAGCAAGGTCAAATCTAGAAGGTTCAAAGTTGGAGACCTTGTATTGATAAAGGCCGAAGCAGCAGGTGCTCCAGGCAAGCTTGGGCTCGTTTGCGAGGGACCCATTGAGGTCATATGACAAATCTTTAGAAAAGCGTATAGCCTAAGAGATACTTCGGGAAGATCACTCCCAAGACCATGGAATGCTGATAACTTGAAAATTTACTACAAGTAGTCTCCCTATATACCCACATTCGGTAGACTGTTTTTTTCCTTTTTATGCTTGTTTCTTAGTCAAGCCTACGTGTCCATGTTTATTTTTAGAGAAATTTATTTTGAATAGTAGTTGTTGGGACCATGTCCTAATAAAAGTTTGTTCCTTCTAGATGATTTCTAAGCCTTGTCTCTGTGCAAGCACCTCTAAAACTTGCCTAGTTCAAGCACTCTAAGCCTTGTCCCATGTAGACACTCTAAGCTTTGCCCCCAATGTAATCACCTCTAAGCTTCGCTTAATGCAAGCACTCTAAGCCTTATCTCCGTGCAAACACCTCTAAGCCTTTCCCTCTCCCTCTTCCATGTAAGCCCCTCTAAGCTTTGCTCCACGTGAACACTCTAAGCCTTGCCACTTGCAAGTATCTCAAAGCTCTTTTTTGAACACTCTAGTTGTGGACCCTTCCTGAACAAAGCACTAGATTGATGAATTTCTCATATTGCTCGGGAACGTAGCTCAAGATGTTTGAACTTTATTACATTTTCTAAAAATGTTTCTGACATCCTCGAGTTTTTAAGTTGGTAATCCAAATTTCTTTCAAGCTCCTCAAGTTTATATATAATTTAAAGTTGTCAGGGTGTTCGATCGCACTAGATAGCCCTAATATTTCGACTAAACGTACGAATCTAAGTTTCAAGCTCCTCGAACTGGGAATCGACAGTAAAAATATACTATTGTTTGAGCCTATCATTGTACTAGGAAGCTCGAGCCTGACAACATAAGCTATTCGGGCTTGTTATTTTATACAGAGAGTTGGTCGACCATCGCATCCATAAAAACAACAGAATTTAAAGCTCGGGCATGTTGACTTCATCCTCATCTTCAGCACTGTCCTCTTCCTTGATCATCATGTCCTCAGAAGATGAAAGTTTGAGGCCATCAAGAAGACCAAGAACAGGCATTAAGTCACTAGGGCTCACTTCAGGCAACTTGGAGCGAAGGTACGCTCGTGCTTGTTTAAAAGCGTAGTTGTACGACCCCAGAACATACTCGCACTTCAATGCCCCCAAATTCTCGGACTTTTTGAGGTTCTCGTTCGCCTTCACTCAAGCCTTCTCAATCATGCCTCAAACTCCCTTGTTTTTCTCTCAAGCTCAAGGTTGGCTTCTTCAGCTTTATCCTGAGCCATCTCGACCTCATCTCGAGCTTGCCTCAGACTAGCTTCCAGCTCGGCATTATTTCTCTCTAATACGGTACGTTAGGCCTCGAGATCTTCGATCTTTCTTCCTTGAAGCTCGACCTCTTTTCCAAGTTTAACAGATTGTCGGGCTTCACAGTATTCCCTTAGAGTTAAGGCCTGGGCCACACTCAAAGCCTACAAACAATAAAATCTTGGTCATTGGTCGAGAATAAAAGTTTGGCACATCTACATAAAAGTGAAAGGCTTGGGATTATCTTCAGTGTCAAGGTCTTGACCACTTTTACCCCTTCACCGAAGCTGAGGTCCTAACCTCTGTATCTGGCACTAGCACTCACCTCTCAACGTCCACTATCTCCGAGGATGAGAAAAGAATGATATCATTGTCAAGGCCAACGACCACTAGCGTAGCCCGAGACGTAACTTCCTAAGGATGTTGCATCATTGGTTTCACAACCTTGATAGTTGGGGTTTCTTTCTCGACCTTAGAAGTCTCATCTAGGCCCCATATCACCAGCTCAGGAGTTCTACCCTAGGACACTTCCATTTTTTTCTTTGGCTTGCCTGGTTAGGGTAGTCTTGGGTTTTAGTTGGGCAGCATGACAGAGATTTGTTGGATCAAATCTCATCTCGACCTCTACAATGATAAAAATACACAAATAGTTAGCACGAGGAGTATACGATTCGATCAATATGATGAAAATTGAAGATTGTTCGTAATATCCTCGACGCATTTCGCATTGGCTAGACTGAGGATATCATCCTCGAGAAGATCATTTAATCTATAAGCCAAAGGCTCAAGCTCTACCAACCTTGTCCTATCAGTTTCTATCACTTCAAAATACATTTGTCTCTCGTTAAAGCTACTCGTGTCCGGGACAGTCTACCGATGACTGAAAGAATGATCAGTATTCTGAGGGGCAATAAAAAAATACTTCGACTTCCATCCCTTAAGGAAGCTCGACATCTTGGGTACTCTAAAATCACCTCGAGAAGACAAGTACATGAAACAGTTAAAGCCCAGAAGTGTCTTCAATTCAAAGATCATCCTAAACAGGTCTAACCTGGGGACTAAGGATAAATATCTACATGCTATAAAGAAGTAGACTGGCAACCTCCAACCATTTGGGACTAACTGACCCGAATACATATGTTGCTCGACCAAGAAGTTAACAAAGAGGGATGGAGATGCCCTTCAGGGCTTCCATTAAAAAAATAACTCTCCCTTCCGGGCACTGTTTACTGTGTTATTGATTACAAGAAGCCGAACATCACACATTGGCATGATCCCCAGCTCTCGGGCCATCTCAATAACCTCATGTTCCTTATATCAACTACGGAGCTCGAAGACGGTAAGAGCAATGTGACTATCTAGGAAAATTACACAGGGGATGAGAGAATGACCTTCCTCGTCGGGCGTTGAGATCGACCCTAAGAAACTACTATCACTCGACATTTCCCTTTCTAAATCTAAAAAATAAAAACCTAAATTATTTATAAGTCATGAGCTGTTACCTCAAGTCTAAACTCGAGGTGTACCGATGAGTATTGTGGGAGTGTAAAATGACAAATGAAGTGGAGTATAATGGTATTTATAGGATTTTGGAGAAGCCTAAAGGACCCCAAATCCTAAACCTCAGTCTCGTGCTACGTGGCATCCATCCAGCATGTGCAATCATAAGCTCTAGGAAGGAAGCCACCTATCACTAACCTTATATACATTGTTGACTCATCACTCTGCATCCCATCCATTAGCTCATCCATCAAGGTTGATCTTGCCTATCCCAAAGGTTGATCACGCATATCTCAAAGGTTAATCATGCATATCTCAATGTCGATCTCGCCTATTTTAAAACCGATCATACCTACTACTCAAAGGCTGATCATGTCAATTTTAAGACTGGTCTTACCTATTTTAAAACCGATCATGCCTATTAGTCAAAGACTGATCATGCAAATCCTAAAGGTTGATCAGGTCTATCTCAAATGCTAGTTTTGCCTATTTTAAGGCCGATTATGCCTATTACTCAAAGGCGGATCATACCCATCCCAAAGGCTGATCACGCCTATCTCAAAGGCTGATCATGCCTATTTCAAAGCTGATCTTGCTTATTTTATGGCTTGTATGCCTATTACTCAAAGGCTGATCTTGCATATTTTGAGGATCATGTCATCTCAAAGGCTGGTCATGCCTACTTTAAGGGATGATAATGCCCATGTCAAGATTGTTCAATCTCGTTTCAGGATTGTTTGTTTTTGGTGTATGAATATGCATCTAAGTCCAAAAACTTGTGCATCGTTGCGCCTCCGACATGGATGGACAGGGGCCAGTGATATTGTCAAAAATATGTTATGACCCTTCCACCCGCACCTATGGTCTAGTGTTGCTCATTCAACAATTCTCACTTATGCTCCTCGCTCATGACATCTCTGGTATCTCGGGTGCATGTCTATTCTCCCAACCACATAGACCTTGTCGGACTATCTCCTCGGGCAAGAACATTTCCCTTAAGTTTAGGTAATTCTCGAGGTTATCCTTGACCTCGCACCCAACAATGCTTGATCTATTAGGACTCTCCCATGAGATAAGGCTCATCAATTCCTAAGGAGATTGAGTTGTGCTATAACTATTTTGTCCATTCCTAATAGGACTCTACCACTGAAGTTTCATCCTTATCCAAGCACAATCAAATTACAACCCGTAAGCACGACAAGACTCCATGGATTTGAATAACTTAGTCCTACTAGGAGTGTGTTACCTACCCTTATAAATATAGCACCATAATTCATTATTCAGGTACGCTTTCACATAATTTTCAATTTATAGCCTCACGCATAAATCCTCTATCTAACTTAAGCATCAGTGGAGCGACAATGACACACATCGACGCCTTTGTTTTAGGTATCGAAATATCTCTTTTGTGCTCATTCTCAGTTGTCAAGCTCGGAAGTTAACAAGTACCATTTTTGGGTAGGATCGCCTATAAATCGATTGAATTCTGTTGTCATCAAGAAAAAAAATTTAAGCATGAAAATTTCTGTAGAAGTCCAATTGCTTTCAAAAATAAAAATAATATATATTAAATTATAGAAGTTATCTGTGCATTTGTCCATAACTCAAATGATATTTCTATAATTTATTTTATTTTTATAAAGTTTTAATTTATTTTTCCATTTAAATATTATTCTATAATGACTAATACAGAAAAATAAATATGTCATATTTAAATGACTATGACATTAATTTTATGGATAATTCTTTTTATTGGAAAACAAGGCTATCCAACAAAAATATAAGTAAAAAAGTTTAGTTGTTTCATAAAATGAAAAAGAGATTTTTATTAACTGTAAATGTCAAAAATAAATAAATACAAAGAAATAACAAACAAAATCATGAACATTTGTACGAACCTAATTAAGAATTTAAAAATACGCAAGCCCTTGGAACTAAAATCGGGCATTTATGAAGCACAAGAACTCGCAACCAAAGAAGGCGAACTGTTTCAATGATATTCCACATCAATAAAAACCGTTATCAGGGAACACGTGAGTAGATGTTTGAAGAATGAATTCAAAACCAATTAATGAAGGAAACGTTAGCTGGCGAATAAAATGTAAACATGCAAATGAATCGATTAGAAATCAACCATTAAATGACCACCACTTGTTAACTAAAAAGAACCAATTGCCCCCATGGCCCAAAGAGAAATCTATAAATAGTCCAATAAAAAAGGAGAAAAAAAAGGGATGCAAAATTTGAATATTTCACTCCAAAATAGTAATACAAAAATATCAAAATTTAAAAATCCATCCAATAATATTACTATACTTGTCTTGAGCATCAAGTAAAGCGAGATTAAGAGAAGAAAATTTAGGTTAGGTGAGAGGAATTCATTGATCATTATTTGAAGGTCAACCAATTACCGTCATCGTGGAGAAGACTAGGACAAAGATAACCACTATGCTACTGTTTTGAGATAAGTAATCGTAAAAAATGTGAAGAGATGAGTGAAACTGAATAAGATCTTACCAAAATAGAGATGTTCAGATTTGATAAGCAATTTCCCAGCGATGATCATGATGGTAGACGTAGAACATAAAGAGGAGATGGAAAATCTGGAAGAGACAAGGGAGAATTCGAAAAAGGCAACAAGGTTGTCGCCGTTCAATCTTGAACGAGAACGAAGATATTAGGGCCACAGAGAAATGATAAATTTATTGACAAAAAATGCAGCTTTGGCAAATCATGGGAAACAAGGTAAACCGAAATCTATTACTCTTGCAAATAAGGTTTTTAAATATAAAAATGAAATCATGTGTTCTGAGAACGAGGTACTAGTCATACGAGAAATGATAGCAAGAGAACACTTTAACCATATGAAATCATGTGTTTTGAGAACGAGATACTAGTCATATGAGAAATGATAGCAAGAGAACACTTTAACCATATGCTATGGCACAAAGATAATTTGATGAACATCTTATATGGAAGCACTTTCAATCACATGCAAACATATAATCCATGAATTACTATGTCGGAGCCTCATATTTTCATCAGAGGTGGCCGAATCCCTTGTGGTCAAGCCATCTTTTTAGTGAAATCAGGAAAGGAGCCCGAATACCAATGATATAAATTTCTACATTTCAGATGAAAAATCCATTTAAGATGGACTCTTAGTATGACTTGCTGAAATATAACAATATTTCTTCATCAATTATCTCTTAATTTCTCACCAACAAAGATGAAGCTTCTATAAATTATAATCGGGGAATAGTGAGAGAAAATCATCCTAGTGATCTAAGAAAGACAGCCTAACGAACTCCTAGGAAAAATGTAATTGTTGTGGTGGAAATGGGTAATATTGGGGAGAAGTTTGAGGTAGGTGACTCAATGGACCCTCACATAACTGAGAGTACGTTTGAACCAATAACAGTTAAAGAGATATAAAGTTTTAGTTGAAGTTATGAAAAATCCATTAAAAACCTTTTTTTTTTACGAACCTAGATTTATTTGCTTAGAAATAAGCTGATATGGTGGGTATAAATCCCAAAGTGACTTACCATTCCCTAAAAATCGACCGAAAAATAAAGTTTAGAATGCAAAAAAGGTGACCAATGAACGCTGAGAAATACGAGGCACCAAAAAGCAAAATTAACAAGTTTTGGAAAATGGTTTTATCCGCAAAGCTCAGTACTTGGTCTAGGTATGTAATTAGATACTAGTTCAGAAAGTAATGGGAGTTGACGAACTTGCCAGTTTTTATAGACCTAAATAAAGCATGTCCTAAAGACAGATTCTCGCTCCTTAGAATTGATCGGCTAGTGGATGCAATTGCAGGACATGAATTACTAATTTTCATGGACGCATATACATGGAATAATAAGATCCCCAAGTACAAACCATATGAGGAGCATATTGCTTTCGTAACAGTTTGGAGACTATATTGTTATAAGGTAATGCCATTTGGAGTAAAAAATGCTAACACTACTCAGCAAATGCTAGCAAATAAAATGTATGCAGATAAGATATGCAAGACAATATAAGTATACATTGATGATATACTAGTTAAAAGCCTTCGAGTTGAGAGCCAATTAAAGTATCTGGAAGAAGTCTCCAATGTACTATAGAAGTACTGAATGTAACTTAACTCCTTGAAATGTGATTTCGGTGTCACATCAGGAAATTCCTAGAGTTTAGGTAAGTTAGCGATGTATTGAAGTGGACCCTAACAAAATTCAAGTCTTATTAAAATGCAGTATCTGACAAAGCCTAAATAGGTACAAACTTTAAGGGGTCGCTACCCTAAGCAGATTTATCTCACGAGCTATTATATATGCTCTCCTTTCTTTTAAGCATTAAAGAGGAAATTTTTTAATGAACTGAAGATTGTAAGCAAACCTTTCAAGATCTGAAGGAACACTTTGAAATGCTCCACTATTAGCAAAGCCACTAAATTAGGAAAAACAATTTCTATACTTGACAGCTTTTAAGGTAGCGATGAATTCCATTTTAGTAAAAACAAGAATGATAATAACTAGGGCTGTACAAAAAAATCGCGAAATCGCAAACCGAATTGTAACCGTTAGTTTGAAACCATTGATTCGGGTCCACGTGGACCCGCGATTTTTTTTCGTCAAACCGAACCAAACTGTTTCAAAATGGTTTGGTTTAGGTTTTGATTTTCAAAAACCGCAAAAAACCAAATCGAACCGCATTGTTTAATTATTTTTTTTAATGAAATTATAAATTTTCATATATAATTTTATTAAAATATAATTTTTAGAATTTAAAATGTAAATCAATTAGAAATGATACCTCGAAAGTAGACCCAGAAATTCAATTTTCAAATTTATGTCCAAACCTAAGCCCAAACCAAAAAAAGAAAAAGAAAAAGGGAACAACTCAAAGTCTCAAATCAAAACCTAGATTCTATTTTTAGTTTTAACTTTTACGTCTCTGACTCTCTTCGGCATTGTTCTCTTCTTCCTAAGCGTATATTCTCTTTCTTGTTCATTTTCCAACTCGTTCTGTAATAAATCTAATTCAACACCTTTAGATTCGTCCGTTGTTTCTTTTTACTCTTTGCATACCTAGACATAGACTTCTTGTATTTCTTCTTTATTTCTGTTTGTTTCCTTTGACGAATGTAGATCAGTTTGATATTCGGCATTCAGTCCATTCGAGTAGTAGATCTAGGAGCTAGCTACTATACTGTCTTCAGTGAGCAACACTATAGGTACTGCAATTTTCAGTTCCAAATTTGGTTGTAAATTTATTATGTTCATTCTGATTTTGCATTCAATAACATTGTGACTTCAGTTACATTTACTGCCCTGAAAACTTTGGTAGACTATAATTTTGGTAACTGCGGCATGGCTATGTACAACTAATTAAACTGAACTCATAATGTGTTATAATTTTATCTGACATTGTTATCATGGAACTCTAATTATCAACAGTACTACACATTTTTTTGTAAAGCATGTTGTTGTATCACAAGAACTTGCATTACATGGATTTGAGATAATAATTTACCCTCCAATTTGGTGCTAATCACATATTTCAAAAGAGTACACCACTTTCCAATTGTGGGTAGTTCTTCTGTCTCAGTTTCCTGCTTGTGATTTTACCGGGACAATTTATTCGTGGCTCATTTTAGTACACTGCCAAGTGGCTTAGTACAACAGGGGATATTAATCCAATTTTTATCAAATTAGAGGTTAGTACTTTTGTACTTATTCTAATATTGTTGCTTGTAAAAGTTTGAATGATGCTAACTTAATACTATCTTTTTTGCATTTTTGTTATATATCGAATTTCAGACAAATAAGAATGTAATTTAACATTTAACATTATTAGTGTTCGTTTAAATTTATATGTTAACTTGTTTTAAATATATTATTATAATGTAGATAGGTAAACCGCGGATTAAAATCGAACCAAACCGTAAATAATGTTTGGTTTTGTTTGATTTGGAAAAATTTCAAACCGCTTGAAATGGTTTGAGTTGAAAATATAGTATAAATCGCCCAAATCGAACCGTGTTCTCCCCTAATAATAACAGTTGACAGTATATTACGTAAGAAAATCCCTGCAAGGTGTTGAGGCTCGGTATCCTGATATGAAAAAAATTAGCACTTGCCTTAGTTCGTGAAAACTGCAATGTTATTTTCAAAATCACAATATCAAAGTATTAACTAATTTCCTACTCAAGCAAGTATTACGAAAGCCTGACGAATCTGAAAGATAAATGAAATGGGCTTAGACAATTCGAAATAAGCTATAAGGGACAATAAATAATAAAAGCACAAACATTAGCAGATTTCATTACTGAACTCTCAGACGCTCTTTGTTACAATCCATATTTTTTTTAGTCAAAGTCAGAAATTGACTAGTCAAAGTCAAGTCAAATAAGGACTAAATTGAAATAAATTATTTTAGTGGGGTTTATTTTATAAACTTGCAATATTTGAGGATTAAGTTGGATATAATTTAAAGATTGGATTTTTATTTCCATTAATGGAAATGAAAGGACCAAAGGCTATATTAATTGATGTTGAGGGACTTTCCTTGCAATTTTCGACTACAAGTGGCCAATTTGACTCATTTCTCTCACTCTTTCACACACAAACACATAGTAGAAGATATTGGAACCAGCAGAGAGGAAAAAAACGCAGAGAAGAAGAAAAAGAAAGAGAAGAAGGAGGAGAAGAAGGGAGAGAGGTAGCCTAAACTTGATTTTCATTCTTCGCTCTCTTTATTTTCTTCAAGATGTGGAAATAAATTTTGATGTTAATTTTTATGATTTTTCCCTTGTGGTAGAAATTTCGAGTTTATATGAGATTTAAGTGCATATTGGAGCTCAAGCTTGTGGATTATTTAATTTCTATTTGTATCAAGGTAAGAAGTTAGATTTTTGGGCAAACCCTAGAATTTTTAATTGGGTTCCTAAGTAAAGATTATTTGTGGAATTGAAGGTAATAATGAAATATTCACTTGGAAAAATGATTTGGAGAACAAAATGTACATTAATTGGTTGTAGCATGATTTTTAGTTTCCACTAAATTGAAAGATGTATATATATTGGTATGCTTGGGATGAAGAATTAGTTGTTAGAAAAAGGGATTAGAAAGTATAATTAGTCCCTATTGTTTAAATGCATAATTTGGGAAATTTCTTCAGGTATCGAGAAAATTAGTTTAAATAGTATAGCATTAGATATTAAAAGTCTCTTGATTCGATAGTGGTTAAATTGGTTATTCAAATCGTATTTCAGGTGATGACGAGAAATTTGGGAATGTTTATCAGCCAATCTAGCTTGTAGCTCGTACTTTGTGAGTGAAAAAGCTTATTTTTCATAAATTAGTATTTATTAGATTTTTATTAGATTAAAAAGTTAATTATTTCATACAATTGATTTAGAAAGCATGATTTTTAGAATTAAGTGAATTTTATATTCATTTTTTAAAAGTTAAATTCAGTTTAGGTAAATTATTTCATCAACATATTATATTCGTATTACATATTTCAGTATATCTATAGTTATTTTAAAAATCACCATAAAGTACCCAGGTGATTTATCCGTTCTGCACTTGTGTGAATGTGTTTCCACAGTGTATGATCAGTTATGGTGATTTTACCCACTCTGCACTGATGTGAATGTGTTTCCACAGTATATGACTAAATTATCAGAGGTCTTTGGGATCCACTCTCGTACATATAGGTTTTGGGTCGTGTACTAGGGTGCTCAGCCTTTGGGGCAGCTCTGCATACGTATGACCAGATTATCAGATTTGAATAGTTTTGCCTTGTACATCGAGATTACTCTGTACATGAGTAAAGCTGTTCATTGGGTATTTATTGGTGTGACTTTTTAGTATATAATATTATGTTTATTCAGCTTATCAAATTTCAAACTTTAGAATTCAATTTGCCGATTAATGATTTCAACTTATAGTACTGTGAAATTATATTTTCACTTATATTTATTGATATCAGATTAGTTATATTCATTATACCTTACAGTTGTTACCTAGAATAAAGAGCAAAGAATTTGATGATGAAATCATGTTTAATTTTAAAAGCGTTATCAGATTTCGGAATTACTTAAAAAATTTAATAGAGCAAGAATTTTCAGGAAATTTGCAGAAACGAGAAAAGTATACTTCTTTTCAAACTATCCACTCACTGAGTTACAAACTCATATTTAATTTTTTTTTCCTAAGCAGATAGTAGCAAACTTGGGCAGCCTTGAAGCCTGTCGATCCACCGAGTGAGACACATATATTGCATTAGTTGTATGTCGCATTTTTTCAGTTTATTTAGTTCATATTTCTTTGGCATTTTTGTTTTTGTTTATTAAATATCATTTTGCCAGCATTTTAATTTCAGAAAATTGTATTTTGAGGGACTAGTGTTCCATATTTTAAATTATATGAACAAGTTTGAGGAAATTAATTTCTATCCAGTTGGGTTTAGTCTATATTTTAAAGGAAATTCTGTCAAAATTCTTTTAAAAATATGTCACAATTAAAGTAAGTCAAGTGCCTTGGTGGTAGGTCCGGTGTTTAGCTGGAATCTACCATCGACGCATGACACGTGTCGGATCCATTAGGATGACTCGAGACGTGTCGTGTCACTCTTACTCTTGAGGCTGAGCCCGAATAAAAAACATGAAAACTATTAATAGATGGATCATTAGGAGAAAGTAGTGCTAGAGTAGAAATAATCCTGGCAAGTCCAGAAGAGCACGGATTAAATTTTACATTAAGGTTCTCAATCAAGGCAGCAAATAATGTGGCGGAATACAAAGCTTTACTAGTTGATTTACGATTGACAAAGAAACAAAGAAATAAATTTTGGATCGTTAGGCCAAAAATGAGAAAGGTTATACATATTAATTGAGGTAGTTAGGCCGGGAACACAGAAGCTTGCAAACAAAAATGATGAACCTCTTAAACACCAATGGAACAATATGTATACGAGAAATATTATTAATAAAAACAAATGTGATAGTGTCAAACTTTTAAGACAATTATCAAATAAAACTTACACTATAACATTGCGAAGCCTTCAACCAAATTATAAATTTTAGCAAAATATAACAAACAAGAATAAAAAAGACTTGAATTTTATTATTTTAAAGAAAGGTTACAAAGTCAAATACACTCAAATATAAAAGTATCCTAAATTTAAACATTAATAATTAAATTTGAACTTCGAGGACTATTTGTTAACAATAAATAAATACAAAGAAATAATAAGCAAACTCATGACCTTTGTGCAAACTTGATTAAGAATTTAAAAATGTGAGAGCCCTTGGAAATAAAAGCAAGCATGCATGAAGCATAAGAACTTGAAACCAAAGAAGATGAACTGTTTTCACGAGATTTCATATCGACAGAAACTGCTATAAAGGCACACGTGAATAGATGTTTAAAGTACGACTTCAAAATTAATGAATGAAGGACACGTAAGCTCTTTAATAAAAAAAAGAACGCGTAACATAATCAGTTAGAAATCAACTATTAAATGACCACCACTTGTCATTAAACAAAAAGACCCAATTGCCCCAAGGCCCGTAGAAAAATCTATAAATAATCGTGCCAAAAGTGGGTATGATGATGCAATCTCCCTCCCAAATGTCATTTCTTCTCTTGCTCCATATTGAGCATCAAGTAAAGCGAAATTATGCGGAGAAAATCCTGATTGTGTGAGAGGAATTCATTGATTGTTATTTGAAGGTCAACAATAAAACAATAAGAAAAAGAGATATTTGTTAAGAAATTAAATGATTATTTTTTTGTGTGTTTCAAATTTTCAAGAAATGAAACAAATAATTCAAGGAATTATGAAACATTTTTGTCAAAAAAATTCTGTCAAAAAATTTTGTTTGTATAGTTCAAATTTTCAAGAAATGATTCATTGATGTAGGGGAGGAAGTGGAGCTCAAAAAAAAAAAAAATCTAGACAAGTTTTTATAAAACAACCATGTTTGGGGTACACCAAAGTTGGACAGTTAAAAAAAGAATTTTTTTCCCCTCTAATCATTTTTTTATTTTATTTATAACAAAGCAAGTATCAAACATGATATACAATTTCTAGTGTACAAAAGGCATTTCCCTTTATAAAAATAGTCAATTAATTTTTTTAGAAATAATAATGGCAATTGTAAATATTAAATGTTGTAACTCTTTAAATCGATCTGTTTGATGTGTATTCTTTAGAATAAATTTTGTGAAAAATAACTTTTTTAAGAATAGAGTTTAGGTCCCTGTTCGGTGTAGATATTAATCAAATTAAAATTTCAAGTCAAAGTCAATAATTAATTTTAACCACATGTTTTAATAAAACTCACAATTTTCAATAACTTATTATTAACTTTTATCAAAATCTACTAAAAATTTGATTTTAATTTATACCAAACATCAGCTAAAAGTAAAGAAAAGATATAAATTCACGTATAAAATTATTTTATTTATAAAGTGTGTAATTAAATATGAATTTGAAAAGAAAAAAATTGAACTTTAAAAAACCATTGGAGGTGGAGGTTTGAGATCCACCATCAATGTCCCCTCCCAATGTATTAAAATAAAAGGTATGATAAAAGCAAAGAAGTGAAAATAATAATTATTTTTAATTTCCCTTATATTTTTCTCGTACAATTTTTTACTTTTTTTTATTCTTTTTTTTTTTACAAATATGCACCAGTATCCTTTACGGAATTACAGTTTCAGGTATAAATTACATGTCCAAACACGAATTCAAAGTGGTGAATAGGACTTTTTTGATATTTTGATCGCCAATATATTCTTTAAAACTTGAATTACTTGGTAATTTTAGAATCAAGACAAAAAAAAAAAAAAAAAAAATTGTTTTTAAGTGCACTTTATGCAACATATGTGACAATGTTAAATCGTACTCTAAAGATATGCTTTGTAGAGATTTTTTTAAAAAAAATTAGTTTTACTCGAAATCATTTTCAGCTGCAAGTAAAAGCAAACATTAATTATAACCGTACATTTCAAAGGATTAATAACTTTTTAACCACATATTCTATAAACTTTTATCAAAATTTAATAAAAATCTAATTTTAATCTCTATCAAACGAGGACAAATAAATATTTTCAACTTTCCACGAAGCGCATGCACACAACACTTGGAGATCTTTCGTATGGAAATGTACCAAATTCACTGTATGGCATTCTTTTACAAAACATTGAGGAATAGTTTGTGCAACACTATCAAAAAAACAATAAAATTAATAACTATATTATTAAAATATATTAATACATGTAATATATTTCCTTATACATGATCTTGCTAGGGAAAGTCAATCCAGTGGCAGTAAGCTATTCTCTTTGAACTTATTTTCATAATTTTCCCGATGCCAGTCGAGTCAAATTATTGAACAAGTAAGCTTGAGTTTTCTTCTCATAATAGAACCCATTGGAGAGCGAAGCATCAGCAGAGAAAATCATGGCCCCACTAATATTAAACCCATTATTTTCCACTAGTTTCAGAGCCTCAAAAAATGCATCCCCTTGTATCCCTCTCCCATTCACTTCATAACTAGGTAAAACCTTATTTTTGTCAAACTGTTGTGTCCTATTTCTAAAAGCTTCCAAATATGTTTCTGGGGTTTGAACTTTATCTGTATAAAACTGATAATTCACATAATCAATGTAATCTCCATATCTTGTGTAGAGCTCAATGTATGGGATGACAGTGCTGTAAAATGGTGCAATGGTTGCCACAGAAATCACACCCTTTTTCTTTAGAAGAGCAATGACTTCTCCAATGCAACAAGCAAAACTTTCATGGTGTTTAGGGAACTTTTCATAGTCAATATCGATCCCGTCTAGTCCATAAGTTTCGACAAGTGACTTTAGTGAGAAAAATGCATTCGATATCCAGAGGTTCTGGTCATCGGGGTTGTACCAGGAGAGTACTTTTTGGCCAAGGTTCCAGCCTGAGAGGCTTGCGAGGACTTTGACATTGGAGTAGATGTATTTGATGGATTTTACAGCCTCCGGAGTTAGGGTTGATGACCAGTAAGGGGAGAATGTGCCATTTTGGGGATTGCCTGAAGAATCTGCGTCTATGGCGAAACTGAGTATGAAGTGGAAATCAATGCTTTGTGAAATGGGAACTGATGTGAATTCTATTGATACTCCTGTGGCTCCAATGTACTCCATCAGCACCTTTCCATCTGGAATCACAAAGGGATATATTCCTCATTTTTTTCCCAAAAAAGATTCAAGAAAATCATTAGTGATGATTGTTTATTTATTTATTTGTGCTCTCTTCGAGATGCCTCTTCACGTGCTGTATGAATTCATTTTTCCTTTAAATTTCCAACAAAGTGCAAAATTTTTGGGTGAAGGTGAAAGTTGACTAGGAAACTTTTTTTAAGACCTTAAGCCATTAGAAATAGGGCTGTAAGCAAAAATCGCCAAACCGGAAAATCAAATCGAAACCGCATTTTGGAAACCGTCGGTTTAGTGCCACGTGGACCCGTCAACGAAATGGTTTTGAACCAAACCAAACCGGTCAAAAACGGTTTGGTTTAGGTTTGTGAAATTTTATTGCGGTTTAAAACCAAACCGGACAGGTGAAAAAATATATAATAATTAAAAAATTAAAAAAATGAAAAAATGAAATTTTCTAAATTGTAACTTGTAAGACTTTTGTGTTGGACTTTTTAATTATTTTTAAATGAGGTTCATATATTTCATAAGCTTTTAAACTAAAAGTTTGAAACGATTCATCAAGCAATCCCACGTTATATTCCATATAAATTACTATCATAAACAATTATCAACTTATATAAACTGCATAGTACTCCAATGATTAAATAAACTTCAATCAAAATCAAAATCCTACATTGAATTGGATATCCTTTTAAAAATTATTGCAAATTCTGGTTCTATCGATTATAATTTGTAGAAATCTAAATGAAAAGTTTTGATCGGATCAACAACTATGTAATCAAAGTGAAAATAAAATAGAAATTTCGGATCTTAGAAATGAAATTACATATTATAAATAAATTTATTTAGGTATAGATTTACCCAATATTCTAATTTGGCTTGAGAATCAATTAATCAAATAATTATAAGAAGTGAGAAGAAAAGAATTAAAGAGAAGAAGGAAAGTGTTGATGTCTAAAATGAAGAAAGAATCTTATTATTTTTTTATAAAAGTGATTGGAGATTGAATCATATATTTTACAAAAAAAAAAAAAAAAAAAAAAAAAAAAAAAAAAAAAAATCTATGAGAATCATCCGGTTCCCAGCAGTTCCCATACTAGAACCTAGAATTGGACCAAAACTGGTTGATTCTTAATAATTTGTCCCAAAATTAAATTATTTTTCTAAATGGTTCCGGTCCGGTTCCACCGGTTCTTGAAAAATTGTCCACTCCTAAATTAATGGCATAAAAGTAGACAGATAAAAAAATATACAGCGAAATTGGTGGTTTAAAATCGGACGACGGGCAAAAAAATATATACGGCGAAACCGGCGGTTTAAAACCAGACCAAACCGTTAGGTTTAGGTTTGAGTTTTTTTCAAACCGTTCAAAATGGTTTGGTTTAGGTTTAAGTTTTTCTCAAACCGGTGTAAACGGTTTGGTTTGAAAATTTGTCAAAAACCGGTAAAACCGGACCGCTTACACCCCTAATTAGAAATAGGACAGATTCCTCAAGACTAGAAAAGAATTTGAATACAAGAGAATGGTTTGGAATCTTATGCATGTTTGGATAAACCTAGTCTCTTTTTGGGCTCCGTTTTAATTTTAATGCATTTTTCTCTCTTTTTTTTCTTCAATCACATATTTTTCAATGAAATAATATTACACGTAAATTGAAAATTTTTCTTTATTCTTTACCCACACATTAACCAAAAATCACCATTTTAAAATACATTTTCTCCCCAAAACCTCATTAAAATGGAGTCCAAACAAGGGCGTAATTTTTTTTTAACATAATATACAAACTTTATAGCTAAACTGAAATTGTTTCCTTCTCTAAAGATGTATAATTAAACACACTTTAGAGCTAAGGTTTTGTGTACTTACCACAGAATTGTAGAAAACTGGCACCAAATGTGACGATAAGAAGGAAAAAGATCTTAAACTCGGCCATTTCCTTGGTAGACAGTCGACAGAGATCGATATGTAAAGTGAAAACTAAGATGTCTTATTATATAAACTTTTGCTTAATTTGTCACTTAGCCAGCACCAAAAGTTGCTGGTCTTGACAAATAATTGCATGTAAATTCGGACAGAGATAGAATGTTGCCGGCCTTGACAAATATTTGCGTGTAAATTCGGACAAAGATACGGCCTTGGGACGGAGAAAGGGAGGGGCATTTAAATCTATGTAGTTTTTTGTAAGATAGTGCTGTAATGTAAACTTGTTTGGCATGTCCATGGATGGATTCCACACCTAACCTGGATCATAATAGACCAGATATTATTACTAAATATTTCGAATATATTTCTTTTTGGAGAGTGAAACTCGGCCAGGAGTCAGGGGCTAATCCAGCACTCGGCGAGCTCCCGCAGCCGCTCGTACTGGATCCGTTGGAAAAAAAAAATTTTGTTGACTACAGATAAAATAATTATATTATATATCAGATAATTCATTTTATTTATAAAAATCCTTGATAACTCAATTGGTTGACACCCCACTTTTTAAATATGAGGTTCCAGGTTCGAATTTCTACTCAAACACCACCCAATTTCTTTTTGTTTTCTTTTAAAATATCATTGTTATTACTTTATTTCCTATAAAATCAATTTCTTTCGTGAATCCAAATGAACGGTCCATTTCTATTAAGCAAATGGTGGAAAAAGGAGAAACTTGGCATCAATTACAATAAATTTAAAGATTTTTAGTTGAAACAAAGAGCCCTAGAACCCAAAATTAAGAAAGGAAAATTCAATCCCAGTTTGAGCTTCATTGTTTAAAATCTTCTTCTTCTTCTTCTTTTTTTTTTTTCAAACTCATTTTCATTTTTACATTCTATTAATAAATTAATTTTACATATAAATCCAAAACTTTCCCTTCTATTTAACTATACATTATCCAAAAAACTACTATTACAAAATTTATTTTTACAAAAAAATGGGGGTCAAACAATCATGGTGCATCAATTTCAATAATCCTAAATGACATTTGACTTTGACAATCCATCTTTACAGGTCGGTCACCCTAATTTCACGCTTTTTATTTATTATTATTGTCTGCTTCACGGTGTGTCAATTAATCATATACAATATGTTGTTTAATTTTTGTATTTCAACAATTTTTACCAAAATAAGTGAAAAGAAAGGGATTCAGACGTGTCACACTTTCTAAAGCATATTGACAACTTTATCATCATAGCAATCATTAATTTCTAACACTCAACGAAATCAAATAATATATGTTCATTTTATCGATTTTAATGCAAATAGAAATAATTTTAACTGGTAATTTGTCTATCTTCTTGATTTTTTTCTCTAATCAATTCATTTGAGAGTTTGGTCAATTAATAACGAATGAATTTGTAGGAAAATTAGTCTTAGTGTCATAAAGAGTATTTCAACAAAACTTATTTAATTAATACAAGGTTCCACTTTTCGTTCACAAAAAATCGATTGCGAAAAAGTGGGATTATAGAACGATTTTTTTATCCGAAATGAAAGTTGGTACCTAATTCTAGTTCTAGTAGTGTATCTAATTATTCTAGTTCTAATCCGTACGATTTTTTGAATATTATTTAATTAAATATTAATAAAAAACACCATTATCACGGACGTTGACTGTTAACAGTAAGCGTTCAACGTTTGCAGTCCGCTCTAACTGAATTTGAGTCCTGGATTCGCCCCTGCTAGGAGTGACAGAACATGTTAAGGACTAGACAGGACCAGCCGAACCTGATTCTAGTCTAGTTCAGCATTTGGCAGATTGTCTCAAGATTGAATGATTCAGCCCCACGAAATACAAGGAACCAGCATGGTAGGACGAGATTAATTTTAAGAAACAAAGAAAAAAAGTCATCTTTGGAAAAATGACAGCATATTTGAAGTTTCTAGAAATCTTTGTTAGGGATCAATGAGTCGAGTTGAGCCGACTTGCGAGTTGAAATTTTAGGCTCAGACTTGATGGTGCGGGCTTTTTTTCTGAGCCGGGCTGAGTCGAGCTTTTGCTTGGCCAAAAAAATGAGGCTCTACCCAAGCTGGGCTGACCCCCCTTTTTTTCCTACTTGTTTTGTGTTGTTACTGTCTTAAAAGACAGCAAAAAAAAAAAAAGCTGCTGCCATTTTTTTTCCCTTTTCTTTCCTCCCTAGCTCGCGGGCTCGGCCCGGGCCCTAAAATGGGTTCCACTGAGCGTGTGTATATCTTTCTATAGGTCTATAGCTAAGAGTATCTCTAATGCATTTTATGAATTAACATGCAAGTTGAAAGATTTTCTGTGTTGATTTCTAATTAATAGACACTCAAATTCAAAATTGATCTTCAATGTGGTCTATCTACAACTAAATAATATTGTACTATTATGAACCCTATAGACATTACGAGGTTGTGTGTGAATCTCCGATTTGACGAGGATGAGTTGCTAGCTGCATTGCCTATGCAAGTGGGGAGGGATTGTGTCCAATAGGGTCTCTCTCATGTAGACCTACATCTGATGGGAAAAATTCTAGGAGTGCAACCAATCTATAGAGAAAGTTTGGAGGGCGATTTACACATGATATGGATCACCGAACATCGAGTCAGAATTGAACTAGAATACTTTTGCTTTCTCTTTGGAAACTCAACTAATTGTCAAAGGATTTATGTCAGAATTGAAGATTCGAGAGTGCTAAGAGTGAATTGGATAAAGAAAGATGTCAAAGAGATGAAATATAGTCAAAGTATGATCACAAATCAATTTCCAACCGAAAAAGTTATGATCCGGAGTTTTAGTCTCATATTGAGATCCACTTTTGACATATCAAACGATGTTGGAGAATGATGTCTGAAGCAAAGTGTAGCCCTCTGTGTTATCTTTCTAAAAAACTTTGAATCGCCTCAATCGGATATCGGACACAAAAGTTATGATAAGAATACGGAAGGAAGTGCAGTGCTGAATTCTCGTCCGAAACTGGGCGTCACAGCGCCCAAAATGGGCGCCGAGGGGCCATGCTCGCTGAAATTAACAGCATGTGCGGCACCGTAACAATGGCGCCTCTCGCGGGAAAAAAGTATTTTTTAGGTTTTTGGACTCATTTCTTGGCCCAATTGAACCCTAATTCGTCCAAAGACTTCCAAAATACTATACATACCATCCAAAAGACCTATTTTTCTCTAGAATGGAGGGGAGCAAATAAGGAAGAAGATTGAAGAAATCAAAAGGAGGCAAAATAATATCAAGGAAGAAGATTGAAGATTTACTCAAAAAACTAGTTTTTCTATCATTTTCTTTATGTTGTTTATTAAGAATTATATGGATTTCATATTCTCTATTATGAGCTAAAAAATTAAACTAGGGTTTGATGTAGTCAACTTGAGATTATGGTATTGATGAATTTATAATTATTTCATTTGATTTTCCCATTTATATTTAATTGTGTCATGATTTTATTATTTTCAATTACTTGGCCATTAATTGATTAGATACTAGTCAATTCCGACACTCAAGAGAAGGGAATTTAGGCGTGATCATAAGATTGATACAACGTAGATTTTATAGGTTTTGAGAGAGTGTGTAAAATCTATGAAGCTTACTTCACAAAAGAATCGGGATTTGATAAGTCTTAGATTTTAATTCGGAATAGAGATATTGAGATGAAATTTAGGATTAAAATTCTATCAGGCACTCGAGAGAGGAGAGATAAATAATTTAAAATTCTTGTTTTTGAATATGGGAAAATCAATTGACACGAGTGAATATCATTGAATTATAATTGAAGGTTTAGGTGAAATCATTCCCTAGGCTTTCTCATCTTGATAATTTAAATTCTCAACACTTGTCATCCCCAATCACATTAGTTTAGTTTAAAACAATCATTCAACTATTCATTCATCTAGATAAAATAAAAGTTACATAATTATAGTACTTAGTAGAAATTAAATTACAACTTCTGTGGGTTCGACACTCTTAACTCTTCAATACTATATTACAAAACTTGACACTGTTCACTTGTGGTATAAATCACGTTGTAGAAAACGCGTGCAATAACGTTTATATTAATACGTGTTAGACCTGTCAAGCCTAAAATGATAGGGCAGTTGACCCATTGTCAATGAAAGTTGTCAATATAATTAATATATGAGTGGTATGAGATTTCGATTTATTAAATGGAGCCACGTGAATCTGATTCAACGGTTACCACTTCGGTCAAAACATTATAAATAGCAATTTGTGTAACATTGTAAATAATGGTTTCTTTGACAAACAAACATATAAGAAACTCGATACTCATTGTGTTTGACTAGTTAATGTTTTAATACTAATATGTCAAGAATTGCTCACGGGTACGCTTGTAGGTTCGATATCCGTTGACATATTTTTTGGGGTCAACAAATATCATACTTTCAATAGTCCAACAAAAAATTCATGCTACTTTTTTAAAGATGGAAACATTTTGCTTCATTGAACTTTGTTAAGAAAACAAAAAGCACACAACTGCTTGTCCTCTATCCCTTGAAGAGCCAATCTCCCCATCTGTGGCACGACCAAACTAAGACCTTCTGATCGACTCTGTAATTACAACTACAATTCGATCAGCTTCCAACCTACCTTTTGAAAGAACGAAAAATTCAGTCACATGTTGAAAAACACATATTCAATAATAAGCGAGTCGTATAACAAGTAGCTCGATTTGCAGCTTTCTAAAATGGCGCGGACACAATGTCTCTAAACCCCGAAAGCCTCAGTTCATTAGCTGAAGTGTCGAGGTCTTCACCGGAGTTCATCTCATTGCATTCATCTCCAACACAATTAACCACAGGTTCTAAACCCTGCAACATAACCAAAGATTGTTACGAACGTTCAAATATCATATCGCAACATTAATTTATATATGCAAAGTCCCACAAACAAGATGGTATACGGTGTCAACATCTCATCCATACCAAATTTTAGTTACTGAATCTAATTGGTTCGACATAATACTGAACAAAAATGAAAGAAATGAAGGTTTCATATGACTTACCTTAATAGAAACGACTCATTAGTAACCGTACAATGAGATAATCATAAGAATTAGCAAATATAAATTTTAATTACATATAAACAAGAGAACCTTTTGAGCCACCGTCTAAAATTTGCTTCAACTCCGACTCAGTTGATCAGAAGTATATAAATCAAGATTCGATAAAAATGTCTAAGGATAATAAAGAATATCTCATTAAATATTTCAAAAGCGGGAGGGAGGGCTGTTGATGATTTGAGGAGTAAGTCAATAATAAACCGAGCCTCCGTCCAGCAACCAATTTATAATTAATTTAATCAAAATCAATCATTGATTTCAAACATATATTAATAATTACTAATTTATTATTTATAAATTTCTTAAAAACTAATGCTCTTTTTTACTCCTTCGTCTTGTAAAGATGAACTTATTTCTATTTTTACACATATTAAGAAAATGTAATTAACATAATTGAAAATTTTAATTTTTTTTTTTTGCTAATATACTCCTGCATTAAATAATGATTTAAATATGATTAATTTATATTTGTTGATAACAATGTACATTAAATGAGGATATATTTAAAAACTAAAAAAATATCTATAATTTCAATAAGGAAAGTGACATAAATTGAGAAAAATGAAAAAGGAAATCAATCCTATCTTTATGAGACAAGAGAGTATAAATTAATTAAAGAATTTGCCAAAACGGAAGCCAAAGTGATGTCAAGATCAAGATTCATTTAAGAAATAATCATACTTAAAAGTTATCTAAGGAACATAATTAAGAGTGGTGCTCCCCATATATAGTTAGTGACTGCTATACATAATAGTAATCACTGTCATAAGACTCATAACAAGTTAATGTCTCAATAACAAACTGAAATATAAAATGACTATCGATTATGAATAACAGTCAAATTCATCAATAAAATTATATACTGCAAATAACAATTTTTCACATAAGATGTCATGTAGAACGACTACTATGTGTGCAAAAAGCATTATTCCATATGTAAACGTGTTCGTATTGAAATGTTAAGATAAATAAATTCACAAACGATTAGCACCCTAAAAAATGTTAAATTAATAATAATAATAATAATAATAATAATAATAATAATAATAATAATAATAATGCGCAAATCCAAGCACAACATCGTTTGAAGCAAAAAAAAATGTCATTTGTACAATATTTTCTTACAATAATGTTGACAATGTTGGCAGATGATAAAAAGTGTCGAATGAAAAGATAAATTATTTTTTAAACTATTCAATGATAACATATGACTTGACATATTATTAATAATGTTGTCAAAAATATTGTACACCAAACATGATTCTTGAAGCAAAAAGTAAATGGTTCCTGTCATCTACTGAGAGATTTAGGAACATAGTATTAGTCCTTCAATCAATCGAGAAAATAAAAAATAAAATAATAGACATTACCGTACACCTTTCACCTTTCATATACAATATTAGAGGCAACTTTAGCTATTGTTCGTCTATCTTCCTCAAAAACTCCTTTTTTTAAAAAAAAAAAAAATTATTTTAACCACATATTAAAATATTAAAATATTTTTCACGTAAATTCATTTTTTTAACCACATATTCAATAAAAAAATCACTATTCCAAAATTCATTTTCCCAAAAACAATTTTTGGAATGAACATCAAACAAAGTTAAATGAATATCCACATAATTCCGAGTTCAATATATTTCGAATTTGTTCTAACACACACACCTTAGTGAAAATCGTCAAAGCTTCTTCAATGCTTCTTGTGTTCATTACATACATTGCTGCCTCCTGTATATATAAACAACATTTAAAACAAATTCAGATTTATACAAAATATTAATTTTAGTATATTTTTTCCCCTTAAATCCATGTAAAAATTCTGATCCCTCGACACCAGGTGTATAGGGAAAGAAAGACTTACTCTTGCATATTGGATTTGATCGATATTAAGAGTACGAGGTTCCTTCTCAATCGATGATTGCCTTTCTATTCCAACCTCCATTGCAGACATCCTTAAACTTCACGAAACAATTTTTCTTCTACATAAAATAGGATCATTCAACAACCCAACAACCATATATATACACACACAAAGAATTAAAGAAAGTTTGTAGGGGTGAACATGAGAACCACGTAATGAAACGTGGCAAAACCAGCCCAGAAGACGATTACAATTTACACACGTGTGATATTCTAGATAGCTATTCTGGAAAACGTGGAGGTTTAGTATACATACTGTTCCATTTTTAGAAACCGTCAAGATTTTTTCAAAGATATGACATTTGGAAGTTTTTGACTGGAGAAAGTTAGATGTTTCATGAACTGTTACATGTTAATACGTGGAAGTAATTGGAATGATTAGTCGGTTTAGGCGTTTAGCTAATGCACGCGTGTGCAATCTTTGGTGGTGGGCGGCGGTCCTAATCGGTAGTTTTATAATATTTATTGTTTGTAAAATTATATTTTTAAACTCAATTTTAATAATGTATTTTTCAAAAAAATAATATTAAATGTATACGCATATATCTTAGTTTTCAGATAAACATTCTCTAAAAATATGCAATTTTTCAAAGTAAATCTCAAAATAAGAATCAAACAAGGGCAAAGTGTATATTTTGCAAAAAGAAATTATGTTCATGTTGGGTAGAAATTAGAATCCACATTTTAATCTGAGTCAAACTGTTAGACCAAAACAACGAGTTAATTGTTTCAACGATCACTAAACTTTGCAATGTGTCACGTTCCACTAATCGAACTTTGAGTTACACACAAAAACTCACTCAACTTTGAACAATTGCACTTTGTTACTCATCGTCTTAATTCATTCCACACGGTTTGTCTATGTGGAGGACGTTTTTGACATTTGACAGTTAAATGACACCAATTCAACGTTAAATCGGCCATGTCATTAATCCCCAAACCCCCAAACACGCCTCACCCATTTTTAACACAGTTTAATATTCACGACGTGTACTCAAATCGACCTTCCAACCATCCAAATTTTGACCGTTTTGTAGAGAGACTAGGGTTTCATCTCACGCTTTCAGTTTTAAAAATTGTCATTTAACTGCCAAATGTCGAAGATGTCCTCCACGTAGGCAAACCGTGTGGAATGAATTAAGACGGTGAGTAATGGAGTGCAATTGTTCAAAGTTGAGTGAGTGTTTGTGTGCAACTCAAAGTTCGATTAGTGGAACGTGACACATTGCAAAGTTCAGTGATCGTTGAAACAATTAACTCCAAAACAACTAACTTTAACTATACATTTTATTGGATCCATAATTTTTTAACCACACATTTCATCAACTTTTATTAGAAATGACTAAAAAATTGATTTGAATTCCCACTAAACAAAGGCTATAATTGTTTATAAGTTAGTCATATTTTATTTTTATGAATATATTCTATGAAATTTACAATATTTACCTATTTTTTAATCACATATTTCTTGATATTCACTATTTATAAATACTTATATATAAGCTATATTTTAAAAAGCACACATAAGTACGAAACTTTACCTCGCCATTTAGTCGCACTTTATCTTTTTTTACTTTTAGATTTTGCTTAGACCTCATTTAGGCTTGTAAAAATTTAAAACTTGATGCGCTTTATGCTTTTTAAAATAATATTTATAAGTTTAGCCAAGCAAGTATTAAATAAATTTGTTTTTTTTTTTTCATAAATTTGAGTCATTCAGTCATGCAAAATGATTATAATGTTTTTTTATTACAACACGGTAAATTTCATTCGGTATCATTGAACTGAAAAGTTGAATAACTAAACTTTAATATGTTGTAATTGGAACATTGAATTTTAGGTTAGTTTCAATTAGGTAAATTAATTCAAATTTTAGTTTCAAACTTCACTTTAGTCTTCTTCCTGTAGTTCATGTAATATTGCTTCTACATGCAACCCATTAATATACTAAATTGAAAAATAGTAAACTTATAGTACCAAATTTTAGAAGATGACAAATTCAAGCATAGCGACTTCACGATATTTTCTCAAGGAAAATTTCTTCAACTAGTGCAAAAAGTTTTGAAAAATTACCTCCTAGGATAGAATGAATTTTGTTTCTTAGAAGTTGCATGAAGAACTGACGAATTGAACGTCTTGACTCTTAAACCGACTTCAAACAATAGAATTTTTTTGGAAAGAGAGAGAATTGGTTTTTGAGAGAGTATTTCTAAATTTCTTGGTCTCTAAAATGAGGAAGGAAAGGCCCTATAAGTATCCATGAATACGGACATTCGTCAATGATATACAACCTTTCAAAGAGATACAAGCAATTGTGAAGACGTGTAGAGGAGGAAGGGTTGCAACGCTTTGAGGAAGAAGACACGCCAGGGCCAAATTCAACATTTAAAATCTAGGCAAAAAATCATATACTCCCGTTAACAGAAAAATATTCCACTATGTTTTGTAAGCTTGCTTCAAAGATCTTCTAAACTATATTTTTCGAGCTCAATTTCACGCTACATTCTCTATCCACAACCAATATATTTATCTCAGTTGCGTTTCAATTTCACCCATAGAGGAAAGGATAGCGGTGTTTATTTGCAAGCCACAAAGGCACGAGAAAAACAATGAAATAGGCACAAAAAGAAGAAAAAACGAAGGAGGAAGTCACCAGTTTTTCACTCTCAATTGCACACATTTTTTCTCCAGCAATAGGCAGACATGTTTTTTCCCTCTTTACACACAAATCACACACAAGAAAATGGCTCGCTTAAGCAACATATATATTGGAATATGTTAGGTTTTAGTTGGACCAATAAATGGGTTAAATGGGCTAAGATACAAGAGTCATCCAATAGGTAAATGTATGGACCATCAGTAACATTAATTTCTTAAGGTACTTTCAATGGTCCATGTTCTTTTTGAGTCGAGCCACTTGGTTGTTGGTAAACCATTCACTATTAGCCGAGGATTGTGAAAATATATTTCGACGTTTTACATCATCGATTGAGACTTATTGGGTATCAAAACCCAAAAAATCTCCACCTTGATATTCAATCAACTTGCAAGCAATCAAAACACAAAGTTAATAATTTCATAATCAAGGTAACCAATAAAATTGGGATCACAGAACTTACCTCGTGTTTTGGACCAGAAACACATACCATAACTGCTTCATGTACTCACTAGGGCTAAGGTAAAAAAAATATCCAAGTAGAAACAGATAATCACAGTAATCAATCAAGAAAAATAAACATGCGATCAAGATATATAAGATAACACAGATCTTTTCAAACACGTTCAGATAGAATAACAGACTAATATCAAGTTAATCAATCAAATGGCCAAAATATATGCAATAAATGCATAAATGACCCAAAGAAAAGATCTCACTACACTTATCGTATCCTATTCCACGTTGCTCACACCTCGAGAACACATCTCCTCTCATCACCTATCATGCTCACTAGACTGATCATTTAATTCATGTTTAACTAGTAAATCACAATAGATTCTAAGTCAACGGGATAATCCTCTATCACCACCTCATTTTTCCTAACCTAAGTGGATAATGAGTTTCCACCCAACAGAAGTGTCTCTCTCACACTTCACCTGATCAGGGCCTTCACAAATAAAAGATTCCAACATTTAATCACATCTATACTTGTGATACAAATGTCACACACCACATCTCTGGTATAAACCACTAATGTACCCTTAGACATTTATACTTCGTCTCACCAAAACACACACAACACACTCACTGTTAATGCATCTTAACCCACTATGCATGCAAACACATTACACCAAGTAATCATATTGCTCTCAGAATTTATGCAGATGCACACATCAAACACATTGAAATACAATATATGACCATGCAACAGAATTAAGCAATCACACACATGTAAAAAGGATTATACACAGACGCACTTGCAATAACTAGGTTTACTCTCAATAAACTTTACTAGGGTTATCACTCGACCCAAAAGCCACATTCGTCTCACCTTTTATCTTACCCTTCTTCTTAAGGCAGTCCCTCACAAAGTGTCTAGACTTACTACAGTTGTAACACCACTTATCATCGGATTTGTCCTAACCCTTGCCCTTCTTCTTATCACCCTCATCACTCGAGTTACTATTGAAGTCACTATTGCCTTGAGCTCTACCTAATTTCGTTTGCATAAATTTCATTCTACTCATTATCATATGTATCTCACCACTCCTCTTATCATCTTTTTCAACCTTAATCTCCACATTTTTACTTTTAAACGAATCAATGATAATCTCAAGTGTTAGTGTGTATACACCATATTTAATTGCATTATTAACCTATCTATATAAGTAACACATAGAATTCAACAAAATAATTGTTTTATATGTTTCATACACATTTTCATCACAATTAACAATGTTATGAACAAATTTGCTAAAAACATTTAAATTGTCATTAAAATCTTTTGAAGGATCCATTTTAAAATTGAAAAATCTTTCAAGTAAGTACAATTGATTAGAAATAGACTTAAGAAAATATAAGTCCTCCAACTTATTTCAAATTTCTTGTATAGAATCAAGTTTTGCATCTTTTCTCAAAACAACATCAGATTGATGTAAAAAAATAATTGAAGTGTAAACAAGTTCATCATATTTTTTTTTTTGTGCTTCTGTCAAATTTGAAGAAAATTTGACATCTGTGGCTTTTGAAACTTTTTGTTAAACCCAAATTCCTTCATCTTTTGTTGCTAAATTGAAAAATTCATTTTTCTATTTAAAATTCCAAATTCGAAATGTAAAGATATTTTGAAAAAATAAAATAACCAAAATACACAAATAGGTCACACAAAGTAATCCTAAGGTCGCGGTATACACCCTTCTCGATACCCAGAGTTCGTGAGATTCGAGATCTCAGTATCAAGTGAATGTTCAAATGGATCAAGTCCAGGTCTTCTAACTGAATTGTCAATGCAACACGAATGTATGTCAATAAAAAATCAATTTTTTACACAATGCAATCCCACATAGTGACTTAATGGCATCCTAATGTTACCTCACACGATGACTCTATAATACTTAAATTTAAACAGGATAAGCCAATATACCAAAACACACCAATCCGAGTTCGTAAATAATGAAAGATGCAAATTTACCACTTTAAAACAACCACTACTCATCCTAAAGTCTCCATCAACCATTGTAACATGAACACCAACGCTCGAAACTTAAACGTCCAAGGGCAAAACAGTCCAGAACCACAATTTTACCTAACACAGAAATCGACCACCACTGTAAGGTCCACTACGCCTCCAGGAGTAATTGTCTTCAAGCTCCATCACCGAAAAGCCTACAACGAGCATGTACCATGGCACATGTGGATTGTACCGTTGGCTTCTACTTGACCTACAGAGCCTGGATATGTTCTTGGTTTTTTTAAAGGGTCTCTGGATTGACCTAAAAAGTACAATCAGATTCAAATTTTCGATAGTTTTTTCAATATGTTTTCTACTTCGATTCTTCGATTCTGTCAATTTTCTGATTAGTTTTTGGTCAAATATTTTAGCCAAATCCACTACCTTGAAGCTTGGATAACAATTTTTATGGAAGTTCGCTTCAAATATCTTCTAAACGGTGTTTTCTTGGCTCAGTTTCACATTACCTTCTCTACCAAGCAACCAATTCAAATGGCTTCGACCCATAGCCAATATATTTACCTTGATTTCTTCTCAATTTCATATACAAAGGAAAAGATAACGGTGTTGATTTACAGACCACAAAGGCACGAGAAAAACAATAAAAGAGGCACAAAGAGGACCGAAACAAATGAGAAAGTCACAAGTTTTTCACTCTCAATTTCAGATTTTTTTTTCCTCCAGCATTAGGCAACCGTTTTTCTCTCTTTATACACAAATCATACACAAGAAAATGGCTAGGTTAAGCAACATATATATAGGAATATGTTACACTTTAGTTGGACCAATAAAGAGGCTAAATGAACCAAGATCAAAGATCCGTCCAATAGGTAAATATATATGGGTAGTGAGCAGCATTAATTTCTTACGCTACTTCCAATGATCCACGTTGTTGTGTACTCTATGCCTTCCTTCTATTTCCATGATTTAAATTGTGTGAGTCTCTATTTAATTGTCTTTGTAATGTATTTTTTTTTTTGGGTGGGCTGGCTTTGCCTAATTACAATAGCCATTATTTTCGAATATTTTATTTAAATTTCAATGAGGTTGTTCATGTTTGACAATTATTATTTGGAAAAAAGAGTTCTGAATAGTAATTTTTAGGAGAATGTGTAGTTAAAAAATAGAAAAAAAAAATTGGATTTATATGCAGAATATTTTATTGTGTGAATGAAAATAAGTATGTAGAAAAAAGAGTTTGAAAATAATGACTATCAATAGGCCCGGGCATGACTTTGGGTTGGTTTTGAGCTTAATCCGAAATCGAAACTGATTTGATCAGTTTGGATAATTTCAATCCAAACAAACCCAATTTAGTTGTTGAAACTGATCCATGGTTTGGTTCGTCAGTTTGAATATTTGTTAAAAAAAATTTGCTTACCTATTTTAGGTTAAAAAATGGATTAAACTACGCGTACAAAACCAATTTCACAGAAACTCTACAGAAATTCAAAAGGCCACCACGTGTCGGTGAAAGGAAAAGGAAATGACTGTTGGCTTTTGAAGAAAAGTATTCATAAATTCATTTAATTACTTATGTTTTTGTCTTAATTTTCGGGCTTAGTACGGAATACCAAACGAAGTCGAAAATATTACATTTTTAATATCATTTTGAAGTACTCATGGCCTAATATTTTACGTCGTTAATGATGTGCAAAAGGCCAATCGTAGCAAATGTTATAGCGCGTCAAAGTAAGTCGTTTCAAACTAATATTTCGAGAATTTCGATAACAAGCTAGCTTTATCGAAATTTCGACGATTGTACGCTAGCCGAATCTATAAATCTTCTATATTCTTTCGAAACTCATTTCGATAACTATACCATAGACATATCAAATGATCCAAATGAATAACGAAAATAGTTAAACGTACATCAAACGTGTGTATTGAAAAATACGTATAACTCGTCTTTTTTTAAAAAAAAAAAATTGAATTATTTTATTAATGTTTTTTTTTTGACAACAAATTTCTAAATATAGTTTACATCATATTTTATTAAGAAATTTTATATGTGGTATGACGTCAAATATTTTTTTTTTTTGGACGTAGAAATTCCTAATAAAATTTTTATTACTTTATATGGGTTATAAATTGTTATACTACTTTTTCGTCTAGACTATTTTTCATCTGAAATTTTTTTATATATAAAAAAATTTGATCATTTTTAGGAATTTTTTTTATTATTGTTACTTTATTGAATTTTTATTATTGTTACATCAAAAAATTTATTAGGAAATTTTATTAGGAAATTTTTTTAGATTATTTAAAAAAAAAAAATTTGATCAAGAGGAAAAAGTAACAATAATAAAAAAAATTACTAAAAATGATCGATTTTTTTTTTTATATATAAATATTTTTTAGATGTAAAAATAATCAAGATAAAAAAAGTAGTATAACAATTTATAACTCATATAAGGTAATAAACAATTTATTAGAAATGTTTATGTCCAAAAAAAAAAAAAATTTATGTCATACCACATATAAAATGATGTAAATTATATTTAGAAATTTGTCGTCAAAAATAAAAAATATTAATAAAATAATTGATTTTCTTTTATAAAAAAGACGAGTTATACGTATCTTTTTAACACACACGTTTGACGTACATTTAACTATTTTCGATATTCATTTGGATCATTCGATATGTCTATGATATAGTTCTCAAAATGAGTTTCGAGAGGATATAGAAGATTTTGAATTCGGCTAGCGTTCAATTGTCGATTTTTTTTAAAGTTAGCTTGTTATCGAAATTCTCGAAATATTAGTTTGGAACAGTCTACTTTGACGGGTCGTAACATTTTTTACGATTGATCATTTCGCACACCATTAACGACGTAAAATACTAGGCCGTGAGTACTTCAAAATAATATTAAGAATATAATATTTCGATTTCGTTTAATATTCCGTAGTGAGCCTGAAAGTTAAGACAAAAACATAAATAATTTGATGAATATATGAAAACTTTTCTCCAAACGCATCGGTCCTTTCCTTTTCCTTTCACCAACGGTCATTTCTTTATCCTTTCACCGACACGTGGTGGCCTTTTGAATTTCTGTGAAATTGGTTTTTGTATGCGTAGCTTAATCCAAAAAAAATTGTTTGCCTATATCTATAAAATTTCTTTTTTTTTTTTTTGCTTGCATAGTATTATTAATAATGTATATAATGTAAATGGTAAATGGTCGATTTTTCTAAAATCATCCAATATATTTGATAGTTACCAACAAACAATTATATCAAAATGAAAAGTAATGTTACAATCTAAATTTGGAGTTTACATAAACAATTCTTCTCACTTTTCGTTTCTTTTGGAATTTCGAGTTTTGATAGAAAAAGCGTAGATATTAAATAAATTATTTGAGAAAGAATTATATTTATGTTTTTATTATTTTATTTTTTAAGTTTAAAAATATGAATTTTAAAATGAAAAAAAATAATGTATTATCAAGTTGGGTCGGTTAATTGACGGATTGGTTGCTTAAACCGCAATCAACCTGATTTGACTTTCAAACCGACCCAACTCGGTTTGATTTGGTCGATTTGATCAATCCCCCCCCCCCCCCCCCCCACTTTTTTGCCTATCCCTAGTTGTCAAACAAGGGATAAATAAACATGTTTGTTATGTCATCTGTTTTGTGTGGTTTTAGTTAAGGAATTTGTAAACGTGTTCATAACATGCAATACGGATACCTTCGTTCTACTCGTGCCTACTGGTTGTAAGTTTGTAGGCTCATTGTGATGATGTCAACTGAATTAAGGGTAGACATGATTATGGCTAGTTTGAAAACATGGCTCCGGTTAGGATTACAAATGATAACTCCCTTATTTTCTACATGGAGCTGAGAAAGAAAGGCCCACGCATCACAGTGTATGCACTATGTGTGGATGTTACAAATGTGTCGAATGTAGTGGATTGTGTTTATGATCATATATATGATAACCCCATGTGATTGATGCTCGAAATCGAAGTTTAAGGAAAACACATTTTTTGAAGCAGTTAGTTTCGATGTGTTCAACAATTTGGAAGTTTGCTTCTAGCATTCATATTACATTTGAAGAACCAAATGAAGAATTAGTGGATGAAAACAATTTGGTGATGACTACAACCTGACTATGTAAAGTAATATGATTGCATAGAGCATGATTGCATATAATGACACATCTTTTTTTGTGATAAATGTGGCATTTGTTATCGATGCTAAATGAATTATGTTGTGATGCATTAAATGGTTCACATCATGGAACCAAAATGACAGAATATTTATGGTATAATAGGGTGTACATCTACATGAGCGTTTGAAATGTTACATATGTGATTGAAGTTACGTTATGTGGGATTTGTTGTAGTACTGTTTTATAACAAGGTAGGGGACATGTCACATTTACGATAACACATCAAGCTCCCAATTACTTTGTGAGCTCGTAGATTACCACAAAACACTGAAGGAAGCATACCACACAACTTTGAAAAAGATTAAATTCAATTAAATTTGTATCTTCTTCATAACCTAATGTAGTGTTCGGTTTAATTCTTCTATTGTATTCAATTTAACATTTTGAGTCCTCATTGAGCATATTTAACTAATTTAATCACATATCTTTATGCGAATCAATCTTAGTTAAACAAAACATTAGTTCTAATAATTCATATAACAACCGCAATAATTAGTATAAATATCTTTACACATTATATTAAATTATCGAATTTTACTATGTGGTCTAAATCTCAAACTCACCTCTCGATTGTACAAGATTCACAAAATTATTAAATTAGTGATCGAGCAATTCAACAGATTAAACTCATAGTAAAATCAACACATATATGATAAAATAACAAGAATCTTGAATAACAAAAATAGAGGATTCCAAATTGATTACATTCTTCGCCCTGATGATGAAAAGTTTATCTACTCATGATAGATGAAGAAAAACAAATAACAATATTGAGGTACATTACCAGATTTTGAATTGAGATGTAAAGAAGTGGATAAATCTTGCACCAAGTTCCTCTTCTTGTTCCAAATCTTGATTTTCAATCTTCTTGTTCTTCTCCTTTGATTTTGCTATTTAATTCTCCAAGTTGTGTTCTGTCTCTAAATGTGTGGAACTCTTTTCAATTTCCCCGTTTCGTGTATTTATATTTGCGTGTATTACAATTTTATTAAGAAATGTACAATTGAAAATAAGAGGGCGAATGGTTTTTGAAAATAATGGAGGGCCAATAAAGGCTTTGTGTAATCATTGGAGAGATTACACTAAATTGTACCAAATTAGGTGTAGAGATTGGAGGTAGTCTAATAAAAAGTTAGAGGATAAAAATGATATGAAAAATTATTAAGGACATAAATGTTATAATGAATAAAAATTAAGAATTTTAAGTGCAATTAAAATGTAGTGTAAGAAATAAAAATTATGGTATGAATATAATTATGGTAGTTATGTAGGCTTGTAGTCATCATAATTTTTATTTATTACACCACATTTTAATTGCAATTAAATTAATTAATCTTTGCTTGTTGTAGAAATTATTTTCTTAATTATTTTCGTTGAATTCTTATTTTCAATCTTACATTAATCAAGACATTTGGTCCTTAATGATGATTTATGTTAAAATATTTATCTTTAACGCTTTGAAATGCAGGAAAATATTTTTTGTTCTTTTATATTTATTAATTTTCTTAAAATATGATAAAAAAAAGTTGATATACGCTTTTTAAATGAACTTTTTAAACATAAACAGTTCAAATATAAAATATATTATAACTAATAAAAAGTTCGAGTATAAGAATGTCATAAAAAATCGTCAAAGAAATAAATGCTATAATGAGTAAAAATTGAGAATCTTATGCAAAACTAAAATATGGTGCAAAAATTTAAAATTATGGCACGAATATGATTACCCATATAATTATCCAACGGAAAAGTATAACCGAATCGAAATGCCCAAACTACCCCTCATTGTTCTCGTATATGAAATGATACTGACCTAGGGTTTCATTTGTTATCCACTCCGAAATCTATCAGTCTCTTTTCTCAATTTGCTTCGCACCCCTCCTTCTCAATAGCTCGCAGAGGTAATTAGCCGAAACCTTTTTGTTTTTTTTATCCTTTTCCTCTATTAGAGATACAGGTATGTATATTTGTATTTTTCCTTTTTAGTGATTTTTTTCGTGAAACTATTATGTATGAAAGTGCATCTATCTGTATGTATATGTGTGCTTCGTGTAAACATTGAGGTTTAGTATCGACTCATGCTTGATGCTCGCTTCATGTCAATGGATGATTGGATGTATAGATTTTGGTTTTGTAGCTTAATTTCTGTGTATTTATAGTTGAATGCCTAGATAATTAGGTTTTTGGGCTCGTTTTATCGTTTATTTAGGATTCAGAGGAATTTGGGTCTTTCTGATTTCACATCAAAATTTTAATTTGCCGGATTTGTTTTCTTTGAACGCTCTCATGTTGTATTTGTTTTGGGTAATTGGGTATTTTTGTCCTTGTGGACTTCACTAAAAATCTGAACTTTTCTACCCTCCATTATTTAGAAAAATTCTGAAGCGTTATACTGTTGATTGTGACTGCATTTTTTATTGAAAGGAATTCATATGCCTTGGAACATAATCTGTTCATGTTGTAATCGGCATATACTTCTCTGTTTTTTATTTATAAAGAGAAGGTTTTGGTACATGTTTTACTTAGTAACTGGCATTTTGACCTCTAAATTAGTTGTGTTTGGAGTTTTTATCTACTTATTATTTAATTTTCCTTGTATATCAAATTATCAATATATAAATAAACGAAACTGTAAGTTTCATTGTGTTTAGATGAGGTTCATGGGAGAAGTAATATTTGTGCTCAAATGGTTGTTGAGCTCTTTCTGAAACATGGTTTTTCCTTTTAAAATTTGCATAAAAAATGGTGTTTCTTAACTCTAAAAGGGCTTTATTGATCAAGTACCTAAATTGTTTTATGACAGATGAATGTGGAAAAGCTAATGAAGATGGCCGGTTCTGTCCGAACTGGGGGGAAGGGTACCATGAGAAGGTTTGTGCCTTCTTAATATTTGATACTGATTTCCCCTGTAAATTTTGACTGAACTAATACAACAACATTTCTTTTGTTAAAGAAGTTATACAACTCCATAATCTAAATTTTCTGCTACATGGCATTGTTATATGATTTCTATTAAGCTCAATCAGAGTAGACTCTTTGATATAGTGTTATTAAGGCCTGTTCTGTACATATTCTTTTAAATTCATTTTTCTTCGAACTCGTTTTCAACCCCACACTTTGATAAAATAATTTAGCACGTGGACCCATAATTTTCCCTACTTTTTAACCATACATTTTTCCCAAAAAAATCACTTTTAGTAAAATCTATTTTAAAAAATATATAAACAAGCCCAAAATATATATTCTCAATTGCAGAAAGAAGAAGGCTGTTCATAAGACGACCACGACAGATGACAAAAGACTTCAAAGCACCCTGAAAAGAATAGGGGTGAATGCTATACCTGCAATTGAGGAGGTCAATATTTTCAAGGAGGATATAGTAATCCAGTTCACTAACCCTAAAGGTACCCATGATGTAGACAATCTGTATTTTGTCCCATTTGACTTCGTTTGGTCCTTTGACCCTGTATTGACTTGTTATCTTTTGTTATTCAGTTCAAGCATCTATTGCTGCCAACACTTGGGTTGTTAGTGGCTCTCCTCAGACCAAGAGTATGTTCTGTTCTCTTTTCTCTTGAAACATAGTTTTTATTTTTTTAGTTGCACAACAGTCATTGACCGATAGTGCAATATTTGTCCTTATATTACTTTTATGGAATGTAAAGATGCTTGTTTTGAATTTTATTTTAGACTGACATGCTGTTTGAGAAGTATTTATATTAATGATTATAAAAAAAACCTGAAAATGTTACAAAGTTGATATTAACCTAGTTCAAGACACGTAAGGGCTGTAACCATATTTCGACTTATGGTCTATCCATAGATTTTCGATTGCAAATAAATAAGCAGATTGGCTTAAATATCTTATTTCTTTTGTATTTGGGAATTTGAGTTGCTAGCTGAACTTCCTTCAATTTTTTTATTTTTTTTCTCTGCTGTAAAGAATGGAGGGCAAGGTTGATTGTCTGTTTATGTTTTCTGTTGTACCGTTGTTGTACTGTTACTTCTATCAATTTAAACTGAAATTCTATTTGGTTCTGTTTCAGAATTGCAAGATGTTCTTCCTCAAATCATTCACCAATTAGGTTTGCATTTAGCTTTTTTTCTTCTAATATTTGTTTGGTTAGACTAAGTGGAAGAAAACTTGATTGTCTAGAGGTTTCTGAAAGCTTCAGGTCCAGATAACTTGGAGAATTTGAAGAAATTGGCAGAACAGTTCAAAAATCAGGTGCCTGGTGCAGCTGCGGCTCAAGAACAAGATGATGATGTACCAGACCTTGTTGATGGCGAGACCTTCGAGGCTGCTGCAGAGGAGGGTCACGGTCACGGTCACGGTCACGGTCACGGTCACGATCACGATCACGATCACGATCACGATCACGGTCATGTTCATGGTCATGATCATGATCATGATCACGCTTCTTAAGAGCTTGATGTTGATTTTGTGTGCAATTCCTTGTATTTTTATTTATTTTTAAGTTTTTGAGATGTTTATTATGAAAATACTAGAAAGTTTGTTACATTAACATGGCCCTTCAGATCATGTACTGCCATAAATGATTTATAATGACGGGGGCAATCCTCTTATCGTTGGACTTTACAGGACAGATAGTTTTTGTTTTTGTAAGTTCAAATTTCATGACAGGACTTGTTAATCTTTTTAGAATGGGCGAACCTTGGCTTTTCATCATTATCCGTTCAATTGATTCAACCCATTTGTTGGGTGTACTGAGGAGTTCTTCCAGTGTTTCTTCTGCCACCAATGATCAAAAAATGGAGGTAGGAAGATAGATTGGTTTGGTTTGTGGGCTTAACCCCTCTATGACCACAAGTTCAATGGTGGAATGGTGAACATCTATAATATCCGTACTAAATCATTCGGAAAGAAAGATTTCTGGCTTAGTGCTCTTCTATAACAAGGTAGTTACCAAAAATCTTTACATTTATAGGATTATTTTACTTTTTTCCTTTGTTGCTCGTATCTGCTGGTCATGCATGTTAGGATGATTACTGAGAAAAGAGAGAAGATAGAAGTGACGAGTGAGAATGAGTTTAAATTAGAGGCATACTGCGTGTCTTTCGAATTTTCTCCTCTTTTCTCTATAGGCAACTGTCAAAAGAAAAAGAAAAAAAATGATTAGTGTTCATAACGCTCATTTATAAATATTATTATATATTCTCTCTTTTGCTTTATTTATTATTAATCCTATTCAAAAGATAGCAATTATAAATAAGGATATACGATAACTTGTTTTCATATCTGCAGAAAGCTTTATGAAATTATTGGCAAATTATGATTGGTTTTCTGCTGCACTATTTATTTCTTGTAGACCATATTAATTTTGAAATAGTTTTCCTCTTTTTTTAATTTTTTATTTTTAAATATAAACTTCTTTAATGAGGCTATACTTTGATCACTTAAATTGTCATTTTTCAAAATTTAACTTCAATAAATAACACCTTCACAAATTGAATTTTACAAAAAAAAAGGCCCACAAAATTTCCCATCCAATTGCATAATGTACTATTAGGGTTGTTTATGATGAGATGCAAGCCGAGGTGAATTTCACTTTACAATATGAGGGATTACCTGAGTATTGTTTCTATTGTGGACTAGGGATGTCAACCGTCAACGAGTCGAGTTGAGTGGGCTTGCGAGTCAAAACTAAAGGCTCGGGCTCGGCTCGAGTAAAATTGTGTGAGCTTACTTTGGAGTCCGAGGCGAACTTTTGCTAAGTCAAAAAATTGAGCCTCGACCCTAACGGTGGCAATCGAGCCGAGCGGTTCGGACTCGTCAAAAAGACAAGACCGAGCACGAACTGAGCAGGCCCACTCGGTAGCTCGGCTCGTCATTTGGACGAAAATGCAAGCCACGAGCCCTTAAAGAAAGATCTCAGTAAGTCCTTTGCTATGAGGGATCTGGGATCAGCTAAGCAAATCCTTGGCATGAAGATTGTACGTGACAGGAAGAACAAAAGACTTTGGTTATTTCAAGAGAGGTATATTGGGAAAGTTTTAGAGCTGTTTAACATGAGTAAGGCAAAATCAGTCGCATCTTCACTTGCAAGTCATTTCAAGTTGAGTAGTCAGCAATGTCCTACAAGTGAGAATGAAAAACAAGAAATGATAAAGGTATCGTACGCTTCCACGATTGGTAGTCTCATGTATGCCATGGTGTGCACCAGGCCAGATTTAGCTCATGCAGTTGGTGTTGTTAGTCGATACCTTTCAAATTCAGGAAAAGAGCATTGGGCAGCACTGAAATGGATTTTTAGATATCTCAGAGGTACCTCCAAGATGTGTCTATGTTTTGGAAAGGGTGAATGCGCACTAGATGGTTTCACTGATGTAGATATGACAGGTGATATTGATTCCAGGAAGTCTACTTCTAGTTACCTGATTACTTATGCAGGGGGAGCAGTGTCTTGGCAATCTAGATTGCAAAAGTGTGTTGCATTGTCTACAACTGAGGCCGAGGACATTGTCATTACAGAAGATTGCAAGGAAGTCTTGTGGATGAAGAAGTTCCTACAAGAGTTAGGCCAGAAGCAAGAAAGGTTCATCCTCTATCGTGACAGTCAGAGAGCTATACACCTCAGTAAGAAATCTTCTTTTCACTCTCGTTCTAAACATATTGATGTTAGATATCATTGGATTCGAGGTGTGTTTGAAATGAAGTTGTTACATATTGAGAAGATCCATACCTATGACAATGGGTCAGATATGATGACGAAGACTCTGACTAGATAGAAGCTTCCTACCTGTAGAGAGATTGCAAGTATGGGGGAGCCCTATCCCACATAAAGTGGAGGGGGAGATTTGTTGGGTTTAGGTCCACTTAATGTGGGCTTGGGGTTTAGATAAAAGCCCAAAACAAAACAAATTATTTAAAAGTGTTTATGTGTACATAAGTCAGCAAGGTCAGTCTCATAACACACGCAAGAAGAAGGAAAATTATAGAGACAGAAGCATAAAAACAGAGGGAGAAAAGAAAAGGGAAAAGAGGTAGTTTGCAAGATTCAACGGTGAATCCTCCTCCAATCTTTTCCAAATTTCATTATATCGTTGGCAACAACTCAAGCTACGTATCTATTGATTTGGATCGTCAATTCCCTTCTTGTATTGCTTCGAACTTGCAAAAGTATCTAAACTTTAGTTTGATGTATTTTGTGAAATCCACCTTTGTGTGAAGATTGTGATTTTTGTATGTACCTCTAGCGTTATCTAGAGAGAAACTTGTGTAACCCATTATTTTTATAGTGGAGGTTGGTGTGTGGGTGGTTTACTGTCACCTCGTGGTTTTTAAATTCGCCTTGGGGGGTTTCCACGTCAACAATCCGTGTGTTAATATTTTCTGTGATTGCTGCTTATTTTTCTGCATATTGGTATACTTTGTTGATCGGCATGCTATCCTATTTTAGACACAAAGAGGGAAAAATATTTATTCCGCTGTGGTCGGGTTCTACTGTTATAGAGCCTGCAAATTTTCTGCAGTTTTTTCCCAACATGCTAGACAGTCACCATTCTATAGTAGGCGCCATGCTTGTTTAGAGCTTCGTTAAACAGTTCAAAATCTTTGAAGCCTATGCCTCCAGTTGTCTTGGGTTGACATACGGATTTTCAGCTCACCCAATTGATTATATGAGATGCAATTTTACCATCCCACCAAAAGCGTCGAATGATAGACTGGATATCTTTATAGAGGGAAATATACATTCAAAATAGAGTCATAAGGTAGATAGGTATGGCCTGGACTATTGCTTTAATGAGTACTTCTTGTATGCTGGATGAGAATAAACTGCACTGCCATCCCTGTACTCTTTCCATAGTTTTTTCCTTGATCACTCCAAATGTCCTTTTTCCCTCTCATCTTGTAAATTCAGATAAGTGTCGTGGGGGTATGCATGACTGGAGGCCTATATTTTGTTCTCTTTCCATTCACTTTGCTTATATTTTATAAGATCCACATGGTATAAGAGCTTCAATCGATATGAATATTTATTTGAATTATTCTGCAGGTACAGATTTTTTTACCAGATTTTATACAGGGAAACTGTCTCCCTGCTGTTTGCTAAAAACTGTTTTTAGCAGCAACCAATTCCTTTGAGATAGCTGTGTTTCCTGTATAAAATCTGTTGAAAAAATTCGTACTTGTAGCGTTTCTTTATTTATTTTATGATCTGATTATTACAAAACTTTTGGGACTTCGACTACGGTAAGCGGCATCTAGAATATCACATATTAATTTTCGGCATTTTTTGCTACTTCAATTTTTATTTGATATACAATTGGTCTTTTAGTATTTTTTTGATATTATTGTTTTGATTGTTTGTTGAATTTTTATGATGGGAAGAATTTAAAAGTAAGGCATTAACTATGCACACTTCAATTTCCATGTTTCAAGTTGCCCAAATACAAAAATTAGGTTTTTATTTTTTAATTAAAAATATTTTACTAATTAATTATAATAAGGTTAAAAATATACAATTAATGGTCACAGATACATAATTATAGGTCACAACTTACTTGCTGGTCACATATTACCAAATTAATTGGTCACAAATTATTTCGAGATTACAAATCAAAAAATTTATAAGTCACAGATTATTTCGATATCCTAAATCAAAATTTTTATAGGTCACAAATTATGTCGAGGTCACAAATCAAAAATTTTATAGGTCACAATTTATCTCATTGGTCACAAATAAAAAAAATTATAGGTTACATTTTATTTGTTGGTCACAATTTTCAAATTTATTGGTCACGAATTATTATTTTTAGTCACAGATTAATTTTTTAGTCACAATTATCGTCATTTATGGTGACAGTCGGATCCCGATCCCGATTATTTTTTAGTCACAGATTTATTTATTTTTAGTTCGTGATCGTTGCTGGTCACATATTATTTTTTTAGTCATAGTTTATCGAATTTTAATGTCACAATTGAGTAATTGGTCACAGGTAACCAAATAGTGGGTCACATGTCGCCGCCACCGCAACCGCCATTGCCACCAACGTTACTTGCGATCACTATTACCCTGTCATTGCTGCCACCACCACATCACTATTAACAAAATCGCCACCACCAAATCCAATCAACTGACACACACACTGCCAGGACTACAGACACAGCCTAAGCAACCCACCACACCACCACCACCACCAACCATTTCACTCCATTTTACTTCCGACGGTGAACTAGGTGCAGCGGCAATGCCACTTTATCACCATCGTCATCGTCTACATCAAACTTCTGTTTTCAACTTCATGACCACCTCACCACCACAACCACCAACAAACCATGATTTTCAACTACAAAACCACCACCACCCGCCGCCAACAACAAATTTATCCTCATCTCCTTCAACCCCTGAATCTGCATAAACACCACCCAAAATCGCCACCACAAACACCATCACCACCACCACGCAAAACCACACAAAACACCACACCCACCACCACAAACCGCCAACACCATTGCTTCTGCAACTCGCGCACAAAATCATTCTGTCGTCGCGCCATTTGCCAACACCACAACTTCTCAAATATCGTGCGATTTCACCACCGCAACTTGCGGCGATTCACGCTCCTACAAAAATCCTGCATAACCCACGCCACCCCACCACACAACGATTGTGAAGCCAACGATCGCGAACTCAAACAACAAAACACCGCTACAAAAACACTGCATAGCCCACCGCTGTCCCCACCACACAGCAATCACGAACTCAAACCACAGCAATGATCGCGAACTCAAACCAAATATGCCACCAGCCACCGTCACACACACCATCACCGTCACCAAAATCAGGGATAAATCTCGTCGACGGCCTAGCCCGATCCGGATCTGCAGCAGCGGTCATCTTTGAGAGAGAGAGAGAGAGAGAGAGAGAGAGTGAGAGAGAGGGAGGGTTTGGGGGGTGGGTTTTGATTAATTGTAATATTATTATTAATATTATAAAATTATTACTTACCTGATTTGTGATTAATTAAAGTTTGGACCTGTTTTTTGTAAAGTGATCTTCAAACGTCGACTACCATGTAATTTCCACTTTTATGATGGTGGGTGTAAAAGGATGATTCACTTTAGTCCATTAATGTGAGATAAGATGGGAAAAATTATTTATATTAGAGTTGTGATGAAGAATAAATTATTATGGGATTATGTAATTGATATTGAGACCAAACCTAAACTCAATAAAGATGACAACGACAAGTTTGTAGAAATGCTTTGTATTTGGAACATGAACCATTAAAAAAAAAGCATCTTAGATATTAAATTCTTTTGAACACTCTATTGGTGCACAATTGACAAAATATTAAATAGATAAGGAAATTTGGGATCATTTGGCACGATTGTTCACACAGTCTAATATAGCAATATTAATTGAATGTTAATATTTGCGCAATAGTGTCGAAAATTACGAGCATTAGGAATTTTATTTTGTAATGACAAATGTTTGGATGAGTTGGTTCTTACAGGGGATGATGAACTTCGAGCTTATAATCCATATATCAAGTGTAGAGAGCAACATTATCTATTTTAGTTTTTGATGGATCTACATGATAATTCTGAGGGACTCTCCTACATCGTAATCCACTTCTGTTGTCAGTAAACTTTTGGCTGAGAAAATAATTTTGAAGTTTCATGTAGGAAAATACGTCTCCCTACATCTACTAATCTGGTTTTGGCCGTCCTTCCTTCGACAAACTAAATCCTATGTGAGGGCTGCCAGTGAAATGTACAGCTTTTGCAAGCAGCAAAGACATTGGAAGGCTCAGTGTCTTATATTGAAGAAACAACAAATCCAATGGAGTCGGCAACGACTGAACGACCCCCCACAAGTCTTTTACCTGACCTCAGTAAGAAGTTTCAGAAGTTCCTTGCCGACGCAGCCTCATGCAATGTCGGCTTCTTCACCTGTAGGTTTGTCATCCTAGAATCCTTTAGGTATTTCTTCTTCAATATGAGTTTTAGACTTGGGTACCTCGAATCACATGTAACCTGACTCGAAATCCTTAGCTGACTCCATGTCACACATAGATGGCCAGTCTGACGATAAGTGAAAGCTCAAGGACTTATTTGGACTAAGTAGAGAGTTAGAGAACCAAAATATTGGGTTTAGATAGTTAGAGGATCGCACTGCTGTGCCTGACAGTTCGAGGACAAATTTGGTCCTAAGTGATAGATTGAGGACTAAAACAGCATGTAAAAATAGTTGGAGGGCCAATACGATGATATGTAAAAGATGAAGGACTAATTTGGACTAGGTAGAATTTTAAAGGCCAAAGTAACAGGTACACCCTAGTTAGAGGATTACATTGCTGACGTTTGATAGATGGAGGACCAAAGTTACCATGAGAGATAGTTGGAGGACGTATGACCAACATGACCTAGCTAAACTAATATTTCGAGAGTCAATGTTGTCATCTGGGATTAAATTTGTTTTGTAGGAAAAATATGACCTTGCAATTGATGAAAAATACAGCTCGGATGTGTTTTACAACCCGAATTTGACATTGAAGCATGGTATGAAGCATTTCAGGGCCTTGATAAGAGTGGTCACTTGTATGAGTTTGGAATTTGTCGTCCTATTTTGCACAAAGTTGGCACTTGGCACCTCCTTTGGTTTGTCTTTTGTTCAGCTAGATGGTTAGGTGATTTAATCACTTCACAAGAACAAATTCGTAGTGCTCACAAGAAGATAGATGAACTTAAATGGAAAAATGATTATTCACTTTGGAAGATGGAAGATGACAAGCATGAAAAAGATAAGAATCGCATAAAGTTTGAATAAATCACACTTCAGATGCTGAAAAAAATGAATGGGTTGGAGATTAGATTCTTTAAGCACAATGATGTGCATGGAAGATGTTTATTTTGTTTACAAAAAAGTTTCATTGTTAGTGTTTAGAACCTTTTTTAACTATGCTATTTTTTGGGGTCACAATATGACATGAGTGTCGCGGAAATTTACAATTAGATCTTCAATTGTACAATTCAGGGCTCAGTTTAATCAACAAAACCAAATCAAACACCAATACAATAACCAAAGTCTCAACCTTCAAACAAACTTCACTTATTGGTTGCCCAATAACAATACCCACAAAGGATAATAAAAGGTGGATGCAATATCACAAAGAAGGAGAAGAAAAGATAGCTATTAGGCCACGGTTTCACCAAGAAAATTGGAAGAACACGACTGCCATCAATTCTCTCTTATTGCAAACACACGTTACTCCCTAAACATGAGGCTATATTTATAATTTTAGGGCTAGTGAAGTGGATGTGCCAAAACACAATTGGGCTAAGTAACAATACAAGAGATGGGCCAACAAATCAAAGAAAGTGGGCTAACTCATAAATGTCCATCTAACTAATGAACAGATGACAAATAACACAAATTAATAGTTACTTCCAGTGGCCCAATTTATTTTTGGGTCCAGCCAATCAATTGTTGTCTCCATATATATAATTCAACTGTTTAAACATTATCGTCTTAATTTATTGGGTATCGAAAATCAACAAAACTCCACCTTGATACCTTATGAATATGTAAGCAAACAACACAAAGTTTATACTTGCCTAATCAAGTAACCAAATAAAATTGAAATCACAGACTTTACCAATGTTTAGAACACGAAACACATACCATACCTGCTTCATGTAGTCTCCAAGTTATGAACCCAAGTAGAAAACAGAATTTCACGGTAATCAATCAAGAACATATAAAACATGCTATGAAGATACAACATATGATAATACACAGATCCTTTCAATATGTTCAACATGCAAATAACATCAGATTAACATGAAGTTAATAAAGTAAATGGCCAACATATACAACCAATACATAAATGACCCAGAAAAGATCTTATCACAATTATCATACCTCATTCCCTGTAGCTCGCATCTTGAGAACACTTATCTTCTCTTATTGCCAACCATGAACTACTACATATTCTAAGTCTATGGTTTCTTTATCACTACTTTGCCTTTTTCAATCTAAATGGGTAATGTGTCTCCACCTTATGCAAATGAGATTTCACACAAATGCAAATACAATAATCAGATTTATTATCAATAAACATCACTCGGGTCATCACTAAACATTAGCAATATTCGTCTCACCTCTCACTTTATCATTCTGCTTATTTTTCTTCTTAGGATGGTCCCTTATAAAATGTCCAGACTTACCACAATTACAACATCTCCTACCACTCATGTTGGACTTAGACTTGTCCCAACTTTTGCCCTTTTTTTTACCACCCTCATTACTTGAGTCGGCACTTTCTTGATTTTCCTCGTAACTATTTTGCTTAAAATGTATTTTACTCTTCATCATGTGTATTTCACCACTCATCTTATCATTTTTTTTTCAACTCTAATCTCCTTCGCTTTACTCCAAAGAGAATTTATGATAATTTCATATGTTAAGGTGTCCTTACCATAGTTAATTGCATTTTTTTTTTGCCTCCTTATAAATGCCAAGCATGGAATGAATCAAAATAATGGTTTTATAGGTTCCAGACATAGTTTCTTCTCAATTAACAATATCTTGTATAAATTTGTTAAACGCATCCAAAATATTTTCAAAATCCTTTGAAGGATCTATTTTAAAATTGAAAATATCTCGAGTAAGTAAAGTTTATTAGGAGTAGACTTAAACAAATAAAAGTCCTCCAATTTTTTTCAAAGTTCTTTTGTGATTTTAAGTTTACAACTTTTCTCAAAACATCTTACAGGTGTAAAATAATAGTAGTGCAAGCAAGTTCATCGAATTCATATTTTTGTTCTTTTGACAAATCAATACAAAAATTACTATCTATGACTTTTGAAATTTTTTGTTAAACTAAAATCCTTCCTATTTTCTGCTACAAATAGAAAGATCTTTTTTATTTCCATTGAAAATCCTCAAAATGTGTAGTCATTTTGAACACAGATAAACCAAAATGCGCAATTAGGTCATACAAAGTAGTCTAAAGATCACAATATATACAGTTCTAGATTCTAAGGATTTGTGAGATTCATGATCTAATATTAAGGGAATGTTCAAACGGGCAAAGTCCGAGTGCTTTAATGAAATAATCAATGCAATGCAGATGTGTCAACAAAATAATTTCTTACACAATGCAAGTCTGACACAATGACCTAATTAGCAATTATATCAAAGAATTAATTATTAACTTTTAACAATCAAATTTAACACTTCAAACAAGGTAAATAATTCATAGCTTCTAACAACAGGCAATGGTCATTCAACTCGGTAACCCCAATTCTAATAGCGAACCTCCATAATTGTCTACTAGTACTAAAATTTAAAAGTTATAAGCCAATTTATCGAACGAATCAAATCTGTGAGTAAATAAGGAGAGATACAAATTTACTAATTTAGGACCACCACTATTTTTCCCAAAACTTTCAACAACTGAGGCACACGAACACCAAAGCTTGAGATCCGAACAATAAAGGCAAAATGGTCCAGAACCAAATATTGCACAAAACATAAAACAAACACCACCATAGGGTCTGTAGAGCCTCCAAAAACATTTTGTGTTTAAAAACCATCGCCGAAACAGTGTTCACGTGCCTGCACGTGCCTCTAAGTCCTCTACTCATGGCCTTCCAGCGTTACCATCTTTGTCGCCACATGTTACCTTGCGCGCCAAATCGTCGACTGTGTCTCGACTTTAGAAGTTAGGATATGTCCTCCATTTCTCCATCACGTCTCTAGATTGTCCAAAAAATGGATTTACAGGTTCGATCAGAGTGATTTTTCAATAGTTTTTTATCTGATTCTTCACAACTCATTTCTGCTTCTTTTTTAGTCAATTTTGCACAAATTATACACTGTTGTTGCACACCTAGCAGCTCTGATACCATTTTATCCTGGGAATTTACACCAAGATCTTTAATTTTGCAATCCCGAGCTCACTTTAATTAATAAAACTGAATTAAACACCAATACAATCACCAAAGGCTCAATCCTCAAACAAACTTCACTAATGGTTACCCCATAACATTACCCACAAAGGATAATAAAAGGTGGATGCAATATTACAAAGAAGGAGAAGAAAATATAGCTTTTAGGTTACAGTTTCACCAAGAAAATTGGAAGAACAGGCTGCCCTCAATTCTCTCTTATTGCAAACACACATTCCTGCCCAAACAAGATGCTATATTTATAGTTTTAGCGCCATTGAAGTGGATGAACCAAAACACAACTGGGCCAAGTAACTACAAGAGATGGGCCAATAAACAAAAGGCAAGTGGACTAATTCACAAAAGACCGTCCAACTAATGAACAGTCCACGAACAACATGAATTAATAGTTGCTTCTAGTGGTACAATTTATTTTTTAGTCAAGTCAATCAATTGTAGTGTCGATATAAATAATCCAACAGTTATAATATTATTTTTTGGATTCATTGGGTATCAAAACCAAACTAACTGTGAGGGATATGATTTAATGTAATTTTGTGTAATTTTGAACAATGATTTTATAGAATGGAAATATTTGCAATTTCATATTTGTTATTTTGGTTTATATTGAATTTATTAATGACATTTTTTTAAAAATTGTAATCCCTACATCACCAATTGACTATTGACAACCAATTCTTTAACCAATTAGCGAGATAATATTATTGGTAAATACCGACAATTATTTAGTGACGTTAATTTACCAATGGCCTAAGAAATTCGTAGTTAAGACAACAATGAGAGTTTTGCTATTGAATTTACGAGCATATTATTTGGTCATTGATGCCGCATTTTTTTTTTTTTTTTTTTTTTTTTTAGATTATGCTTTATTTAAAGTATTTTTTACCCTCTTAAGGAAAGTTTAAATGTTTCTTATCAAAATAGTAAATTTCTAATATTAAAATTCATTTAAAAAAATTGTAATTTTTTTCAATCTTTCAATAATAAAAAGAGTAATATTTTATTAAAACTCTAGAAAATGACCAAAAAAAGTAAAAAAGAGGAAAAACTGATCGACAAGTTTTATAATACTTGTACCCCTCGTTTAATATATCTATTTTCTATTTAATAAAATGAAGAGGAAATTTCAATAAATGTCCACTTTTATATGTCCATTTGCAAAAATGTCCAAAATTTATTCCATGTCCATTTTGTTAAAATGGAGACCAAAATACTCTCAATGACAATTTCAAATTCCATCACAAACAAATTTTTTATCTATTTTAAAAGTACAAAATCCAAACCGTAAACCACTTGATCCGACCCATTAATTTTTTTTTTCATAACAAAAATAGAACCTCAAGAAACGAAAGGTAGCCCTAATCTCTCTCTCGACTCTAACATTTTTCCACTTCAATCGCCAACGACGATTGCCATTTTTCAGTCGTCGAAGTTGGTCGCCGATCTCCCACAGCTAGTGAATGGTGAATCTCTTCCAATTTTTACAAAAATCGCGCCGAAGTGTTCGTCCTCGAGGGTTAGTTCGACTTTTTTTTTCTCAATAATTTTATTCTTTATTTAATTTATTTCATGAGCTTTTCGTTATTTTATGTGTTTCGTTGTTGATTAATGTGTTCAAAAATTAGTATTATTTATAGTGAAGGTGATTGGTTTAGGGTTATTAACAATTCAATGATTAGCTTGGGTTTCTTTCTTTTCAAATATGATTAGTTTTGATTTTTTCTCATAAATATTAAATTTGTAAGTGAAAAGGGTTTGACCACTTCTACAGTTTTTCCGAGACAACTATGAATGTTCTTGCAACACTAGAAATTGGGAAAACATTCATGCAAGTTAGGTGTATAAGAGTTGAAATTGATGATATAAGAGTGGGGATTCAGGAGTTTTAGAAATGTTTAAATGTGGGTAGACTAAAATTATGATTTTTGGTATTGCAAATTTTGTGTGTATATTGTTGTTTTATGTGAAAATTTGATGGAATCGGCTGTTTATGCGAAAACTTTGCATCAATATAGGGGAATTTGTAAGTGAAAAATGCGTTTAACCAATTTTCACATCATTTTTTTTTCTCAAATTTGTGAATGTTTTTGCGGTGTTCAAATTTGGGAATGCAATCATGCATGTAAGTGTTTATGAGTGTTGAAATTGATGTTTGAGGGTTGGTGTTTAGGGGTTTTTGAATGTGAGCAGAAAAAACTTAAATTTTGACTCTTTTGGTGCTTATGTTTACATTTTTTTTTTTTTTGAAATTGTAGTTGTATGTGAAACATTAGTGGAATTGGAGGTTTATTCGAAATTCGGCCATTATGTTTTTGAAAATATTAAAAATGTGGGCATGGGTTTTAGAAATGTTAAATGTGGTATGGAGAAAACGAAATAATGAGCCCTTTGGTGCATGTTGATCTTTGGCTTATGACAGCTTCTAAGGTTGTCCTCACTTTCCGAAATACCAATTGGTTTTTTGGTGAATTGTGTTTTTTGATTTAGGGATTTATCAAATGTCTAATGGTTGGTGTGATTAATTCTAATTTATGGATTTATCTAATGGTGGTTGTGGTTAATTCTGGTTTAGGGATTTATCTAATTTGGTGATTCCTGCAGAACTGCCATACTCATAGCTAGATTCTCCCTGATTATTGATCATATGTGTAATGTGATATTCATTCTTTCCCTTAGATTCTTGATTGGAACTATTATTTTTCTTACGCATGGTTTTTAAAACAAATTTCTATATTCTTGAAGCTTTAACTTGTAAATTCTAAGATTTGAATTGGTCACTTCAGTTCCTAGTAATGAAGTTGATGAAGTTGCTACAGAATTGAGGGCACACAATGTTAATGACGAAAATGGTCAATTTGGTCTTCATGACGGCGGTGGAGATGTGCCAAGAACTGATGTTTTCACTCCCAATGCTTTTGCGAATTCTCAGAATCCCAAAGTTGTTGTCGAAGCAAATGTTTGCAATGTCCCTGATGTGTCCATAACGTCGACAGGTAGGATTGGAGTACTTGAGTCAGTTTATGTAGCTTGTAATATCGTGAAAGAGACACTAAACCAATGCCCGACAGTTGATGTGTACACCAATGATTAGCTAGTTCATGATAGCATGGTGGCTGGACCTTCCATGAAAGCTGATCCACCTACATGCAAAGCTCGATCATTGAGGCTGAAGAAGGCTTCTACCAACACGAAGACGTCGTTCACCCGGTCTGGTCGAAAAAGGGATAAGAGGGATGTGTAGTTTGTGCATTTTGATTAGAGTTTTACTATAAGTACACTTTCTTTGACACTAAGTTTGACACTCTATTCACAATCAAATGATGAAGCCCACAATTAAAATAATAGTGGACCTCATGCATTATGAGTACAATGTCAAAGAAAGTGTCAAAGAAGAGTGTACTTAAAGAATAATTCTTTTGGTTAATGGCTGATGATCAGCCTTTGAAACATTACCAAATATCAATTTACATTTGTTTGCATATTTCAGTTTACGTGATGCTACGTATTGTGTATTTTGGCCTATGTATTAGTGGGCATATTGTGATGGTTTCGTTCAATATGTTTATTTTGTAGTGAACTATACGTTGATTAAACATTAATAGGTCCATATTTTGGTTTTTATGGTGGCATATGATATGTACGAAATATATTATGGAGTAATTTGGTGAACTGTGATGTTAGGGTTGTACATGACGATTGGTTACGAACTTCAACAGGTTGTGTTTTGGTTATTTGTTTGCATGTTTTGGTTTACGTCTTGGGACGAAATATGTATTTTTTGTTTATTTATTAGTGGCGTTCAATGCGGTCAAAGAATATCGGAGTGTCATTCTAGACAGTTGAAATGTCAAGCATCGAGATTTACAGGTCATTATTGACGAGAACGACAAATGAAATGTCAGGAACTAATTGAAATGTAGAGAAATATATTGTATTGGTCCAAATGTTGTTCTAGCCAAATATAATGTCAAGTGTTGAGATTAACCTAAATCAAATGTCGATAGCAACATTGTAAATGTCGAGAATGTCATGAAACGTCGAGATAACGGATAAGTCCACACAAACCGATGAAGCATGAAGTCCTACAGATTTTATGTTGGATGACAAACAGGTTTTCAATAGTACAACAATTAATATTTGTGAGACAGACACAAATCATTTTGACAACCACATTGATGTAAAAAAAATTATTTAATGCAATGGAACTTCCAACAGTGGTGGGTGAAGGCATTTATTGCTGAACTCAACCTTAATCACCACTATAAAAGGGAATATCAGTTGCTTCTATATTCACTACTAGCATATTTGAAGAAATTCATACATGTACGTAATTCTTCTAGGAAAAATGTCTTCATCAACTTCATCAACTGAGCATACTCCCATCAACCATGTTACTATTGATTTCGCCACCCCCGGGTCGCTCGCGGACAACCCGATCATCATAGACTCCGACTCGAATGATGACATTAATTTCTTCGTTCCATATGTTCCTCAACCTTGGAACCACCATCGTAGAGTTTCCCTTTATCCCATTCATTTTCCAAATCTAATCAACGAAATGGAGCCAGTTCAAGTTGAAGGTGAACTAGATATCCAGCCGGAAGCACGACATGAGGTGTTGGACGAAAATGTTGGTGAATTTCCGTGAAAAATGAAGACGTGATCATCAAAAGCTCCGACGACGAGTCCGACGGTGATATGTCTGATGTGTCCGTTGTGGAGGATATGTAGAGGATGCGATCCTCGTAAGTGAAATGTAGAAGTAAATACTTTGTGTTATAAAATCCAGATAGGTGATGGATATTTTTTGTGGTGATCACCATTTTGTGTATTAGTCCCCTAGAACATGCAATGAAATTCTGACTTTCTTGTGTTGTGATTACCATTTTGTATGTGAAGTGACTAAGGGTAACGAGTCGTTCATGGCTTGCTTTTGTATCCATTACCACTTTTATATGGCATTAAGATGGTCATTAAAGTTTCCCAAAACGAGTATGGACAATACGTTTGTTTTGTAGTTTACACTAGTAAGGCTTTGTTTTATAGTTTACACCACAAAATGTCCTCAGCAAGGAAATTTTTTAATATTAATGTCGACATTTTAAAGTGTCGAGAATTTTATTTCCAGTATCATTATCGACGTTTCTAAGTGTCGAGAATAACATTATAAATGTCATTCTCGACGTTTATATAATGTTGAGACGGGATTCCGATTCACCAAATGTATTTATCATCTTCTTCAACATTCAACCACCATTTTTGCAAAGACTTTATTACACCATTAATGAGATTCTAAATACAGAAATATATGTAATTACAATCCATGAAACTTATTTACGATGATTGGCACAACAAATATCTACTTTGGATAATCTAATCTAAGTTAAATATACAACAATTACATATTCTTACTTATTAAAAAAAAAAGATTTCAAAGATAAATACCGTCTTCTACTTCAGCCACTATTAATGGAGTTTCTTCATCATTTTTCATATAATAACTTATATGTTCTAATTTTTGTAAGTAAGTGGATTAACCTAGGAAATGACAACCTTCAAGTGGCTTCTCATGGAAGTCGCTTGCTTAACTCGAAAATTGTGTAAAATTGAAAAAGAAATACACAAATTTGATTAATTTTTTCATGAGAGTAAAGTAGACAATTTGATGCCAAAATTAAACATTTTTACAAGAATTATGAAAAGATGACACTTTTCAATTCACACCCTTAATTATGGACATTTTTTAAAATGCCTCTCAAATGAAGAACAAAAAGGACACGTTCTGTGCGTTGCTTGATACAATCACCAGTGCAGTCGCAGATCCTCTTTATTCTCTTTTTTGGCCTGCGCGAAATGGATTATACTAAACTAATGGAATAATGCTTTATACTTCATCAAATTTGATATATCATCACTCAACTTTCAATATACTACAAATTGGATCATTAGATTTTAAATTATCCTAATTAGATTACTAAACTTAAATTCTACCACTTTGTCCTGTCCCTTAAATTGGTGAAAATTGCTTAATCAACAATCAATCCGTAATAGAGCTTTAAAGTAATCGCTGTCTGATATGTCAATTTAACACTACATCCCATTATATAAGTGTTAGAATATAAAACACGTTTATATTGCAATAACTCTGATTTTTACGTTTTTTTTTTTGTAAACTTTAGTCACTTGAGACAAATTAAAATTCATTTTTTTTTTTCCAAAATTCAGTTATTGCCAAGAAATTTACCGACAATAATCTACCCTTATGTAATGGATTACAAAGTATGTCGATAGATAATATTCTAATCAAATTGAATGAAATTTCGCGCCATATGTAATTAATATACCTTTTCGATTTACATGGCTTTGAATCCAACTCAACAGCCGTATAATTTAAATGTCATATGATTGATAATCACATCATACTTGTCTTATACAATAAAATAATAAAACATTAAACTAAATTAAATATTTTTTTTGGATATAAATTATTCAGTAAACATTAGAATACTATGACTTAGTATTTTAATACTATATTTTAAGTAGGGATGTCGAGAGGTTGGGCGCAGGGATTTTACCGACAGTTTCTATGTCAATCCCACTTAAGGTAGGGACGGGGCAAGACAGGCAACCCCTCCCTGTTTATGCTCCCGTTTGGCCCCCACTATTTCAAATTTTAATGAGTGGAATAGTATTTTTTTTTTTTTTAGAAAATGTGTAGTTGAAAAAGAATGAGAAATTTTTGATTTACATATAATATTATTTTATGAAAAATTGTGTAGTTGAAAATATGAGAGAAAAATAAATTTAATTTAATTGAGGCCAAACAGGGGCATATTTTCTATTATTTTTATTTCTTTATGTTATTAGGTGGATAATTTAGCAATTTTACTAAGAACAATACATAACTAAGATTTTTAGTATGACAATTTCAATAATAAGATAATATGTTTCAAAATTTCAAAAATTAGGTTTTTATTAAATTTTATTTATGATTTAATTAATTAATTAAACATATAAATGTCACAAATTTGTACAATTTGATCACAAATGCATTTATTGGTCACATATTATCAAATTAATTTGTCACAATTATTTCGAGGTCACAAATGAAAAAAAAAAAAAAATTAGGTCATAGAATTAATTCCGGAGTCACAAATCTGAATTTTAATAGGTCACAATTTATTTCCGATGTAACAAATCAGAATTGAATAGGTCACGAATTATTTTATTTATTTTCGAGGTCACAAATCAAAATTTGAATAAGTCACAAATAGAATTTCGTAAGTCACGATTGATTCTTCAGTCACAATTAATTGGTCACAATTATTTACTGATCATAGATTAACCAATTTAGTGGTCACAAACAATCAAATAATCTGTGACCACCACCGCCACCATCTCGGCCAAAACCACCCCTACCTCCTGACGGCAACACTACCACCTCACACAAATCAACAAACAAACACCACCGCAACAGATCTATTACTACAGACAGATCCATCACCACCATCTCACCACCAACTCACCCTACTGCCACGACCGTATTTGAATCACTCGTTGCCACCGTCGACCATCCCACACACAAACCACTCATCGCAAAACACCACCGTCGCCGACCTTCACACTGTAATTCCAGTAAAAAAAAAAAAAACCCCAAAAATTAACCAGAAGATCGTGTCACCCCAACCATTCCCACACACAAACCAACCGCCACATGAACCACCACCACCGACCGCTGCACAATATATCGAATAAAAAAGAAAAAAAAATTGCAGACTGGCAGATCGACTTTGAAGATTCGAGAGGAGAGAGGAGAGGAGAGGAGAGGAGAAGAGATGTTGCAGCGGCGACGCTTGCATCTAGACGGGGTGCTTTAGCGGTGGGGCTCACACCAGCGACGTTGTGCAGTGACTCCGAGACACGACGACGATAAGCTGCTCCAGTGAGAGGGTCGACGGCGCAGCTTCGGGTTGCAGAGAGAGAGAGAATTGAGGAATTAATGAATTGAAATGAATTATGGTTTTATATATAATTAATTAAATTTTATAGTAAATATTAATTTAAATCATATTAATCTATTAATTAAAATCTGATTTCTTTATTAAGAAACTTGATCATGGATTTATGAAAATGATATTTTAAATACTTGTGAGGGTGTAATTTCCTCTTGTACTAATAGGCTTGGGCATAAAGAATTAGGGCCGAGGCCGATGATGGATTTAGTCAGATAGAGTGATTTTAATTTTTAAATAAATTATGATCTTTAAAAAATAATTAGACAATCGAGACGAGCAGGGATTCCCCTCCTCTACCCAAAACAACTTTTTTTGCCCCGAAATTTGAGTTATTATTGGAAGACCAAGTCAAAGTTATTATTCAGTCATTTGAGTCATTGAGAGTTTTTAATGTTTACTTACTTATTCATTTATTAATAAAAATGATTAGTTCTTAAAATTCAAAATTTGTGTATTCAATGCGAGAATCTTAGTTAGGGATGTTAATTTAGCTTGTTGGCTTGGACCGTCGATGACTTGACCCAAAAAAAGCTTGAGTCGTGCCCCATTTTGGAGCGTTGGCCCGAGCCCGAGCCTGAGCCCGAACCAACCCGTGTGGCTCGTCAGCTCGGGCTCATGGGCCTTAAAAAAATGAAGGCAGCAATTATTTTAATATTAAAAAGAAGATCGAGCCAGCCCGACTCGACTCGAGCTTAAATTTTTTGGCCAAGCAGAAGCTTAGCTCGGCTCGGGTTAGAAAAAAAGCTCACACTATTTTACTTAAATCGAGCCCAAGCCTCGAGTTTTAACTCACAAGTTGGCTCGACTTGTCTTATTGACATCCCTAATCTTAGTACATGTGTGCAAGTGTAAAAGTATAGATTGTAGAGTTTAGGATTCGAGACAATCTAATACACGGTAAAACATGTTTTGTAGCAAGCTAAGCCATAGATAAAAGCAACTTATGACAAGTTTACGTGTCCAGGCCCGACACCTACGCAAACTTATATTGAGAAAACAAATTAAAAACAAACAAAAACTCTCTTCAAAATTAGAAGATATTTTGTGGTGCATGAGCTATCATATCTCCCATATTTTTCATGATAGGACTATCTAGCTAGTGCTCGTTTTGCATGACTTTTAAAGTCAAAAAGAGTTTTTAAGGTTCAAAAGTTGTTAGGGACGTACCTGTTTAGCTAATTTTATCAAAGTGCTCTTTATTTGAAAAACTTTTAAAGAAAATTGATCCAATATGACTTCCTTTAAATGTACTTTCGGAATATGAAACTACTTTAAAAATTATTTTTCAAACAAGCATTATGGTAATTTTATTACGAAATTCTTCTATAAGAAGCAAAAGTCGTGTCAAATAGAAATTGCACCAACTTGAGTTTTGCATTATGGAGCCTTCGGAGATTAAGATAAATTTGAAAGTATTATCATAGTCGAAAAATTGCAACTACCATAGGTTTGTTTTATGCACTTGATGCACGGATTTCTTAGTAAACTAACAAGCAATGACATCAAATCAACGTATAGAATAATGATGTTAATGGTGGGACAATGATCAAAATAACTATTAAAAAAAATTATCAATTCGAGTATACTCTCTAGTTTCATCCGTCCTCAACGGCTGTCGCATGTCGATGTTGATTTTAAATGAAATGCAAAGAGTTGGAGCCATTTATTTGCCATATTACTCTTATAAATTCAATAAATTAGTGTTGAATTGAGCCTAATAAATGTGATTTCAACTCTTGTTTCGTTTTGTCACATTAGTTGTTAGAATTTGGGTGTGACCCGAATTCTTTGTTAAAAATAATTGGGAGTTCTAATTAAAGTGCACATAAGAATAATTCTATTTGGAATATTATTGTGGAATCATATTCGAAGTCTATTTGATAAATTTTAATTGAAATTCTATTTGGAGGCATATTGGGAGTTGTAATTTATGTTAGGCTTAAAAAACGATAAAGAAACTTTTGGACATTTTATTTCATCTACAACTTTACTTTTAGAATTTTGATTTATATATAGTTGGCTCTTCATTATAATTTAGTAGAAGTTAGAATTATTGTAACTTCGAAATCTTCGTATTTTTTCTTCATATTATAATAAAATTCCGGTTCTCTGAAAATTATTTTATTATTTTATTCTTGTGATCAGTTACTTCATATTATTGTTATAATATCTTATTTTCTCTAACAAATTGGTATTGGATTAATTCGGTATCATCTTTATTCCATAACAAATTGGTATCAGAGCTTTTGATTTTGAAATTTTTGGGAAGATCGAGATTTTGATCAAGTTAACTGCTCAACTTGATTTTTTGTGATGACAATTATAAATTATGATATTCTGCTATTAAATTGCAATACAAGATTCTCTTTGTGGCAGGTAAAGATGCGAGCAGTACTTACTCATATGGATTTGGATAATGTATTGTTAGGATTTGATAAGATGCCTACAACTTGAACTTCAGAGGAGAAACAAGGAGGGATCGAAAGGTCCTACCTCAAATACATCTTCGTCTTTCAAATAATATTTTCAGGACGTTTTAAATGAGAAGTCAGACGCTACATTATGGTTAAACTTGAAGCAATTATGCTTGATGAAAAGTTTAACTAGCAAATTGCATCTAAAGCAACCTCTATATCATCATCATTTGACAAAAGATTCATCTCTTGAGGATCACCTAGCTACTTTTAAGGAAATCGTCGCTGATTTGGAGACCTTGAAAGTCAAATATGATGAAGAAGATTTGGAATTGATTTTTATTGTGTTCATTGCCCGCTTCATACATGTCTTTTAGAGAACCATCCAAGAAGTATATGATACTCTATAATCAAAGGAGAAGATGAAGCATCTTGTAGCATCTAAGGGTCATAGAGCTGGCCTCATTGTTGATGGTGGCCGTGTAAGGGGCAAGTTAAAATCTAACTTCAAATTTTGTAATTGTTGTAAAAAAAAGGGGCACTTGATAAACGATTGTTATAAATTGCAGAATAAATCAAATTTGACTACAAATTAACAATAAAAAACTTTAGGGAAAGCACATATTGTAGAAAATCCTAACAGTGATGGAAAGCTTTTACTTATTTCTGACTACAACTCCAAACCTGATGAGTCTTGAATTCTTGATACAACTTGCGCTTTTCATATGTATTCCAATCGAAAATTATTTTCAATATATGAAAAAGTTTCAAAATGCGTTATGATGACTGGTAATAATACACTTTGTCGGATAGTTAGTATTGGTTGGGTCAAAATAAAAATGTTTGATGGGACGGTTAGAACACTTGATATAGTGAAATATGTTCCAGATCTGAAGAGAAATCTTATCTCCTTATGTACTCTTAATTCAAAAGGATACATGTATACCGTTGAAGGTGAAGTCCTGAAAGTTAGTAAAAGAGCCCGTATTTTGATAAAGGGGTTAGAAAATCCATTTATATATCTTGCAGTCTTATACAAAATCTTCGAGCAATCAGTATATTTTAAGAACTCGGGTGAATTTGGAGTTTGATTATGTACCGTCAGAGTCTAATTTGAGGTCTTTTTTAAATAACGTATTTTAGTTGAATTTAGAAATTATGGGTAAATCCATTTTGTCAGTATCATCGACGATGTCATTGTATTCAGTTGCTAGTAGCAGACCCATTTTTTGCCATAAGATTCCACATAGTTACAATTCTACTGATTTAGTTGATAGTTTGAATGCAGTTAATGGTGTTGATTACAGTCAATACCATTCTTTTGATACATTCAGTTGTGATTTTGTTACATGGCTTGTTTCAACCTTGTTTAGTGGTCATTAAATCACTTTTGCCCCCAAGTTGGGGTAGTATAGGTGGATAATATTTTAGTTGAAAATTTTTGATGGAAAAGTTCTTTTGTGTTTTTCATTGAAGAGTTCAAGTTTATTCCTTGTATTAAAATTTGTCGCCAAGTAGAGAATTTTTCTTTGAAGTTTTGTTCATTGCTGTAAAATTTGTGTCAATGCAGAGATTGTTAAAATTTGGATGTGACAACGAATTCTTTATTGAAACAATTGGGAGATCTAATTAAAGTGCACATTAAGGAAAATTCTATTTGGAAGGCTATTGTGGAATCATATTCGAAGTCTATTTGATAAATTCTAGTTGAAATTCTATTTGAAAGCCCTATTGGGAATTGTAATTGGTATTGGAGTTAAAGAGATCAAGATAAGGAAACTTCTGGAATTCTATTTCATCTCCAACTCTACTTTTATGGTTTGAATAATTCCCTATATATAGTTGGCTCTTCAATACAATATAGTAGAAATTAGAAAGATTGTAAGCACAAAATCTTTGTATTCTTTCTCTATAATAAAATTTCAATTCTCTACAAATTATTTTATTATTGTATCTTGTGATCAGATACTTCATATTGTAGCTATAATCTCTTATTTTTCTCCTATAAATTGGTATTAGATTAATCTAGTATCATCTTCGTTCCACAACATTAGTAATAACGCTCTTGTCCATCCATCACCATAAACCATTTCAATGTTATTAAAATATTTTGTTTTTGCTTTCATTTTTCAAAAATATATTTTTTTTAAAATTTTATTTTCAGAATGTCACATAGATTGCAAATGTATATAATGTATTGAAGATGCTATGATAAAACTATCTATTGTTATCTTTCACACTTTTCATTTTGACATCTATTTGTAGAACATCTAAGATCCATTATCAAATTCTAGTAGATGTCATCTATTTGTTGACCTATTTTTGTGGCAACGGAATCTTGACCACCTCCCTTCCACGTAGACGTCATCTGCACACTGAAACCGCTGTTAGGAGGCAAAATGCCATTGATAAAAAAAGTTCCGACAAACATTTGCACTCTGACGATCAAGACAACGATCAGATGAAAGAGAAATTACTGCAAAAGATGATAGAGGGGGTTTAGCTAGAGTTAGAATTAACATACCTTGATTGTGAATGGACACACACACACACACACACACACATATATATATATATATATATATATAGAGGATAAAAATTAGGTTCGGCCAAGTGTGGCTCGAGGCAAATAGGTCGAGACTAGGCCCAAGATGATGTTGTTTGATTAAAGAAGCCACATCCAATTAAATAATTGATATCGAGTCGGCCAATGTGAGACTCTCTCCATTATTCGCATGCTACGTAATTCACACTTATAACAATAATTCCCTAAGTCTGAGTCATACATTTATGTATAGGTTAGATTTCGAAATAAAAGTAATCAAGTATGTGAGATTTTATAGACTGTCTTAGAAATATGAACAACTCCAATAAGTAAGGACTTATAAACTGCCTAAAAATATGTATCTATCTCAAATAGATAAGGACTTACAAATTGTCTCGAGAATATAAATCACTCCAATATATTAGGACTTTCGAATTGCCTAAAAAAATCTGTGCGAGACTGAATAAGTAATGGCTTAAATATTGACTCGAAAGATAGATATCACATATAATTTATCATTATTTCGGCAACACCCACTCTGTAATATGAACTAAACTAACCCGCAATATAATATAATATCTCCATTGCACATATACAAAGTAAATTGGGGTTCATGTGACCCCATAATACTAATGACAATAGCGTGAATAATATTAAATTAAACGTTTTCAAGATAGAATATGCAAAGAGCCTATCACATATTATAGGATGATATGCTGTCAATAATAAAATGAAATTTGTTGACCTCGATTTTTGTGCCAACAGAATTCCAACCATATCCTCTCCACGTAGACGTTACCTTCACACTGAAACGCTCCATTAGGAGGCGAAAGGCCGCCGATCAAAACAAAAGGTCTGAATATCGTTTGTACGCCGACAGTCAAATTAAAGACCGGACGAAAGAAAAATTAGTGCAAGAGACAAGAGAAGGGGGTTTAGCTATGGTTATAATTAGCATACCTTAATTGTGAATAAACTCACCTATATATAGGAGATGGAGTTTGGCCAACTGAGGCTTGAGGCTAATGGGTCGAGATTAGGCCCAAGATGATGTTGCTTGATTAAATATGTTAAATCCAATTAATTAATTGATGTCGAGTCGGCTAATGTGGGATCCTTTCCGTCATTCATATACCACGTAATTAACAGATATAACAATACTCCGCAATTTTGAGTCGTACATTCATCTGCGGGTTGAATTTCGAAATATAAGTATCAAGTATGTGAGATTTTACAGATTGTCTTAAAAATATGAGCATCTCCAATAAGTGAGAACTTACAAACTGCCTAAAAAATAAGTATTGATCATAAATAGGTAAGGACTTACGAATTTCGTCAAGAATATAAATCACTCTAATATATGAGGACTTACGAATTTTCTCAAAAATATCTATGCGAACCTGAATAAATAAGGGCTTACATATTGCACGAAAGATAGATATCGCATATAATTTTTTAAAATTTCAGCAACATCTCCTCTGTAATATGGACTATACCAACCTTCAATATAACATAATATCTTCACTATGCATATACAAGTAAGTTGGGGTCCGTTTTGACCTTTTGAATACTAATGACAATAGCGTGAATTATTATTAAATTAAACTTCTTCAAGATAGAATATGCAGAGAACCTATCATGTATCGTAGCATGATATGCTGTCGATAATGAAATGAAAATATATATAACATGACATACGTATTGGCTGTAATAAAAATTAATGTCGTGACATGATAGCAATGTGACGTGCGTATTTGACAGCAATAATATAATGCGTATGCTACCAATAAAAATATAATAATATTAAAATACTAGTCTCACAATTAATTTAATTAATTTATATCGGATTTAGAGTGCCTCTAAGGAAATCGCATATAAATGTAATAGAATTTAATTTTAACATTATAATTATATATTTGATCGACATACTGATAGTATACTATAAGTGTGCTAATTGAATTACATATGGCTTAAAGTTCAATCGACACTTTATTTTTTATAAAATTAATACAAAACGTTCTTATTATTTGCTTGGTTAAATTGTCCAAATCATTTTACTTTTAAAATTGAAGTCCACAAATTAATCATTTTTCGCAAAGATGGTCATTTTTGCAGGTTATATCCATTTATTTCGTTAAACAAGCACGTGCTTTGTACATGAAAAAATGTAAGTTCATTTAATCTTTATTATTTAATTTTAATAAAATAAAAATAAAAATAAAAATTGAAAAAAATAGGAAAACAATTGGAGTGAATTGTCCAAATAGTCACTGAACTTTACATCATTCTTCCACAAGGTCACTGAACTTTAAAAATCACCCAACTCATCACTGAACTTTTCAAAAGGTTTACACGAGGTCACTGAACTTTAAAAACCACTTCATTCATTACTAAACTTTGTAAAAAAATTCTCACGGGTTACTGAAATTTGCAAAAGGTTTCCTAGGGATCACTAAAGATCACTAATGTAGTGATCCCTGAGATGCTTTTTACAAAATTTAGTGATGACTGAGATGATTTTTTAAGTTCAGTGACCCCATGGAAACCTTTTGAAAAATTCAGTGATGAGTTAGATGATTTTTAAAGTTCAGTGACCTTATGGAAGCATGGTGTAAAGTTCAGTGACTATTTGGGTAATTCACTCAAAACAATTGCCTATGTTTGGCCTCCATTATTTTATTTTTTTCAAAAACTCATTTTTTTAGAACCCATTTTCAACCATACATTCTCTCATAAAATAATTTTACATATAAACTGAAAACATTTTCTTACTTTTTAATCACACATTCTCCAAAAAATCATTATTTTAAAATACATCATGCCCAAAAATGGACTCAAATAACATTTCAAAGCATCCATTTTCTTCTATGTACCCCAAATCCAACTCCCCATTCTCATATCCCTTAAAACTACGCCTCTACCCCCACCACCACCGCTAGCGATGGCGGCAGTGGCGGAAATCGAGATGTGGTTTTGGTTGTCTCCTTCGCGTGTACATACACTTACTCGTCCTTTCATCCCCTAACTATGTCTATGACAAGCACCCCAAGCTCCTGTCGCCCTTGACCATAGTCCCCACTACAATCAACTACTACCACACGCTTCTGCCCACCCACCATGGCCCCATATGATATAAAAAAATACGAATCAAATACTATTAATGCACAAAATAAAGGGATAAAACATATTGAGAAATGAAGAAGAAAAGCCAGCAAATGAGCTTGAAATCCCTTTGGTAGCACCGAATAATGTTTTGATAGTGTGCATTTCAATGAAAGTTTCATGGATTTTTACCCAGAATGGCTTTTAGTTGATTGAGCGTTAGAGGCGTTTAAATTTAGTGGTGCTTGGTTGTTCAATTTATGAACTTGGAATTCACATGGTGTAGGATGAGAATGACTATAAGTCGCTAACTGTAAATTTTCCCCAAAATGGTGACTAAAATTCCACACAATGATGAAATTATTGAATCAAATTTCCTTGCCCCAACTGGGAAATGGTGTTAATTTGATTCATGGAACCAGAAATATATGTTTTATCCTCAAATATTTGTTTAATGCCAAGGAATTTTCATTTGAAGTAGTTTGTGTTTTGTGGTGCACTTGGTATAGTACAATGAGCTTACATTAGCAATGTGATGTCGGAGATGGTGGCCTAGGATATAGGTTAGGGTAGCGTAGTGGTCATGTGGTGTTCCTACTTCTGCCGCCACCAAAGTTACCTCTGGTGGTGGAGGAGGCATAATGTGAAGGGGATGGATTGGGTTGGGAATGGGAGAAAAAGATAGATATTTTGAATTTTTTTTTCTATTTTATTAAAATTAAATAACTAAGTGAACTAACATTTTTAAACATCATGTGCAATGCATACATCTTTGACTAATGCTATTTCACCAGACTTTGGTTGACAGACTTGTTACAAGTAATAAAAAATAAGATACGTGGTAGCAAATGAAAAGAAAAGGGAAATGTTAAAAAAAAGGAAAGGGAAAGGGAAATAAAACAAGGCCGTGTCTCATTTGTTCTCCCAAATCCACCCTCTTCGTGATCTTATCCATGAAGCCCTAAATCCCTCTCCATCGCTGGCGCTTATCACCTCACTATCTCCGACCACCGACGACCGACAACCTACAAACACTAATTTCACTATTTTGCTATACTTTACCTTCTGAGCTGGTTGAATGACCAATAATTTTTTTATTTTGGATTGAATGTTTGTTGTCGATTCTATCGTAGAATGGCAGGAAAAAATTTGGAAATTTGTCACAGTTGTAGAGGGAAGGGATACTTCTTTGATCAATGTCAGAGGAAACGCTGATGCCCGGATTGTAAGACTGGATTCCAGAAGTGTTTTCAGGTCGAGAAGGAGACCGGAAACAAATGGAAATTATTCAAGTGATGCAGCGAGAAATGCAGCTTCTGGCAATAGGTTGAAAAAGGTGAGTCAAATGGCACCGTTGCGGTAATTTTTGTTGCGGTAGAGGCAGTGCCCGAAATGGCACAATTGTTTCGGTTCGCACTTCAGTTAAAGGACAACTAAGAGGTCCAAATTTTGTTGCATATGAACATGAGAATCACGAAGATGAAATCAATGGACGAAGGGAACGCTAAGGAGAAGGGTCGGCTTGAGTAGTTGCTCCTAGTAGTTGACAGTTTATGTTGACGTTTGAAAGTATCAGTATTTATTCTAGTGAAATGAGCGAATGCACAACTACATCTTTCGTCTACCATTTGTGTTATCTTTTGTGTTGTCCTGTGCAATGTTCGTAAATAGAAATCAGATTGTAGCATCTATTTTGAAATACTGAACAACATTGGTGAATATTAGAAAACACCACATTTTCACTGAATGCTTTCATATGTGCTGCTGGACAGAAAAAATAAGTCTTAAAATGAACCAACAAAATCAAAATATATATATTTCCATTGTTAAGTTTTACAGTGAACCAACAAAATAGAAACATATGTAATTTCCCTTAATGTTAACAGACCATTACATCAAATCAAATTATTAATGCTGCTTAAAAAACGTGTGAAAGAATGCAGCTAAGTGAGCACGTCCACAAATTTGACGGCGGATTCATCAATCATAGTCCTCTGCAAATTCATCTTGGAACTGTCGGTAATAGTAGCCTGCCACATGATCCGTTTTCCAATATGCATATTACTATGTGCACATGAGAAATAAAGTTAGTGAGAATTCTATATGTAACCATTTTATGTACCTTGCGAATTGAATACCTAAGTTGACGACGATGGAGTCAAATTCGAAGCTAGTAATTGTTATGTCAATTCTTGACTTCCACTTCCACCCTATTTCAAAGGATTACTTACTAAGACGTGAAACAAGTACAAGAATCGAACTTAAAAATACTAACAAATAAGAGTTCAGAATATGAAAATGTTACTGGCATTGAAAATTCTTTTTCAAGGATTGCAGCCTGCATATGATTAGGATCGCTTTGCAAATTAGAATATTCTATTTTCGGTCTCTTTCTTTTGCATGATGTCGATGCAACCTGCACGTCAGATAAAAAATTCTGAAACTTCATATTATCAGGCAATAATCGTACAGGCGATTTAAACAATGGAACATACCTTCGCTTTACTTGATTATGACTCAGGTGGGCTTTTCCTTCTAAGTTTTGAGGGACACCTTTCGTTTTGGAGGAAATTGGATCGCGTATGCTCCCGCTCGCAATACTTTCTTATGGAAATTAAGTAGTGTTATGTGGGATGACATTACTTCCACTACTCGACTATGTCAACATTAGATCACTACGTTGTGCTTCAACCCAATCCATTGTCACACGATATTTTTCTTTGTTACCAGCAGCAAGGTCTACCATCGTAGCGAAAGACTGACACAGACTGTCGTATCTCACCTGTCCAGGAGTACTCACCATCCCATCATAGTTAATTGCAACCCTGGTATGTGCTCTAATAATATCTCTCCTCCATTGTCGCAGTATATACCTCTCAGATAGTAATGTAATGTTAATGGATGAGGATTGCAATTGCATGCCTACAAATGATTTCCTGGAACTCGAACAAGTGGCAGCTGTATGAAAATTCACAATTCTCTTTCTGCAATGAAACAAGAAATGATTTTTTCTTCTTTCCCTCACCAAGTACAACAATCTCTTGTACTTCGTATGTCGTCCCGAAACACGTCTCAGAGGCAGCTATGACGTCGCAATACATCTTTCCCGTGAATTCGGCGTGAACCTCTCTAAATTTAGCGATGGTGTAGACAGATTAGAATTGCTTATCTATTTCGAATGTCGTTGTGCATGGTAACATTTGCGAATATGACTTAAAATCTGTTTGGAACTCCTTCTCAACCTTATTTCCCAGTGCTCGTTCATACTATTCTACGAACTGTTTTAGAGATATCTTCAAATGTACATACCATCAAATAACGCATTCATACTCTCACTCCTTTGAGTTGTTGACATCCCAGCCCACATACTAGTATTTAAAAAGCAAGGAACCCAACGACTTCTATTCTCGTATAGTCCCGATAACTTTTCATTGTCATGCAATTCATACTCATCAATCATCACGTCCCATCCTGCTTCAAATTCTTGAACATATTGTGAATCATAAACCAATCCGTATATAGCAGCAAAAATCACGCCCTTATTAATATGGTAGACCAAATTTTCTGACTTCTTCAAAATGTGCTACGGACGCCATCTACATCGCGTATGTGGAAAAACATGAATTACATTTTGCACAGCCCTATCTTTATCGGTTATTATTCCAGTAGGAGCTTTGTCATGCATGCACTTAAGCCAAGTGCTGAATAACCACACAAAAGTATCTATATCTTCTTTCGACACCAACCACAACCAAGTAATATTGATTGCCCATTATGATTGATGCCAACGAACGGGGCGAATGACGTCATATTTGTTAGTGAGGTACGTGGTTTCAAACGTGACCACATCATTGACATCTTTATATACTTGCATGCACTTATTGTCTGCCTAGAATACATTTTTCAGTCGCGATTCTTCGTCCAAATTCATACTGAAAAAAAATCCTGAGCAATGTGCTTTCATATTTGAGAAGTAAGATTGTATTGCTGCAATATCTTCTTCTCCAAATCTTAATCGTCGTACTTGTTCAATATAGTTTCGGCAATCATTTTCAATGCAAGTCATTTTTTCGTACCCACCTGCTTCAACAACTGCGGAGTTGTAGCTTTTGTGCAACAGAATATTTGTCATATCATTCACTTCAAGCTTCCGTTTCACACATGCACTCAACTCTTGATTGCATCGACACAACCTCGACTTCGTAGAACTTGTTTTATGATTGTGTTCGAGGATGGCTCTATTAATTCTCCACAATCCATTATTATCTGAAGATGCTAAGATCTTGGCCTTACAATTTGTCTGAATTGTCGGTTGCGGCTTTAAAAAGTAGCTTTAACTACTTCTACTTTTTCCTTCATGGCTACAAGTGAACGTCACAAATCTCAATGCACCATCATCGCCCTTTTTCGAATTCATTTTCTGAACTGGAAAACATATGCTATATGCATATCTTTTGTAGAACTCTCACATATATTTTTCACTTCTAAAAATCATATCCACCTCGGGCACAATCGAACCATATTCTCCTAACATTTGATCGTCCAACCTGTTCATATTTTACGTCACATTCTCATTCCCGGATTCCACCAAACAATCATCAATCACGTTTTCCATAGTTTAGTCTGCTGCGACACATGAAAAGGTAATAATCAGCAAATCATAACACATTGACATTCACAAAATCATCTAGACAGGGATATATGGGAAGCACATAATGTGGTAACGCCACAAACTAAATAACTGGCAACTACGGTCTACGTTTACATTAACAATAAAAACATAAGAATTTTCTTCAACAATAAAGATATCTTCAAATGTCACAACCGAGTTGCTCCAAATTAATTATGTTACATTTTAGCATATAAAATAATTTTAACTTTAGTAAACAGAGAAATGGAAACACTGATTAAGTGAAGAATGATGGATTTCATAACAACATTTAAAATTACTTTGAATTTCCACATTTATAAATAAACAACAAATGACTCACGTAGATGATGCTTTAGTCGGAGTCGCCGGAGTCTATGACGAATTTCCCTGACTACTTTGTCGGAGAAGATGACAAGCTTTGTCGTGGCCGATTCTCTTGGTTGTCTTCAGATTGGAAATGGCAAGGTCAGTGGGTCTTGGGCTTGCTCTATTTTGGGTGAAAAAATCAAGTGAAAGAGGTGGATTTCCCTCATTTTTCTACATTTTCCTTTTCTCTTCATTTGCTACCACGTGTCTTATTTTTTATTACCTGTAAGTTGTAACAAACATGTGAACCAAAGCCTGGTGAAGTAGCATTTTTCTACATCTTTTTAATGGAATAAATGGATGAAATCAGATGAAAATGATCATTTACATAAAGAATGTAAGATTTGAGGGCCCAAATAACAAAAGTAAAATGATAAGGACAATTTGTACAATAAAAACAAATGATAAGGACATTTTATGTCATTTTTTTTTCTATGTGGTGGACCTCTCTCTTTTTGTCTATAGTCGAGTTGCATGGGGGCAACCGCCTATGTAGAGTCTCTTTATTCTCTTTTTTGGCCTGCACAATTGCACTTTCTCACTACCATGTCATTTTACATGCAAATATTTTAAAATTTAAATCCAATTGTCTTTAATTGCAAGTGATTAAACTTTATGAAAATTTATATTTCTATCTAGGAATTTATTATTTATTTTTGGTTAAGATGGTATACACGTGAACGGTAGTTGAAGTTGATGACACTCCTAGGGGTCCCTCGTATAATATCTCCGAAGAAGAGAATCAAGCGACTCTTAAGAGCAGCTTGATGCATCATGTGCCTTCAATCCTTTGGGAAAATAAGGTAAAATAATGGAAAGAAAAATTGGGTCCGATATGAGCATTTTTTGTTATGCGTAAAAAAGTTATAGTTTAGTAAATTTAAATATAAATAATAATTAATTCCCTTTAAAGTTAAAAATAATTAATTTATCTTTTTGATAACAAAGTAATTAATGGTGATGTTCAAAGTTCAAACTGCCCGTTTGAGCTCCATTTTTGGGTCAAAATACATTTTGAAATAGTATTATGTTGAAAAATGTGTGGTTAAAAATAAGAAATTTTTTTAAGTTTGCTTATAAATTATTTTACGGAAGAATGTATATTTGAAAATAAGGCCAAACATACTAGTAAAATTTAATACTTAAAAGTGAAAAAATTAAGTTTTTTTAAACATATAAATAGAGATAAAAAATATTAAGACAATAAATTACATAAAAGTAAATATAAATTTTGTGACTTCAATAAATTATCTTTAAATAAATAACATTACTCTTTCGCTTTTTATATGAGAAACTTGTCACGAATACATTAATTTCTACGCTTCCTTTATTGATGTTGGATTGGCCGTAAAGCTTAATAATATTAGACCTGGAGTTGGTTAAGGGAAAAAATATGCATGCATTTACACCATAAATGTAGACATCTAACTTTTGAAAGAGTAATACTATCAAGTATTAGTGGTGAATAAAGTTATCTATAGTCAGTGATTGCAATAATCGCCCTACATAATATCTTACGTGACAATTTATTATTTGATATATTAATTTTCTGTTATTGCCACAAATAATAAGTTAATGTCTCAATAAAAAAACTAACATGTAAGATAACTATTGTTATCGTTGACTATTAATATCATTACGCGTATTAGTGGTGTTATAACACCAATTTAGATGACACTAAATGTCATTAAATGAAATTTACAATTAAATAAATAATATAATTTCACATTTAATTAAATTTATCACATAATGTACATATAAACTGGTGCTCTAAGACCATCTCCAACGTTGTACCAAAATTTGCACCAAACTAAAATTTATCTCCAACTATTACACGAAAACTTACACCAAATGAACAGTGTTTAATCAATTTCTTTTTTATTCTTAATGATTTATTTATTTGAAATATTATTTATTTATTTTACAAATACATAAATTACTAAATAACTAATTACGTTAAATTAAGGAAAAGATTACATATATTAATAAATATACAAAACATAGTACAATTAGTAGAGCCACTACAAAAATGAAGAATATAAAATCATGTCATTAAAAAGTAGTGCAATGCATTTCGAATTTCGATATTATAATATTACGAACTCGAAATATTATTGCAATTTAATTCTCGAAATTCGTATGTTCTTCCCACAAATGATCGATTACGAAACTATGCACTTATTTTTGTGTATCGTTTTCTTTAAATAAAATTAGATTAATGTATGCATGTTGTTGTTGTAATGTATTTCGTGTTAACTTTAAATAATCGTATTTGTTATATTTTAAATTTTTTTGTATTCTTATTTTAATTAATTCACTAATTATTAATTTTTACATTTAAAATTTAGTTTAAATGTAAATAATAATAATAATAATAATAATAATAATAATAATAATAATAATAATAATAATAATAATAATAATAATATATTATTATTATTATTGTATTGAAAAATATAACACAAATGACATAAATACTCTCCATCAATTGTTTTGATAAATGAAAAAAAGGGCAAAAATGGTGCAAAAATTATTTATTCATTGGAGAGCATTTGCATAAAAATTTGGTATTTTTTGATATTTTGGTGTTTGCATTGGAGTTGCACTCATACCGTTGATAGCATATTCTTTTGAAAACGCCGTTGCCACGTCATGCACCTGGTTTAATCCAACCCCACCACGCCACGCCACTCCTAGGCAATTTCCTTGGGATCAGTTTTTCTTGAGCTCTTCCTTCATGTACATTTCGCCTCGTATAATTTCTACCCACAAACCTCAATTGCACTTTCATTCACCCTCTTTGATATATGTATATTCACAGGCCCGGTCCTGGGCTGAGGCAAAAGAGGCCCAAGCCTCAGGCCCAAAATTTAAGGGGGCCTCATTTTTGCCCAATTTTTTTTTTTTTTTTTAATAAGTTAGCCCATAAGTTTGGACCAGGAGGCCTGCACTGGTACAAGTCGGCCCAAAAAGAAAACGCCCAAATTTCGATCCAATTGATTTCAACCCATTAGCGAGTATTCCACCAAATCGAAATTCGAACGATCCCTCTTCGTCTCCTCCCGTCTCCGCCAGAGACCAGATCGCCACCGCCGGCGTCCATTCAATTCTAAACATCAAATTCGAGTTCTCAACCTTTCAAGAACTCTCAGTCAGCGTTAATTTGTCTTCCCCACCCCCAATCTCTGTATCTCCTGTGGTTTAGCCAAATTTTCGAGCCCTAGCTTGATGGAAATCGGAAGAGTGAAGACACCCACCTCAAGCAGACAAGCACCGCACTGAAGCGGGCGAAGAAGAGAAGGTGAAGCCCCTGGAACAAACTTGGCAGTCGGCAGACCGCGGCAGAAGGTGAAGATTGAAGAACCGAAGCTTATTTCTCTTTTTTTTTTTTTTGATTTGAGTCTCTTGTATTTGATTTAAATCATGTATCAATTTTGTGAATTGTGAATTTGTGACCTTACTTCCTTATCAATTTTGTGAATTGCAGAACGAGGTTGGAGCCTGAGGAGAGGTGAAGTGGCTGCTCTGCTGACTGCTCAAGTCTCGACTCACCTTCTCTGACTGTGAGTTTATTTGAAGTGTGAATTTCTATTTGAAGTGTGAACTGTGATTGTGATTTGTGAATTGCTTGCTACTGTGAGACTATGCCCTATGATTAAAGCCTGATTTTTGAACTGTGAACTGTGAATTGTTAGTTGAATTTTGAACTGTGACTGTGAATTGTTACTGTGATTCAGTGATTGAAGGCTTGAAGCCTGAGAATTGTTACTGTGTATTGGGGCTAAACTTGAATTCTTTTGTACTTTTTCGTCTGCGGTACTTTGCATCAGAACATATGTCCAGAAATTGGCTTTGTAGATCATCCTTATCAATTTATGTTAGTCGTAATAAAATAGTTCATTCTTACTTATTATTCCTTAATTCCATTAGGTTTCTCATTTCTTTCTTTTATTGATTAATCATTTTGTTGTGCTAACACCATTACTAGCATTTCTCTCTGTTATAAAAATGATTGATAATTCTAGTAAAAAGTAACTTTTAGTTGAGAACTTCACTGTTCATTGTGAAAATAAGTGATGTAGTAGGATACAAATCGGTAATGCCTCTGAAAACAAACAAGATGTCAATTGGAATTGGAACGATGCTATTTAATTAGAAGGAGAAAAAACTGAATGAACTAATTGATTTGTCAAACCATAATTAGAAGGAGAAAAAACTGAATGAACTAATTGATTTGTCTTAGAATTATATAGTTAATTGTTGGTCAAATATAAAAAAAAAAAAAAACAATTTACAAGTAGAATTTGAAGAGAGCACAAGAAGTATGCTAATTTTATATAATTTCTTTATTTTTCCATAAATCAAGAAGTATCCTTGTGTCTTTGCAGGTTGCATTTCTATTTGGTCAGAGGACAGATTCATTCGATTCCTTGTCTTGCATTTAATATTATTATTTCACTTACTAATCTAAACTTAGGGTGCAATAAGATTTGTAATATGAAGTTTGACAGAAAGGTATATATAAATACACTTGTTAATTGGTCTATTAAATGCAATTTTATATGTGTGATTAATAAGATGTTTGCATCAAATTCATCATTTATGTAATTATGTTCATATTACTCAAATCTATTATAAATGTTATTTGGTTATTTCTTGTAGGTTGATTGAATGATTGTTGAATTCCTTCACTTGGCGATATTTCTAGCCTAATTTTCAAGGGTGTGATTCCATAGTTTTTTTGTTAAAATTCTACTTCTCAAGTAAGCAATGGCTTGCCTTAACTTGTTATTTAGTTATACTTGAAATGTTTTAAGCCTTGTCGGCTTATATAATTGCAGCCTGGTCGGCTTATATGATTGATTATTGTATGATCAACAATTGCACAGGCGCACGAAGTAACTATATTGAAAACTCTAATTGTGAGATTATTGAGATATTTTGTAATTTTTTTTAGGTTAATGATTGGGCATTAGATACAACATGCCTCCAAAATATGAATCCGGTGCTCAAAAGAGAAAAAGGAAACGAAATGAAATTGCATTAACTCAAAGTCAATTAGGAGATATCGACAAGTACTTTAAAAGCAATAATGTAAATGCGTTGAATGAGGATGAAGTAGATGATGAGGTTGAAGAAGTGATGATACCTGCTTGTGTTAATGAAGTGGATGATAAAAAAGAAGAGGTGATAAAACCTGCATGTGTCAATGAAGTAGATGAGGTTGAAGAAGTGATGAAACCTGCATGTGTTAATGAAGTGGATGATAAGGAAGAAGAAGATGTGACAAAACCTGCATGTGTCAATGAAGTAGATGATAAAGAAGAAGAAGATGGTTGCTTCTCTTTGAATTTGGATGATCCTGGGAATTGGAAATTCGTTGATCAAAGAATGAGAGATTATTTAGTTGAAATGGGTCCAAAAAGAGTTGTTAACAACGTGTTTCCCAAAGATCGTGAAAGTAGACATTTCGATTCTGCACAATTTAAGCGATTATTACCGAATGGACAAACAATTGATAGAAGATGGCTAGTATATTCAGTATCAACGGACAAGATTTTCTGCTTTTGCTGCAAGTTGTTTAAAACATCAAAAAATGCGACCAAAATTGGCCAACTGGGTAATGATGGATTCAAAGATTGGCATAATTTACAGCGGTCAATTAAAAGTCATGAAAGAAATGATGAGCATTTACGTTGCATGAGTAGTTGGATTGAATTGGAAAATAGGATTCGAACAAAAACTACAATTGATAAAAGCGTTCAATTAGTGATTGATGCAGAAAGAGAACATTGGAGACATGTATTAACGAGGATAATCGCTATTGTGAAAAGACTCGCCAAAAATACCTTGCCATTTCGAGGAGATGATGAGAGGCTACATGTTGAGAACAATGGCCTGTTTTTACAAATGATAGAAATGGTTAGTGAGTTCGATCCAGTAATGCAAGAGCACATTCGGCGGGCTAAAGCACATGAGATTCAATATACATATCTTGGCAAAAGAATTCAAAATGAGTTGATACAGTTGTTGGCTAATGAGGTGAGAAGTTCAATTGTTAAGAAAGTTAAACATGCAAAATATTTCACAGTTATACTTGATTGTACTCCGGATGCAAGTCACGAGGAGCAAATGTCTTTAGTAGTACGTTGTGTAGATGAATCAGCTAACTTACCGACAGTCGAAGAATATTGGGTTGAATTTTTGAAAGTAGATGACACAACAGGACTTGGAATTGCAACAGAACTTAAAAATGTTTTGATCAAACTTGATCTTGATATTGATAATATTAGAGGGCAAGGGTATGACAATGGATCGAACATGAGCGGGAAGTACAAATGTGTGCAAAGAAGAGTACTTGACATGAATCCCCGAGCTTTCTATACTCCATGTGGTGCTCATAGTCTGAATCTAGCATTATGTGATATGGTGAATTGTTGTTCTAAAGCTGTATCCTTCTTTGGAGTGATACAACGTATCTACACATTGTTCTCCTCTTCTACCAAGCGATGGAAAATTTTCAAAGATAATGTACAAGGGTTGACAGTGAAGCCATTGTCACAAACACGTTGGGAAAGTCATGTTGATAGTGTAAAGCCTATAATGGAGCAAACTGCACAAATAAGAGATGCTTTACTTGATTTGGCAGAATGTAACGAAGATCCTAAAGTAAAGAGTGAAGCCGAGTCATTAGCAACATTTGAACTTCAGAATTATGAGTTCTTGCTTGGCATGACTATCTGGTACAAGTTGTTGCGTGCAATCAATATTGTTAGTAAATTTCTTCAAACTGAAAATATGGATATTGATCATGCTATCGACCTCTTGCAAGGACTTGTTTCATTTCTTGAAAAGTATAGAGAAATTGGATTTGCTACTGCCATGGATGAAGCGACAAAAAAGGCAAGCGAAATGGGAATTGAAGCTGTATTTCGAGAAAAACGCTTAATTCGAAGAAAAAAGCAATTTGATGAAAGTGGCAGTGATGAGGTAAAGCAATCAGCTGAAGAATCTTTTAGAGTTGAGTTCTTTGTTTTTATAATTGATCAAGCTCTATTTTCTCTAAGAACTCGATTTGAACAATTCAAACAATATGATTGCATATTTGGATTTTTGTTTAATTTGGAGAGGTTAAGGGGTGAAACGACTTCAAATTTGTTGAAATCTTGTATGAACCTTGAGAAATATCTCGAACATAACGGGCGTTCTGACATTAGTGGAGATGATTTGTTTGCGGAGTTAATATCGTTGAAGGAATATATACCAAGTGAAGTAACGAGAGCAATTGAAATGCTACAATATTTGAAGCCATTGGATGCTTGTTTCCCAAATGCTTATATTGCTTACAAAATTGTGTTAACCATACCGGTTACAGTTGCATCCGCAGAAAGAAGTTTCTCCAAATTAAAGTTGATCAAGACTTACCTTCGATCAACTATGTCACAAGAAAAATTGAATGGATTGGCTATGTTATCAATAGAGAAAGAAATGGTTGAACAACTAAATTATTTAGATTTGATTAATGTTTTTGCTTCTAAAACAGCAAGGCGAATAGTATTTAAGTGATTGTTTGAAACGTTGTTAGTTTTGTTATTTTATAATATTAATTTTTTGTATACTATATTTGTTTGTTGTTTAACTGTTAAATTTAAAGTTAGCAATATGTTGAATAAAGCAAGTTAAATTTTGTTTTCCTTAATTTTTGAGAAGTCTTGAACCGTTGGATCAAGAATAAAATCAATGGCTGGAGATGAAACATATAAATGATGACATTAGATGCCCTATTAGGTCACATTCTAATTTTTGTCATTTTGTGTATTCTTCCAGATTTTGTCGTGTTGTTGCTCTTTGTTTGTTTCTTTCAAATTTTTGGTTAGAAGTTAATAAGGTATCTAAAAAAAAAATTTCGGGGGCAGCCCCCGTGCTCCTCGACAGATTTTAGGGGGCCTAATTTACGAAGTTTGCCTCAGGCCCCAAAAATCACAGGACCGGCTCTGTATATTCACACAATATAATATAAAGTTCACATTTCTTTTCTTGAATAAATATGCCAACCTGGCGGGGGAAAAAAACTAGTAAGTCTGAGAATTCTGCAAAGGATTCATCAAATTCACAAAGAAAAAGCAGGGATTTTGCTGCTATAGGACAGCAAGGTGGAGGGCACCCATTGCCCAGTCCCTTGGAATCATCGAATGAGCACAATCATGCTCGTGGAGCTGGATATGTATCCGGGTCGAGTTCTGCTTCAAGTGTTGGTTCATCCGAATCAACTTATGACCATGCACATGTTGTGGTTGATCATGCTTTCAGGTTGACTTCAAATTCACTTAAGATTCGATTTTTTGGGTTAAATTTTGGGTCTAACATTGAATATAATTATGTAATAGAGTTGAGCAAATTGAATCACGTTGTAGAGTCCAGATTTATTAGGAAGAAAGACTTAGTTTGTGGTTGGTCACGCTACTTCCAAGTTTTTTGGTTAAATTTTGGGTCTAGCTATGAATATGTAATGGAGTTGAGCACACCAAATTTACGTAGTGGACTCCAAATTTTTGTAGTCAACTTCAAGTATATTATGAAGAAAGTGTGTATTGATGAAAGTTGAAACTTGGTACTCATTTATTCTAGAAAATAAGGTGGCTTAGTTCCTGGAATGACTTGTAAATTTGATTAATTATAAGAGAGTACACTTTCACTTTTCTTTCCTCTTTCAGATGATTTTATTTAGAATTGGTCAACTTTTTTTTCTTTTGGCCTTCTTCTTGATCATATAGTACATATCGCCAGCAGATTTCTTTTTAGTTTTACCTCTGTTCAATTATATGTCTGTATATTCTTTAGATCAATTACTAACCTTTTTTGGAAGAAAAACTGTATCTCAGATGAGCATAATCAGATTTGCAAGTGTATGTCTATTCTCATCTAATAGTAGTTTGGTAAATAGTCTTATGGATGTACAATTCATATTTTATGGCAGAGAATCTCGAGATAAAAAATTAAGCCCTTTGTTGCGAAGCCCGAGTCAAGGAGCAAGGGGGACTACCAACATCACCTCGCCTCTTCATTTGCGAAGTTATGGTATTAATATGAATTCCCCGACCAGGAAATCGGAAGATGGAAAGAGTGAATGTCATAGGCTACCCCTTCCACCTGGTTCTCCTTCCTGCCCTTATATGTTTCCGATCCCAAGAAGTCCTGGGATAACTAAAACCTCGAGTTGTAATTCATCAAAATGGAGGAAAGGAAGGCTTCTAGGAAGGGGAACATTTGGTCATGTTTATCTCGGATTCAACTGGTGATGAAGCTTCAACTTTAAGTTGTTTATATCGTGATAAAGTATATTCGTTTAATGAATTGTCTAAAAACTTGGAAGTGAGAATGGTCAAATGTGTGCAATAAAAGAAGTCCGGGTTATTTCGGATGATCAATCATCCAAAGAATGTCTCAAGCAATTGAATCAGGTTCATATGCAATCTTAGTTTTCTCGAATTATATAGTACCTACTATATACAGGACTTGTATTATTGATTACTTTTATGCTTGATGCCTTCCGGTCCATCTGATCTGTTCCAAATTTTGGCTGTCCGAGCAGGAGATTGACTTGCTCAGTCGGCTTTCACATGTAAACATCGTTCAGTACTATGGTAGCGACCTGGTATGAGTTAACTTCGTGCTATTTCGTACTATCAGTCTATGCGTAATACTTATTTGCATTCTTGACTGTGAGAATTAATCTCCTTTCAAACGTGGATTCTGGGCTCAGTTTTCACCTCCAATCGACACCACCAAGGAACCAACCCAAAACTCAACTCCGACTCTCCCACTACGGTTGCTTCTTGATATTCCCACTAGAGAAACCACAAAGGAATCAATGTCACAAAGACAATAGCCATAAATGTTGAAGAGAAGGGAAGAACTCAAGATCACAACAAGTCTCACAAAGAGAGAAGAGATGACGGGTTTCTCACGTGAAAGAGAAGAGAGGGGCGGTCCAAAATAAATAAAGTTAGGTCAAGTCCAATTAAGGTAAGTCAAGGTAGAATAGGGTTGGCCCAATTAACATAGGTAAGGTCCAATCACTAAGAATAATTGGGCCACTCAAGATGGGTAACACAATTTAGCCATCCAAGTAAATGGGTTGGGCCACGAGCAACTCTAATAAATTAGGCTGCTTCGAGTGGCCCAAACGGAAAGGAGTTGGGTCGTTCCATTAATGGTGTCGATATACCGATCAGTCATTTGGCTAAAACCGACTGAATATTAAACCGAGTTTACATCATCGCCCGGGATTATTGGGTATCAAAACCCAACAATCTCCACCTCGATTCTCAATAAACCTGCAAACAAATAAAACACACAGTTTATATTTGCACAATCAAGGTAACCAATAAAATTGGTTTCACAGACCTTACCTCGTGTTTCCATCCTGAAACACATACCATACCTACTCCGTATACTCACCAGGGCCAAGGTCAAGAACACCTAAGTAGAGGCAGATAATTACAGTAAACAGTCAAGAGCAAATAAACATGCGATGCCGATATAATATAGGCTAGCACATAGATCTTTTTCAAAATACGTTCACATAGAACAACAGATTAACACTCAGTTAATCAACACATGTGTAACAAATACATAAATGATCACACGAAAAGATCTCTCCACACTTATCCTATCCTATTCCATGTTACTCCCACCTCGAGAACACATATCTCCTCTCATCGCTCCACCATACTCACTAGACTAATCACTCAACTCACGTCTAACTGGTAAGTCACAATAGATCATAAGTTCTTGGGATAATCCTTTATCACCTCATCACTTCTCCCAAACTACGTGGATAATGGGGCTCCATCTAACAGAAGTGATAGAAGTGTCCTCTCTCACACTCCACCTGATCAGGATCTCTTTCTGATAAAGAATTCTAGACATTTGATCACATCTCCACTCGTGATCTAAATGTCACACTATACATCCCTCGGTACAAACTACAATGTACCCATAGGCATCTATACTCCACCTCACCAATAGACATCCAACACACACACACACACACACACTCACTTACTGCTAATGCATCACCAACCCACTATGCATGCTAACACATACACCAAGTATACGAGTCACATTGATTCATGCAATTACACACATCAAACACATTGAAAGCGTAACATACAACATGCAACAGAATCAACCACTCACACATGCAAAAAGGATTACACACAGATGCAATGCAGTAACTAGGTTTACACTCAATAAACCTCACTAGGGTCATCACTCGACCCCATATCCACATTCGCCTCATCTCTCATCCTACCCTTATGCTTATCCTTATTCTTGGGATAGTCCCTAATAAAGTGTCCAGTTCTACCACAACTATAACACCTTCTACCACTAGACTTGTCCCATCCCTTGCTCTTCTTCTTACCACCATCATCACTCAAGTCACTACTCGAATCACTATTGTCTTGAACTCTAACCAAATTCATTTGCTTAAATTTCATTCTACTCCTCATCACGTGTAACTCACCATTCATCTTATCTTCTTTTTCAGCCTTAATTTCCATTTCTTTACTCTTAGTGGAATCTATGACAATCTCTGGTGTTAAGGTGTCCCTACCATACTTAATGACATTCTTAACCTCTCTACATGAATTAGACATAGAGTTAAGCAGGATTATAGCTTTATAAGTTTCAGACACCTTTTCATTACAGTTAACGATATCTTGAACAAGTTTGTTAAAAATATCCAAATTGTCATCAAGATCCTTTGAAGGATCCATTTTAAAACTGAAAAAGCGTTCAAGCAGATATAACTTATTAGGAGTAGATTTAAGCAAATATAAACTCTCCAACTTTTTCCAAAGTTCTTTGGTGGTTTTTAATTTACCAACTTTTCTTAAAACTGCATTAGACAAGTGTAAAATAATAGAAGTATATGCCAGTTCGTCCAAATTCTCTTTTTCTGCAGCAGTCAAGGTTTCAGAAAAAGAATTATCAATAGCTTTGGAAACCTTTTGTTGAACGAGAATACCTTTCATTTTTTGTTGCCAAATAAAAAAATCTCCTTTACCATTAAAGATACCCAATTCAAAGTAATGTGTCGACATCTTACCAAAAAATGCACAGAACACAAACTCAAACTTGTAAAAGTCACAGGTCGCGCAGATTACACCAAGTAACAAGATTCCTATGGTTTCATAATAATACGCTATTCTAGAACCCCAGGATTCCGTGAGAATCACGTTCTCAGGTCAAGAGAAGAAACTAGAATAGGAGGCTTGGGTACAATTCTAAAAAAGATATGAGATAACGCAACAACGTTCAACAATTTAAGCTAACGACGATAAAAAAATAATTTCACTTAGAAATTAAACAGGTAATCCTAGGTTCTAGCAACACACAATGGTTACCAAGCAATGGCAACCCCCAAACCTATGTGACCACCCCACACGATGATCTGCTAGTGCGATAATGTAAAGGTTTCAGCCAATTTACTAGAGCGGACCACTTCTGAGGTCCGTAAATTAGAGAGATGCGAATTTACTGCTTTAGGGCCGCAATCTTGGCCTAAAGTAATTCAGTAAATATTCAGAAGTTCCGACCGACGCTCCACCAAGAGCAAAATCGTCCAACTTTTTCTACAGTACCTGAAATCGAAAACTAACAACACATGAGTGTTAGAAATAACAAAATAAAGATTCTGTCAAAAGGAACCTTCGTCGGAATTGGCCGACGTGAGCCTCACGCGCCTCCGCCGATTTGCCCACGCCCCACCGCGGGTCGCCAGAGCTTAGACGCGCCGCTCATCCAGGAGCGCCTCCGCCTGCACGACCCAACCCCGGTGTCCGTTTCACCAAATTCGTTTTGGATTGGCCGAAAATCGCGTATTCAGGTCCGGTTTTCGCACAGATTTTTGGACAGTTTCCTGTTTCAGTTTTTGCTGCGTTTATGCTAATTTCTGGGTCGGTTTCTGATTGGTTTTTGGCCTCAAATCCACCCCAACCTCGCTCTGATACCAATTGTGAGAATTAATCTCCTTTCAAACGTGAATTTCGGGCTCAGTTTTCACCTCCAATCGACACCACCAAGGAACCAACCCAAAACTCAACTCCGACTCTCCCACTACGGTTGCTTCTTGATATTTTCACTAGAGAAACCACAAAGGAATCAATGTCAAAAAGACAATAGCCACAAAGGTTGAAGAGAAGGGAAGAACTCAAGATCACAGCGAGTCTCACAAAGAGAGAAGAGAGGACGGGTTTCTCACGTGAAAGAGAAGAGAGGGGCGGTCCAAAATAAATAGAGTTAGGTCAAGTCCAATTAAGGTAAGTCAAGGTAGAATATGGTTGGCCCAATTAACATAGGTAAGGTCCAATCACTAAGAATAAATGGGCTACTCAAGATGGGTAACACAATTTAGCCATCCAAGTAAATGGGTTGGGCCACGAGCAACTCTAATAAATTAGGCTGCTTCGAGTGGCCCAAACGGAAAGGAGTTGGGTCGTTCCATTAATGGTGTCGATATACCGATCAGTCATTTGGCTAAAGCCGACTGAATATTAAACCGAGTTTACATCATCGCCCGGGATTATTGGGTATCAAAACCCAACAATGACGTTATTATCCTAATTCAACTAGCATATTCTGTTGAAAAATGGCCTACAATCATGGCATGTTTGGAAGGTGGGCTCTACAGTACGAGAGAATATAAAGGAAGAAAAAGAAATTGAAATCGCATCAATTATTCCATGAAATCTGTTTCAAGCACATCCTCGTAGTATATCATACTACAGCATTTTTATCTATAGTTCACTGTTACACAGAGTGAAGAAACACTATCTGTTTACTTAGAGTACGTTTCTGGGGGTTGCATCCAAAAATTACTGCAAGAATACGGGCCATTTGCTGAGCCCGTTATACAAAATTACACTCGGAAAATTCTCTTGGGGCTCGCTTACTTACATGGAAAAAATACAGTCCACAGGTGATATGTTGTTACTCTTATTGTGATCACTTTAAATCATCACGTGAAATTCCAGAACTCATGCAAAACTATCACTTCTGCAGAGATATCAAAGGAGCAAACATATTAGTAGGTCCCAATGGTGAAATCAAACTTGCTGATTTCGGCATGGCAAAACCTGTATGTATCGGCTACCCTTTTTGTAAATATTGTTTTTGATAATGGCGAATAGATATTTGGTCCTTGTTGAGTCATTGGAACGAAGGACAAAATCTTTTATGTTTGATGGAAAATGATGTATCTATTGTCTTGGTGTTAGGGTGAAATCTGATTTACCGAGAGCAATATATATATATAATCATAGAGTTTACATTGCAAGTTTTATTCGCTAGCCGATATTCTGAAACCAAACAAAAAGCACTGAATTCAGAAATTTAATGCTTCCATTTGGCAGATAAATTCATGTCCTTCAATGCTATCTTTCAAAGGAAGTCCTTATTGGATGGCACCAGAGGTGTCTCTCTCACTCTCGCTCTCGCTCATAAATTTTTTGTTGATGGAGTTTCACAATGATGTATTTATGCATATGTATTTCTTTCACAGGTTGTAACGAATACAAATGGTTATAGCCTTCTGGTGGATATATGGAGCTTAGGATGCACAGTTCTTGAAATGGCAACGTCAAAACCACCGTGGGGACAATATGAAGGGGTAGACATTTTAAGTTACATTACCAAAGTCAGCATCGTTGATGCTGGCATTTAATTTTCTGTATATGCTACCCATTTAAACCACTCGACTGCAAACTTTTTGATACTAAGATACATTGGGCATTGATAAGTGCGCTTTTGCACACTTATTAGACACTTTTTGGGATTTAATTGTGATAAATTTGAGTATACTTCCACTCATAATTGTGTATTTTCTGATTTTATAGGCCAAAACCCTGAATTGGATTGAAACGGAGGCAAAACGAGTGAAAAAGGACTTCAATTGCACAAAAATGTGAAGTTGGGGACTAACTTGCAATTGACCAAAAGATGGAGGGCTTTGACTGCAATTTGGTAGGGGCTTAAATGAAAGAAAGTTCAAAGTATGAGGACCAAATTGTACTAATTCAAAGATGAGGGATGAAAACGCGCAAGGACGGAACGTTCAAGGACCTGAGCTGCAAATATGAAAAAGTCCATGCGACCGCATGGATTATAACCATGCGACCGCATGGACGTGAAATGCATATTTTGTTTCTTCCATGCGACCGCATGGATTATAACCATGCGGCCGCATGGAAGTAAAAAATCAATGGCGGTCTATTTTCTTTCCACGCGTTTTTGGTCAACTTTGGCAATATTTTTAGACTTGTTTAATGGAGATATTTTGGGATATTTTGGTGTGTCTCACATAGGATTGATATATCCCATATCTCTCTCATTTGCAAGGCATTAGGAGTTAGAGATAATTAGGTTTTAGTTAGGTTTTCTCTCTAGATTTTCTTCCCTTTTCTTGTTTTCTTTTCTTTTTCTTCTTTTTAGTTAGTTGGTCTTTGGTTTTAACTCATTTGTGATGCTTGATCAATGAAGCAAGGAGATTAACATCAAAGGAAGTTAGAGAAATCATTGGAGGAAGGCAAATCTACTAAAAAAGGGTTGTATCTACATATTTGTGTTCTTCCATTATTTTTCTATTGTTGTAATGTATTGGATCATGATTTTCCTTTGCTATTATATTTATAAAATGAGTTAAGTTTATTGTGTTGGAATTTATGTTGAATCTTAATCTTATTTTTATTAAGATTAATCTCATCGCTCGTGGAATTCGATTGCGGATCAATCATTCAACCTGAAGAGATACCAACTATTGTAGAAGAGCTTGAAGTGAATGATGATTTAATCACAAATGAACTGATTGAAGATGTAGAAATCATTGAAGATCATTCGGCCGACTTCAGTGATTGCATAGAGTTTGATTTTGTGATTAACTCCAATGAGGAGGTGGAAATCTACAGTGTTGAGTTTGAATCGGGTGGAATGGATATGTTTTATCATGTTGAAAAGGGCACTGATGAGTTTTGGCGATCGAATGAGGAGTGGATCCGAGCCAAAAGAATAAAGCTGGGCCGAGCATCCAGAGCTTACTTGTTGGGCCCATAACATTTTGCATAGTCGAGCTAAGACTATAAAACAGCGCTTGTTGGGAGGCAACCCAACTTTTCTAAACCTTTTGTGTTTTTATTTACTTTTCTGTCTTTTATGCTTTTAGTTATATTTCTGTTTAATAGTTTAACTTCTTATAGGTAATGCTTTTTGGAAGTCCAAAGTTGAATGATTCCTCACGAGTCTGGAGCTGAATTGGAGTACAATGAGGTCTGTTGCCCAAGCTACTCAATTGCATTCCGAGTCCAGTTCATGCATTAGTTCTTCTTCACAATGGATTCAGGGAAGTTTCCTTTATTCCTCTTTGCTTTATATTGTAATTTACACATTGAGGACAATGTGTGAATTAAGTTTGGGGGTATTGAGCCTTGCCGGCTACTATTGTGTGATTTAATTTGATGTTATAGCCTTGCCGGCTGTTTTTGCTTTGAGCTTACATTGGTGATTATGATTGGTATGTTAGATAGCCTTGCCGGCTCAGGATTGCATGAATTGAAATTGTTATTGATTCATGAGCTATGCATGCGCAAATCCAAATATGCTATTGGTACGAATTTTTTTCAAAAATAGCTTATTCATTGTGAGATCATACGTTACATTGAGCACATAGTCACGATTGATTATCATTTAGATGCGGAAATAGGTGTTAGATGTAAAAATTTTGAATTGGTAGAACTTAGGTTGTGAGTTGTTTTGAAAATTTTTATCAACCTATACTCTTTTATTCTCTTTCACTTTACCATAGTCTGAGAAATTTTGGATCAGCTAATTAGTTGTTTTCATTGAAGATGGTAGTAACTGAATAGTGTGAACACAAAAAAACTGGTGAGATTTTGAGCCTATAGACTGACATTTATTACAGTCTCATTTCTTTCATGTGTGATTATTCCATGATTGTGTTTCTCTAGAACTTGCGTTGCTTCTTATCAAGATCACATTGACACATGTTTGCATGAACATGATTAAGGCCATCTTTGACTTACCACATTATCCAAATAGCTTACCCTGAAGTTAATCTTTCATTTTGATAACCCTTTGTGCTTTATTAGCCTTTTCTTTGGTTACCTACATTACAAGTTTTCATATACTGAAAAACAATATTCTTAACCAGCCTTCTAAGCTAGTGAAGTATTGTTAGACATCAGAATGTTGGGTGGCGATAGAAAAGAAGTTTGGGGGTATCAATTGTTTTTGAGGTACTCTGTTTGGTGTAGTGGTTGAAAGATTGAAAAAGAAAAAAATGAATGAATGGAAAAGAAAAAGATGAAAAAAAAGAGTGACAGGGAAAAGATGTGTTGAGGAGACTGATTTGTATGTCTATATGTATGATTCCTCCTGATATTCAAAAGAAAAAGGTGATTGAGTTGAATTGATGTTGATTGAGAAGTTATTGTTTTGGAGTGATAGGATTGTGTACAGATCCTATTCAGTTGATTGATTTGAATATATGTTACTCCACTGATTTATTTGAGGCTTCTTAGTCACTTATCCATATGTTTCCACACCTTTACCTTAAGCCACATATAAACCCTGCAAAGTCCTTATGATTTATGTAATGCATGTGATCTAAGTGGTGGCGATTGAGAAAATATGCAAGCTTATGGTAGAACATTTTCATTGGAATGATATTGAGCGAAACAATACCTGATCTTATACACTTGAGAGTTTAGTGTTCATACTACATTATTCTGTGAGGTTTTACATGTTCAGTTACTCTATTTTCACTTGAAAATGCATGCTAGCTGATTATATTTTTGAGCTTTTAAAAGAAAGAGTGATTGAGAGCAACCTTTAGATTTACACTTGGGGGATTGAAATGAATTATCTATTTTAGTGTAAATCTTATAAGCGTGAAAGAACATATTTTGACCACTGAGGGTCGGGTTGTGACAAATTTACATACTTCTCCTTCTTGACAATCTTTTCTTAATTTAGATGATAATTGAAAATGGCTATGCACACACACACTGATCTGACGTTGGATAAGCTGTTATTATTTTTGATAGCATTATTTGGATGCATGGCTGTGAATTGTTATACAATTTTTATACTCTATTATATATCTGGCAAGTATCTAATATGTTGATTATTTTCACATGTGCATAATTATGTTAGAAGTAATCTTGCTCGAGACGAGCAAGAGCTCAAGTTTGGGGGTGTGATAAGTGCGCTTTTGCACACTTATTAGACACTTTTTGGGATTTAATTGTGATAAATTTGAGTATACTTCCACTCATAATTGTGTATTTTCTGATTTTATAGGCCAAAACCCTGAATTGGATTGAAACGGAGGCAAAACGAGTGAAAAAGGACTTCAATTGCACAAAAATGTGAAGTTGGGGACTAACTTGCAATTGACCAAAAGATGGAGGGCTTTGACTGCAATTTGGTAGGGGCTTAAATGAAAGAAAGTTCAAAGTATGAGGACCAAATTGTACTAATTCAAAGATGAGGGATGAAAACGCGCAAGGACGGAACGTTCAAGGACCTGAGCTGCAAATATGAAAAAGTCCATGCGACCGCATGGATTATAACCATGCGACCGCATGGACGTGAAATGCATATTTTGTTTCTTCCATGCGACCGCATGGATTATAACTATGCGGCCGCATGGAAGTAAAAAATCAATGGCGGTCTATTTTCTTTCCACGCGTTTTTGGTCAACTTTGGCAATATTTTTAGACTTGTTTAATGGAGATATTTTGGGATATTTTGGTGTGTCTCACATAGGATTGATATATCCCATATCTCTCTCATTTGCAAGACATTAGGAGTTAGAGATAATTAGGTTTTAGTTAGGTTTTCTCTCTAGATTTTCTTCCCTTTTCTTGTTTTCTTTTCTTTTTCTTCTTTTTAGTTAGTTGGTCTTTGGTTTTAACTCATTTGTGATGCTTGATCAATGAAGCAAGGAGATTAACATCAAAGGAAGTTAGAGAAATCATTGGAGGAAGGCAAATCTACTAAAAAAGGGTTGTATCTACATATTTGTGTTCTTCCATTATTTTTCTATTGTTGTAATGTATTGGATCATGATTTTCCTTTGCTATTATATTTATAAAATGAGTTAAGTTTATTGTGTTGGAATTTATGTTGAATCTTAATCTTATTTTTATTAATGTTGATATATGTTGTTGAAAATGCATTTATTATCAAAGTATTGGTGTATTAATTATTATTGTTGATTATGCTTTATTTATTTGGCCAAATAGATGAGGTGATTAGGTGGTTTATGTAATTATCGAAAGATTGTTGCATTGCTAGACCTAGATAATTAGTACCCCTAGGTGGTTTTGGGTGATATAGAAATATATACCTCCCCTAGGTGATCCTTTGAGTATTCTCACAATAATTTAATGCTTTGGTTAAGTTTTATCTGCATATAGATTTGGGGATAACTTAATCAATAGGGTCGATATCACTCGAAAGAGGTTATTGACTAAAATTGGAGAATCGGGTCTAATCATTTATTTTGGTAATTTGCATGTACGTTATTGAATTGATGTTAATGAAATAAAGGTTAAGTGAAATCATAAATTCCAACCGCTTTTCAAATCAAAGATGCAACTACGTCTTTTTAGTTTGTTAGTTTAGTTTTATAGTTAGTAGTTTATAATTTAAAATCATTTAATTGTGTTTGTGTGTCTTTCGTTGTTAGAACCAAAATCGATTAGAGTACGTAATTTCAAAGTAACATTCCTCGTGGGATCGATATTCGGACTCCAAAAAGTCCACTATATTACTTGTTCACGATCCGTGCGCTTGCGGTACACATTTTCAACGAACAGGCATACATAGTCGACGTATCAGATTGCCCTTAAATTCCTACTATATAAATGATTTATCAAGTTTATTTTTATTTATTTTTGCAAGAGAGCTGGGAGGAAATCTGCAAGTGGTTTTCTGGGTTTATTGTTTTTTCATAACATGTTATAAGTTTTAGTAATCTTGAATTGGTCAGGTTGCTGCAATATTTAAAATAGGAAACAGCAAGGATATCCCGGAGATTCCTGATCACCTATCGCCGGATGCAAAAAGTTTCATAAGGCTGTGCTTGCAGAGGGAACCATCTTCGAGGCCAACTGCTTCCCAACTACTGGCTCACCCCTTTGTTAGAAATCAAACAGCAATAAGAGCTGCCAATGTCAATGTAACTAGAGAAGCCTTCCCCCCTGCCTTGGATAGAAGCCACACCACTGTAAGTTGCTTCGGAATGCTTAAATCCTCATGATGCTTCTTTCAAAATGTTCAAATTATTAAGGTCATGAATATGGGAAAAATATTTAGAATCCACTTATAAGCTTAAGATGCAATTAGATATAACGACCGAAAACAGAGTGGTGTTTCCTATAAGTTTGGAGTTGGCTGCATGAGTTCTTTTTCGCCACTCCATTAGTCAGTTACTAGATTTCCTAAAGGATATAAAGACAATATTTTGTTTATAGCATCTTGGAAAGGTTTAGCATGCTCCATTGCCAGAACCTTTGCTGAGAACCAAATCAGATTCTTGCGGTATTGTATGGCTAGTCCTCTCAAAGTCGATCAATTCGTAATCACTTATTAACTTTTTTCTTTTCAATATCGTCTCCTTTAAAAAATTACTATATGAACTTGAACTACTGATGCTTTAGGACTTGCTAAATTACTCAAACATTAGTTGAGATTCTTGCATCAATTTTGGGAAACTCGATTTCTCTGTGTATATATATATATATATCTTGATAGTTTTTGTGTTTCATGGCAGATGAGCCCCAAGCTGCTTTCCAGCAGAATGAATAATGGTTCTATTAGGGATGATACATCAAGGCCAATACCAACCACATTAAGGACGCTATCGTGCCCGAGGTCAGTACCATATGTAGGGAAGTCCATTAATCTATTTTGGTCCATGTAGCTTAAGCTCAACAATAGGCATAACTTGCACGGTAACTGCTGCTTTCATATTATGTCTATGCAGGGAAAGTGCGAGAACAATGGTATCCTTGCCAGTTACTCCCATTTCAAGCCCATTACGACATCATGGATCGGTGTACACAAGCCCCTTTTTTTCTCCTACACACCCGTCTTACACTCTTGTCGACCAAAGCACTTACACTCAGAGTGATCACTCCCTATTTCCAGTGGAACTAAACACCAGAAGAACACTAGATCAATGGCTCGAGAATCCTCGACTTAAAGCACAAACACCGGTTAGGTCCGCTACACGAACCATTCTATAGAACTCCATATTGTGTATTCTACAGAAATCCAACAGATGCAGAGATTCATCTGAAAGTTTTTCCCAAGATGACAGTGCACAGAAACAAACGTGCTCGGGATACACTCTCTATATAGACTTGTACGGACTCCATAATGAAGATTTGAGAGGTGCTCGGTAGCGGTAAGGATATTATCTTATGCGGCATCAGTAGGATGAGAACTGAATATGGAGAAACAGTGTTATATGTGAGTTAGACATTTCATGTGATCTATAATCACTTATTTGTTGATTTTCTTGTAAATAGTGTTAAAGAAAATACAGCCTAATATATGCTACTGGTTTTACCAATGTTGTAAATTGATTTTAATATAATTTCTTTCCATAAATGTAGGAATAGAATAAAGTTTTGATTGCAATTGTGGTTGTATAAATAGGCGTCTTGCCTTTGCCATAATAAAAGTTTCTACACATTACAGAAATCTTTATGGTATCAGAGCAATAGAATCTGGGCACCAGAATTACAATTAAAGCTCCAACCGACTACCATGGCAGAAAGCACGGCGTTGAGTAAAAAATGGGACAACCTCAACCACCAACTTTACCTGCATCATTCCGATCAGCCCGGCGCCATCCTTGTGCCACAACCATTGGCGGAGGACAATTACAGGACATGGAGCGAGTCTATGACTATGGCTTTAACGGTAAAAAAGAAAGTCGGTTTCTTAGACGGTTTGATCAAGGAACCTGATGCGAGTGATGCGGACGAATTACAACAATGGAACTGCTGCAACAACCTGGTTAAGACTTGGCTGCTGGGATCTATGTCCAAAGAGATTGCCAGTAGTGTTATCAATTGCAAGGACACTAGAAGGATGTGGCTCGATTTACACGAGCGATTCTCACATGTAATAGCCGTCCAACTATTTAATGTAGAGAATGAAATCCATGACTTCGTGCAAGAGAACATGATGATAGGGTCTTCCTTCACAAGATTGAAAGGCTTATGAGATGAACGTGATAAATTAGCCGCATTGACACCGTACACCTGTGAGTCAGTGAAGAAAATGGCTGCATACATAGAAACGTAGAAAACAATTAAGTTTCTCATGGGACTTGATGAATCCTATGGAGGTGTTCGAAGCAAGGTTTTACTGCAAGATCCATTGCCTACCGTGAACAAGACATATTCACTAGTTTTTCGCCATGAGAAACACTAGGAGGTAACAATAGAGAAGAACCACAACCAGCTGGAAGCGGCTGTCTTTGCAGCCAAAACCTCCCATCGTGGACCTGAAGTTGAGACGAAGTGCTCCAAGTGTGGCAAAACCAATCACACCACCAACAACTGTCGCGCCTATCTTAAGTGCAGTTTTTGTGGTTGGAAGGGGCATAACGTCGAGTATTGTCGGAAGAAGAAGACTGCAGAATCAGAATTTAACACACCAGTTTTGAAAAGGAACCAGGTCACTTCTCACCTGACCAATGGAAGGGAGATGAACTTCCTTTTTTCAACAGATGAGTGCCAGCAAATTCTCAACCTGTTGAAGAATAAATCTCACTCTGCCAATCAAGTGGGTAATTGTTCCACTCATGATGAACTCTCAGGGAAAGCGTTCTCATTAATTTCCAATGGCACAAAAGGTACGTGGATTTTGGACAGTAGATGCACCGACCATATGGTTTGTAATCCGCACTTACTCACTCATTCAAAACATGTTTACAATCACACTGTGGAATTATCAAATGGTTCCATGGCTCCAGTAACTCACATTGGGAAAGTTGTTTTGTCCTCTTACAGAATTCTAGAAAATGTGTTGTGCATGCTGTATTTTCAATTAAACTTGATTTCTATTAGCAAGTTGGTTTTTAATTCAGATTGTATAGCCATATTTCTAAAACAAGTTTCTTTCATCCAGGACCTATGCTCGGGGACGACGATTGAGACATGAATTAAACGGGAGGGTCTTTACTATCTGGACCGAACCAAGAAAGAATCATGTCATCACGTCTAGACATCTAATCTGACCCTCTGGCACCAACGTTGGGACACCCTTCGAATAAAGTATCTTCATTACTTCGTTTTCCTAATTTTGCAATTAATTCTTGTGCCACCAATCCATGCTTAATTTGTCTGTTAGCAAAACATAGAAGGCTCCCTTTTTCTTCTAATTCTATTACTTCTACAATGTGTTTTGACTTAATTCATATTGACATTTGGGGTGGTTATAAAATCCCTTCACTTTCTAGCGCTAAGTATTTTCTTACCATCGTTGATGATCACACTCGATGCTCATGGACTTATCTCATGAAACACAAATCCGACACTAAAAGTCTCCTAATGAAATTCATAAACATCATTGAAAATCAATTCAATTCCAAAGTCAAAATTATTTGTAGTGACAATGACGCCGAATTCAAACTCAAAAATTTTATGCAAATAAAAGCACAGTTCATCAAACTAGTTGTATCAATAGACCACAACAAAATGGCGTCGTCAAACGAAAACATAGACATTTATTAAATATGGCACGGGCTATACTTATTCAAGCCGACTTTCCTCATCGTTTTTGGGGGGAACGCTATTCTCACTTCCACATACCTAATTAACCGAACACCCACTCCACTCCTTCAAGGGAAACGCCATATGAGAAATTATTCCACAAAGTTCCAAAGTACTCACACTTATGAGTTTTTTGGTGCTTATGTTTTATTTCCACACATGCACAATACCCTTCAAAATTTGATGCTCAAGCCTTTCGATGCATTTTTCTTGGATATCCCTTTGGTCAAAAGGGCTATCGTGTCTTTGATCTTGCTCAAAACAAGGTCATGATCTCACGAGATGTTACTTTCTTTGAAACCACATTTCCTTTCCAGAATACACACCAACCGACTACACCTTCTAATCATCCCGTCACTAATACGTCCACATTACCATTCGACATACCACTAATGCAACATCTCCACATGCTTCCTCTGCTCCAACACACCTTACTTTACTTTCCATTCTGCTCGACAATGTTTCAGACCAACCTGTCGCGGACTCTCCTTCCCCATAGATCACGACAGCTTTCCTTCTTGCTTCACTACCTGCTTGTCCATCTTTGGAGTTACCGTCACCTCCACCACACACTTTCCCTCGCCGTCCACATCGCCAAACCATACCCTCCCCACTTATTTACAGGACTTTCACATCGAGACGACTCTTCCCTCAAGGACTGCTTCATCGCCATCCACGAATGCGGTCTACTCTTCAGGTACAAATCACCCTTTATCTAAATTTTTATCATATGAACACATTTCTCCTGCTCAGAGGATATTCACTTCACAACTCACATTACTTAAAGAGCCTACCAGTCTTTCAGAAGCTATCTAATCTCCATAGTGGCGTGAGGCATGCAACAAGAAATAGCAGCCTTGCAAGCAAATGGTACTTGGAGTTTGATCCCTTTGCCCTCTCATAAACGTCCCGTCGGATGCAAATGGGTGTATAAAATCAAATTGAGGGTTGATGGCACAATGGAACGGCATAAAGCCCGGTTGGTGGCAAAGGGCTTCAATCAAGTTGAAGGGGTTGATTATAGGGAGACCTTTGCTCCTGTGGCCAAAATGGTGTCCGTTCGTACCTTACTGGTTGTGGCTGCTTTGCGTGATTGGCACCTACATCAATTAGATGTCAACAATGCCTTCTTACACGGTGATCTTGATGAAGAGGTATACATGTCCTTGCCTCCTGGTGTTAGACGAAAGGGGGAGACTCGTGTTTGCAAACTTCACAAATCTTTGTATGGCAAAACATGCTTCTAGCCAATGGTTTATCAAATTGTCCACTGCGTTCAAGTGCGCCGGCTTCCACCAATCTCGGTCTAATTATTCCTTATTCCACCAAGGTAATTTCCTAGCATTACTTGTATATGTTGATGATGTGATCTTGGCTGGAAACAATCTACAGGATATAGAGGTTACCAAGCTCTTCTTGTCCAAGCAATTCAAACTCAAAAACTTGGGGCAACTTAAATATTTCCTTGGCATAGCAGTTGCAAGATCAAGACATGGAATTACTTTATCGCAGCACAAATATGCTTTGGAAATCTTGGATGATACTGGATTCTTGGGTGCTAAGCCTTCTCAATTCCCTGTAGAACAAAATATGTCACTCACACAATCGATGGAAATCTCTTGGATGAGGCCTCATCATACAGAAGATTGGTTGGGAGGTTAATCTACCTAACCATAACAATGCCAGATTTAACTTATGTTGTTCACATATTGAGTCAGTTTATGGACAAACCACGAGAGCTACACATGGAAGCAACCCATAAAGTACTCATATATATATATCAAGCGAACACCAGGACAAGACATCCTCTTACCATCCAAAGGTTCGCTTCAATTACAAGCATTTTGTGATGCAGATTGGGCTCGTTGCAAGGACACAAAGAGGTCAACCACAGGCTATTGTATTCTACTTGGCCAAACACCAGTTTCTTGGAGGACCAAGAAACAAACTACGGTATTCCGTTCAAGTGCCGAAGCAGAGTATCGTGCTATGGCTACCACATGCTGCGAGGTCACATGGTTGAGAAACATTTTGAAGGATTTGAGGGTAAATCACACACAACTAGTTAGCTTATTTTGTGATAATCAAGCAGTTATACACATAGCATCAAACCCCGTATTCCATGAGCGAACTAAACACAGAGATAGATTGTAAGCTCCACACAATTCGAAGCCTTACTCAGCAAGTTGGGTGTCATCAACATACACTCCAACTTGAGGGGGAGTGTTAATGAAAATACAGCCTAATATATGCTACTGATTTTTACCAATGTTGTAAATTGATTTTAATATAATTTCTTTCCATATATGTAGGGATAAAATAAAGTTTTGATTGTAATTGTGGTTGTATAAATAGGCGTCTTGCCTTTGCAATAATAAAAGTTTCTACACATTACAAAAATCTTTAAATAGAGATGTCACACACACACACACACACACACACACACACACACACCCCATTGAGCTTCTGGTGTGTGTTATAGGAGAAATAGGAATATTGATGGAGGTAACTAGATTGTTACACATATAGTAATGGATGGTAAGGCAACGGAAACCTTTCCTCGTTTGAACCTCACCCTTGTAAGGTTGTGCCATCTTAAGGTCTAAATGGATGGATCTTATCAATATATGTAAATCCTGTAGCCAAATCATAAAAAATTGGACGCCATCATACCCCGCACATGGCCTTTAATGGGAAAATAAATATAACCTTTACATTATTGAGTGTGTTAATGACAAGTTTAAGTAAATAAATGCGTCCCTTCTAAAAGTTTTAAGTTTTTGGATGACGTAGTTTAAGAATAGATACAGGAGATTTGTTTGTTCTTGAAAAGTCCTGCTTAAATTGGTGACTTCAAATGGACATCTACTTGATAGATGCTAGTACTCTTCTCTTACTAGTTTTTCTTATCTATAAACCATAATGGATTTATGTTCACTTTCTGAACTTTGATTGAGATTATATATAAATCATACTAACTAATATTGAATAAATATTTATCAGAATTCGTCAATCAGCTACAAACTACACTTCTTTTTGGTCACAAATTAGTAACATATTCGTATAAATATGTTGCTGAGCATCTGAGACGACAACAGTGACAAATTTGAAACGTAAGAACTTTCTTCATGTGTATAGAAAGTATAATACTAAAAGAAACATGGCTAAATTGAGAGTACCTCGTATTTTCTCAAGGTTATAACATTTGTTGTACAAGAGCTATATAACCATTTTATTATATACTATGAGAAAAGAAAAAAAATAATGAATCTTTGAACATTAATCAGACCAATCCCATGTATCCTTTTGTAACTTCTGGAGCAAGCCTTTATCACATTCTCTCATAATTAAGCTTATCTGACTGCAAGTAGCAAAATCAAATTTCAGTTTGTCAATTGTCACTAATAGGTATACAAAGAGCATTAAAGTTTTCATGACGTTCTATGCTACGTTTGGTACGTTGAATTGGACTAGATAGCTTATCAAGTATATCACGTCTTTCTTCTGTAATTTTGAGTCTTCTCCAATTTAACGTACTATATAAGTGTCTGAAAAATGGTAGCAGTACCTTGATGAGCATGTCTGTGGGAAGCCAAGCTGGTGCAGTTGGTATTCCTACCCATGCTATCTGCAGGAATGCTCAAACCTCAAAATGTTGAAGAAGATAGTTTTTGTGATCCAAGGCCAAAACTTGATTAACATTCTATATTTGTTTCACACAAGTTGATTGCCAAAGTAAATTTTCATCAGGTTTTCGACATGACTAACAACATAATAAACTAAACTATATTTTTAAGATTAGGATCAGTTACATGAATCTATTTTCCCTTCTTTTTTTCTCCCCAATCTATCGCTACTTAATCTATCTAAATATCCTCTTTAGGAACATACTGCAGCCCAGATGGTGAAAAGCCAACATAGAGGTGCCAAACCTTTCTGTCAATACCTTGCTTATAGATGGAAAGAAAAGTTGACTAAAATGTATTTCGTCATAGTTGTAATCAACTCGAAATGAGTTGGATAATGAAGTATTCTCCAAAAGTTCTGACACATGAATTAGCCATCTTCAATTCTCAGCAACTACTATTGCATTATCAACGAATAACAGACACCAAGAAGTCTAATAACTATAGAATCCATTAGTAATACAGGGCTCCCAATAGAAGTCAAGGCAACAGACTTATCCATTGAATCGCTTTATCTAAAACCTTAAACTATTCAAAATGATCGGCAACTAGCAAACAAAGACTTTAATTCATTGAACATATGATATGTATGCAATTTTTGTAGAAATGTGAGAAGTAATACAGAACTGGTACAAGCTGTAAATGATAACAACTCACAAGTGCATATTCTCCTGTTTCAAAGAAACGCAAATCCAGCACCTAAGACAAGAAGAGATATTGATAATCAAATATTGAAAATAAGAGAAGAATGGTTTTCCAAGTGAATTCTAGATAATTTTCTTTTCATTTACAGTGCAGAATCATTAATTTAAATAATGGATACCTCTCCACGGTCTTCATATATGTAGTCCAGGCCTTTGTAATAAGGAGGATGCCCCACAGATAAATACTGGAATGCAAGAAATATTGATGTTAGATTCTGTAAATGACTAAGAAATCAGGATAGTAGAAGAATCATGTTAATTTGTAGATTAGTCCAAGGAATGTAGAACAAAATAAGTGGGGTTTTTCATTTAAGAAAGATAGGTACGATACAGGAACCACAAACTAAGCCTTTTCTTGCAATGAATATGAGATTGATTACACTAATCTTTTTGCTCAATTCATTGCAAGACGACTAGTCCCAAACAACTAGATCATTAGGAACTACAACTCCTCACTACTTTTTCTTTTGTTCTTTATCTTCTAAAAAAGGAATTTCTTACAAATTACTGAAACATTCATTACAATGTGACCCGAACATTAAGAACATCAAGACTCAAGCTTTTTCTCTCTTCTTCTTATAAGAAAACTTATAAGCCAACCCGAATATGATCATATTCATAGGGTTACAATTAAAGGCGCCTATCAGATTTTATCATACATTCATATAAATTTCCATCTTTTATTTTTTTTTATTTTTTTGGGTATTGTTTCTGCATTCACCCATCATCAATTACCCATCAAACCAGATATGAACATCTGAAAAAATATGAAAGGTGTTGAAGAAAATACTCACATTTACACTGTTGAGATATTTGTCCTTGTCCACTCTCACAATCTGGCCCTTTTTCACTGCCAAATTAGTAAAATCAATAAATCAATCAATCAAATCCTTTTAGTTTTTTGGTTTTAAATCAATACTCACTAGAATAAACAGGTTTTTTGGGCTTGGGAGGTGCTGTGGTAGTGGGTTTTGCATTGGATGATGAACTCTCTTTCGCTTCAGTCTGGACAATCTTCTCATTCTGTGGTTCAGAGGATTTTACAGCTCTTATCAATTTTAAGTGCCCAATTGGGATTTTTCTAGGGTTTTTTGAGAATGTTAATAGGCATGAGAAGGAGCTATGCGAGAAAGCTGCAGAAAAAGCCATGGAAATTCTGGTTCCAAACTTCCTCACTGCTCTTTCGTTTTTAGATAAGGTCTTACTGTTGAGTTCTACAGGGCAGATTTCCACGTGTGTGTTTGAGGCTTTTAGACTGGACGCTTTTCTTTATTTATTAAATTTCAATGACTAGTGCTATTTATCCTCGTTGGGTTATAATTTTAATCTATGTGATATTGATAATAGGTTAAATAAAATATAAAATAAAATGATTCATTTAGTTTTAATTATTATTTAATATCATGTTAGTGTCACATAGACGGAGAGTTATAATTTCAGTCAAGTTAAATAGTATTACTCAATTTGAATTAGATGAATATTTTCAAGAAATTTAAAATCAAAGTACTTGGAAATTAAAAATTTCTTAGTACCTTCTTCTTCCACTTTATACTTACTTTCTAAAGCATTCCAAATTTCTTTCGCTGAAAATGTGTTTGTGTATAAGTTATACAAACGATCCGATAACGCATTGAATATATGATCGTGGCAAATTAATTCATCTTCTTGGCGCTTTAGTCTTTCGACCTTTATTGCTTCCGTCTTTCCATTAATTAGTTCCGATAATGGCGCCAAATTCGGATCAAGGATATAGAAGATCATCAATGTAGTAAGAAGAAACTTCAACTTATCTTGTCATCTTGTAAAGTTGGCGCCATCAAAATGATCCAACCGAACCAAATCTTGATTAATCAGTTTGATTGTTGCCAAAGTTGTTTTGTTCTTCATTGCAGAAATATTGTTTGAGATTGTTGAAAACAAATGAGGGTTGGAAATAAACCAAATGCAAAACCAACAACAATAATGAACAAAACCAGGAACAAACTTCAAAATTGAAGGCTCAACACGTGATCGTTGTTCTCAAACGATATTGTCCCCTCTCCAGATTGTATGAGATGGTTCAAGGGTTTCCCGACAAATGACTTGTAAGATTAGTCAAGTCTTGTTGCAGAAAACACCAAAGCACGTGTTTTCCATCCAAACTTGATGAACACCAAGGGGGAAATTGAATATGAAGAATAATAATACTTTGATATTTAATTGTGGAATTATGCATGGATCTCATGTGTTTTCATATATGAATGCCCTAAACATGATCCTCTATATATAGGCCTTGACTAGATGTAAGAAATGGTGCCAAAAAATCGAGTGAGATGTCACCAAATTCAAAACAAATGGTCAAAAACGATCGCCAACGATCGAAAAGTTTGTCTATATAACCGCATAGAACAAATCTATGCGGTCATACAGAACAAAGTCATGTAGGGCGTTTAGTCGCTGCATGATACCATGCGACCGCATGGGTACTGGGCCTCCAATTCTTTTTTCATTTCATACTCCATCTTTATTGGCTTTTGAACAACATTTCTCAACATTGTAACCGGTTAATTATTGAATGAAAATTATAGAACTTGAATTTGTCCAACTCTTTTAGATCCATTATCGATAATTTTTTCAAATAAATGATTTTGTTGATCAAATAAATAACGCGGTATTTGTGTAGAATTAATCAGATTGTAATTTAAATCAGTTATGGATATTCGTTGGAATCAACGAGCTTCCATCTTGTTATTGGTTTTGTTTTATGCTTCCGTTTATGTTAGCTTGTTATGCTATTCTATGAATTACAATCGTATACAGTTCTTTTCTCGGTGCATTGATTCTATAATACTTCAATTTTAATGGCAATTTAATAAATTTTAAACAAAAAGTACAAATTCAGACAACATTTGATACCCCTTTAGATCCTAGCAACTTCAGAAATATATTCATTTCATATGGCCATAAATTAATGTGTGCGCTCATGAGTTCATTTGTCAAGCAAGAACTTTGTAAATTATATATATTTAGAAAGATCCTGCCCGTCAGAATTCAAGTTGTTCACTTCTAATTAAAAATGTAAAAGTAAGTTTAAAGACGATTAATGCAATTTCTATTGTGAAAGGCTTTGTTAATACCATGGCCCGAGCCAGCCCAGCTCTGTAGAACCAAGCCTAGGCTTGGGCCAAGCCCAGGGTGCCGGGTCGGGCCAAGCTCGAGCTGACCCATGAGCCTCACGGATTGGCTCGTAAAAAAAAATCAAGAAGGCAGCATGTCAACCTCAAAAGGCAGAAGGGAAAAAATCTAGCCTGCTCGTATCGGCCTGGCTTTGCTTGGAAAGGCCCAAGCCTCAAGTTTCGAGTTTTTTTGCACCATTTTACTCGAGCCGAGCCCGAGCCTCGGTTTCGGTTCGACTCGTTGACATCCCTATGTTATGCTAGTGAGCCTAAATCTCAATCTTTTAATAAGTGTTAGTTAGGATATCGATAAATAATTTAACACTATTGTTTGTTAAACCCATTTGATTAATTTCTTAAACATTACTGTTGAGAACAAAGTATTTTCCATTTCTATTTAGAGAATGCTATTATACACCATGCCAACATCAATTTCTCCTTGTTATAATTGACTTATAGTTTGATGCTAATTTTTTCATCTAACTAGTTTGATGGTGCAATATATGTACAATTGATCCACTACATTGCATTAAGATGGAAAGAAAAGAATGTTGAGAATAATAGCATAGATTGAAACCTTACACAATATTTCAAGCCCTAACGAGTGATATTATATAATACAATTTACAGATTTTCAATTTGACTAAACAAATTTCTCAGTATTAGGGGAATCAATTAAAAAGTTGAAAAATTCTATATATAATGCATTATTATATTATCTAGATCCTCGTAAAGATAATTCTAACTAGAAGCTCAAAAAATAATTTATTTAGATGTGTTTATTGATCAAAGAGATCAATAATATATCACAAACCAGTTTTAAATGGTTTAGCTTGAATTAACATAATAGGAGGACAATTTGTTAACATTATATTCGATGAATTTATGACACGCCTGAAGCGTAAAAAGATTCGATTCTAAGAGAAGAATCTCTCAAAGAAAATGGAACAAATAAGGAAGATAGTCCATTTAGGAGGTGTATATGCTTGGAGAATATATATGTTAACCTATGGTTGATTATAACCTTAAAGTTTTAATTATAATTGTTAGGTCCAATGTTGTAATTGGCTTGTTGGTGAACAAAAATGAATAAAATAAACATCTGTAAAAGTCAAGGACTTAGTTTTCATGTTGTATAGTTGGATAGGGTAGATAAGGGTTCGAGAACAAGTTTGGAACAAAGTGGAAGAAACACCGGAATGTCGTTAGCTGCTCGCCAGGACTTCGCTTGAGCAGCTGAAACAAAAAGTCCTTCGCTCGCTTCTCGCTCGCCCATCGCTCGAGTGAAACGTCCATCTCGCTCGAGCGACAGTGTTACGTGGCCAACCATAGTTCGTGATTTTAAAGAGTATTACACGGCCCATAACACCTAAGCGTCCCTAACTATAAATACAGAAGTCTGGAACGAATTTGGGTTGTTGCTTTATTGTGCCATCATTGTTCATAATATTCTTAACATCTATTGAGAGATCTAAGAGACAATTAATTGATTGATTCATCCATATCAATCTTGTGATCCGAAAACCTGGTTTTGGAGAAAACATCGAGGAGACTTAATCCAAAACACTTGGCTTCCTTAACACTTTAAGGAATTGATTCAAGTGCAGGAAGAAGAACAGGAATATGTGATTCCTGGGTATCCACTTGGAAGAGACATGTGCAGAAGATTGTATGACTGGACATCGGATCTTGGTAGAAGATTGTGAGTTTGGAGTATAGTAGATCTTGGAATCTGCAAGAGGTAGATTGTGAGGTCTAGTGGGGGTAGACTAGACAGCATATACGGTAGCAGATCATGAGGTTGGAATGAACAGCAAATCTTGGAGTTGCAGGGTTTACAACAGCTAGTGGAACTAGGCTGAAATCAAACTGTGACCCACATTGTCTATAGTGGAGGTAACTGGCTTGGTCCTGAAATTTTTACCTACATTGGGTTTCTCCATGATCAAACTCTGTGTTATTTATTGATTTCCGAATATTACAATTGCGGTAATTCAACTTAGGAAAATTGGATTGTATGCTTAACCATTTATAAACTAGTAAAAGTGACTTGTTGCTTGTAGTAGATTAATTCCGCTCGTAAGGTCAAATTAAAACGGTTATCTAGTACGGTCTAGCGCTATCCCATAATTTTCAAGTGGTATCAAAGTCTAATCTCGTGTCCTGACCTTACTGTCTAGATGAGTACTTCGTCGTTCGTCCCACCCCATTTTGATGGTAGTAATTACGCATACTGAAAAGTAAGAATGAGAGGATATGGATGAGTGTAATGAAGGGTTGGAGTCTTCCTAGTACAAAAGTTGGTGATGTAGTCACTACCACTCCGATAGAATACTGGTCTAAAGGTAACTTAGATGAATTTAACTGGAATAGCAAAGCCTTGCATGCCCTCTTTATAGCTGTTTCCCCTGGTGAGTTTAGACGAGTATCAATGTGTGAGGTAGCAAAAGAAGTTTAAGATATCTTAGAGACTACACATGAGGGAACATAGACGGTAAAAAACTCTAAGTTACAAATGTTGACCACGAGGTTTGCGAAAATTTGAATGAGGGAAGATGAAAGCTTTGACTTCTTTTATGCTAGCTTAAATGACATAGTAATTTCCTCCTTCAATTTAGGTGAGAGAATTCCCAAACCTAAGATAGTTCGAAAAATTCTTAGATCCTTACCCGAGCGATTTAGGCCAAAAGTCACTGCTATTGAGGAAAGTAAGGATATTAATTCTATTAAGGTAGATGAGTTATTTGGATCCCTATAAACTTACGAGCTAACCTTAGAAAATCCTATTAAAGAAAAGTCCTTGGCCTTGAAAACCGTGAGGAATACCCGAACATAATCCTCTGATTCTGATTCACCGAATGATGATGAGTTATCTTACCTAGCTAAAAAAATTTAGAAGATGTTTAGGAAGAAAAATAATCCTCGAGAAAGACACAAATGTACCTCAAGCGAATCTAGGAGAAAATCTAAATCTGTGAGGTGCCATAATTGTTAAGGTTTTGGTCATGTAAAGAGAGAGTGCCCTAGTAGTAGAAGAAGTGAGGAGAAGGCTATGAATGCTACTCTCACTGATGATGAGTCTAACTCGGAGATTCTGAGTGCAAGATCCGCTTGTGAGGTTAATGAGAATAATATAGCCTTCATTGCTGGCGTTAACGAATGATCTGATTAGGAGAGTAAGAGAGATGAAGACATAGATAATGGTGAGGAATTTGAAGGAGAATTTGAAAGTGAGGAAGATATCCAAGAGGCTTATGATAAGATGTATGAGGAGATAATTAAGATTCTTACTAAAAATAGAACCTTAAGTGCAAAGAATAAAGAACTTGAATTGGAAAATGGGAAGTTAGTAGCGCACATTAAGGAATCTACCTCGATCATGAGTGAAGTGAAAACAATGAATGAAACTTTAGAGACTCAGATAAAGAATCTCACCATTGAGCTTGAGATGTCCTCTAGGAAAGTGATTGAGTTGACCATTGAGAAAGAGACTTTAGAAATTCAGGTTAAGAACATATTGAGTTATATAGAGTATTCTAAGTCTCAATTGCTTGCCTTTTCTATGCAAGTAATTTTTTGTTGCTCATGATTCGAGCAAATTTGATACCCAATGTAATTCTACTGGTAAGCAGTACTTGAATTTAATTCACATTTGTTGAGTTTTCCCTGAGGGGTATTGTGGAACAGGTGAAGTAATTTGTTTGGAGAATTTTGTTAGAGTTAAGGAGTTAAGTTTTATTTCTTGTAGTGGAATTTGTCTCCAGATGAAGAATTTTTGAAGTTTTGTTCATTACAATGGAATTTGTGTCTAGGTGGAGTTTGTTTGAATTAGAGTGTGACCCGAATTCTATTTGGAAGACTAATTGAAAATTCTATTTGAAGTCTAGTTGAGAATTATAGTTTAAGTCTATTTGAAAATTTAAGTTGGAATTCAATTTGGGAGTTGGAAGTAGACTTGAAGAGGTCTTGAAGGAGTCCAAGTTGCAATTAGTTTCTCTTTGCATTTTTTACAGTTCTTTACGCCTATTTCATCCTAAATGTTCATTTATTAGTTTTATCTATTGTACTGGAACTTTATATTATATTAAACTCTTCACTGTATTATATTCCTAGTGTGTTATGGATTTTTGATATTATATATATGTGATGTACAACACATATTTTAGTTATCCAACAGGTTAGTTGAGACCGGACATATTGTAATAATTATTTTTAATATAGTGAATTCTCCACTTCTTCTCGTGATTTTTCCCATTTTGGATTTTCATGTAAATCTTGTGCTCATGTTCGATCTTATTTTCATATTTTTTTTATTATTTTGCTTCTTTAATATTCATAACATGTGATATCGGAGTGATACGTAATTCTTAACAATTGGCTCAATTTCTCAACAAAGGTGATAAAGAAATGATAGGAACTTGTGTACGATAATACGAAAAATTGGAGAAATATAGTGCAATTAAAAATTGTTGAAACAAAAGAAAATTGTTATGATAATATAACTAGCTTCTTCATAAGCTGAGTAAACGAATGACGTAACGTAATTGACCTCTTTTTATGGTGATTGCAATGTACCAAAAGCTCAATACACTTTACGCTTACAAGCAAAATCATTATTTAAACGAATTTTTCACACTATTTTACATTATACAATTCTTGATCACTAACTTGCTAGGCCTTTGAATGCTTTGTAACATCAATTACCAAAAATCACATGTATAATACCCCGAATTTCTCGTTGGATAAGTGTAAAGTTTGGAAAGACAATTGAAATTCCACTCTCTTCCTAGTTAGTTGAATTATTGGTCCCCTATTTTAGAAAATCCTTCATAAAATCCGCTAAAAGCCAATCAATATCCTATGAAATTGCGGAGCTCACCCACATTAGACAGTCTAGACCAATCAGCCATGACCTCAACCTTAGTTAGTCCAATTCAATTCCATGTGCAGTGATCTCAAAAAAGCTTACGTGTCGAGATAAAATTCATAATTCTTGATTTAACATATAACTTATCTTTTTTGTGTGTCTCCAACCCGATACTTAACTGCCTTTTATGTTACTCCTCTTTTGAGTATACTAAAATGTCGTTCAATAAAACTGTAATTAATCGTCCACATAAGGATGAAATTTTGGTTCATTAAATCCATAAAAACTGTTAGAAAAAATAAAAGAATCGACAGACTCTTCGATAAGTGCGGAAGTTTTAGCTCAATAGTCTAAAGAAATGCTGGATGGATCCTTCTACAGGATGATCATCTTCTTGGTGAAGAAACAATGGAATCATGGAGAGTTGGAGCTGCTTTAAGCACAGCAAAAATGAGTTCAATAACTCAACAAGTGTGTGGTTTCATAAGTGGGAAGATGGCAGTAGTAAAACATAAATAGAACAAGAGCATATACACAATATACATATAAACATATACATATAATCGCTCTGCTGGTTTTGAACTAGCAGAGGAGTCGAGAGAGAGCAAGAGATTACATTGTGATAAATGTGTATTTTTCTATTGATTTTCTTGACTGTGTCTTGTACATCTCGAGCTCCACAAAATGGAGCATATATATAGAGAAAATCAGGTAGCCAACCTACTTCCAAACACCATGTCTCTCCCCTTAATTTAGGCTACTACAATGCCTAATATTTTAACATTTTTCATCACATGTCTAGTTGGTTTACAACCAAACTTGACTTACACTGGAAACCACAATGTTTACAATTTATTTGTTTGACAACTAAGTGTCAATACCCAACAAACTCTCCATTGACACTTAGATTGGAAAACAAATTTTTGTGCGTCAAAGTCTTCAAAATTTCGATCCATTCTTCACCAATTTGTTCTTCATTTTCTTCAACTTTTCAGGCCATTTGTTGCTGCTGAAGAGTGCCACTTGAAATATCGATTTTTTTCAATTTTTACAATGCATACCGGATTTCACATTTACATATCGGATTTCGCATTTTTCGCATACCGGATTTGAGTTTAGGTAGCATACCGGATTTGGACAATATCGGGTTTGAGTTGCATACCGTATTTCAACATTTTATGGATTACCGAGTTTTAGAATATTCCCATACCGGATTTGGCTTTAGCTTGCATACCGGATTTAAGCTAATCTAGGCACTTACCAGATTTCAACTTGTCACATACCGGATTTTTTTTATTTGCATACCGGATATAGCTTTTCTTTGGCACTTACCGGATTTTGAGCTTTTCCATATCGGATTTTATCATTTTTATATCGGATTTAAGCTTCAAACAATAGCTCATCGTATATCAACATTTCAATACGAGTTTTCACCATTTTTAGCCTTTTTTAACTTCATTTTTTTCAACCTCCCTTTGTCTGGTTTTCTTTCAATTTTAAAAAAATTTGCAAGATCCCTTGCAAGGTCAACAATGGATCAAATGATCCTTTTTTTGTGGAAAAAATGATCAGCCATTTAACACCAAACTCAGCCACTTTTTAAAACCACAAGGGACGACTGATCTTGGCTGCTGTAAACATAGATTCAGTCACCTTTTAAGACCACTAGGGAGGACTAAAACCTGGTTTTATCAGCTACTTAACACCACTCGAAACTCAGTATCTTTAAACTGGTTTTATCTAAGAGTACTTGAGCCATTTTAAAGAGGGTTGTCACTATAAGGTTCCAAGAGGCTGCTGCTAAACCAACGTGCTTCCAGTCATTTTTTAAAACCACAAGTGGAGGGCATGGAGCAATGCATTCATGCCACTTTTTAAAACCGTTAGGGAAGGCTGCTGAAGCATGAAATCTGGTTACTTTTCCTCACTGTGAAAGTGTCAAAAAAACAGGTGTTTAGCTACTGTTAACTGGGTCTGATCATCTATGGATCTTCCCAAGTCTGAACCGAAACAACAGAGTTTCAAAGGGCTCGAAAAAATAGCTAGCCTTTATCAAGAGGGCTGCTGAAATGTGGCAACTCTCTTCAAGAGTGCTCGAAAATGATAAAATACCAAGACATGAGGGGGTTTTTGAAATCAGTTTTTGTTCACAGAGTTTGGCAGCATTTTGAACCATTTTTCTTTTGGCCGTTAAGATCATGGATAGCTCTGATACCATGTTAGAAAAAATAAAAGAATCGACAGATTTTTGATAAGTGCAGAATTTTAGCTCAATGTTCTGAAGAAATGGTGGATGGATCATTCTACAAGATGACCATCTTCTTGGTGAAGAAACAATGGAATCATGGGAAGTTGGAGCTGCTTTAAGCACAGCAAAAATGAGTTCAATAACTCAACAAGTGTGTGGTTTCATAAGTGGGAAGATGGCACTAGTAAAACATAAATAGAACAAGGAGCATAAACGCAATATACATATAAACATATACATATAATCGCTTTGCTGGTTTTGAACCAGCAGAGGAGTCGAGAGAGAGAGCAAGAGATTACATTGTGATAAATGTGTATTTTTCTATTGATTTTCTTGACTGTGTTTTGTACATCTCGAGCTCCACAAAATGGAGCATATATATAGAGAAAATCAGGTAGCCAACCTACTTCCAAACACCATGCCACTCCCTTTAATTTAGGCTACTACAATGCCTAATATTTTAACATTTTTCATCACAAGTCTAGTTGGTTTACAACCAAACTAGACTTACACTAGAAACCACAATGTTTAAAATTTATTTGTTTGATAACTAAGTGTCAATACCCAACAAAAACTACCAGCTCATTAGTTAATAGAAGAGATTGCCCTGAAATAACAATGGGGCTAAGAGGAATATAGAAGCCATAGTTCTCGATTCTAGTAGCAAGACAAAAAAGTTGGTTCAAAAATATCAACCATAGGTAATAGACAATATATTTTGCATAATTTTTTGCTGTGTGTTTTTGTTTTGTTTGTTTGTTTTTTTTAATAAAACTCATCTCTCCTGGTGAATTACAAAGCATAGTAAATATAGAGAATCATTACTTACCCCTATGCTAATGGCCAATCAATTCAAATATGATTCGAATATTTAAGAAATAGCGCATTAAAATATAAGTTATTAAATGTAGTCATTATAAAGTTAGAATAAACTAATTTAAAAAGTTAAAATAGATAATTTTTTAGAGTTTATTTTTAAGCATTGAACTTTAAAATATAGAGTTAAATTACTAATTAGTAGCTCTAGTTTGATAGAATTATGTATATGTCACTCATGTCAAAGTAACCTTCACTGGTTCATTTTTGAGCTATAAATGCCAGAGTCCAGACACACTGCTAATCATTTTGAAAATCTGAAAACAAAAATCTGCACCTCAAAACTCTCATCGCTCGCTGTCCCTAGTCTAGAATCAAACAAAAGTAATTGAACTATTCTCTTTTAGCCTTTGGTTAAGTGTAAAACTATTTACAGTATTAGTAATTGTTATACATAGAGGGAAAAATGGAAAGAAGACAATAAGAAACTTCACATTCAAAGAAGATAACAAGTATTGTCATCCAAAAGTTTTCATAGAAAATAATTCCAGCAACGACAATCAATCAAACTTAGGTAGTATATTCAATTGAGACTTTTGAAGACTTTTATCAACTTTTTTTTTAGTAATGACTTCTGTGAATTTCGTGGATTTTTTTTATATAGATTTATGTGTAATTAGTGGAAATCTTTCATAGATTTCAATGGACTTTCATTTTAAAAAATTTATAAACTTTTGCGGAATTTCAAAGATTTTTGAAGATTTTCATTTGAAATAGTATTCACGTGGATCTAATATAATAGTGTGAAATTCTTATATACGAGATGTTGGATCCCACAATTCTCCTTCCTCTTCCAATATAATGATTTTTTTTTTTTTAAGAATAATAATTTAAGACTTACTTAAATAAATAATAATCAATAAAAAAATAAATTAAATATTCAGTATTATTAATATAATATACCTTTTAAGAATAAATAAAAAATCAATATATGTAAATTTAATTATAAATTAGTCTATATAAAATTTTATAATTTAATTAAAAATAGATATTTTTCATAAAAAATGAATGACAAAAGGGGGAAAACAAAGTTATAAGAATCTAATTTAATTTCTCTTGGAAAATAGAGATAAACAATAAGAGAAAAAAAGAAAAATATAAACAAATATAATCAATAGGAAAAAATTTATTCATAACTCTAATGTTCATAGAAGGGAAAATGAAAGAGAAATTAAAAAATATATATATTAATTTCTTTTTCTTTTTGTGAAAGCCTCCCAAAATCTTGTGATTAATGAGAGACAAATTTTGAGATTTTATTTTAGTACCTTTCGCTTAAAAGTTCGTAATTTGGAGACTTTAATAAATGTCTATAAAAGTCTTTAGAAGTTTTATTTGAATACCCCAAGACTTATAGAGATTTGTAAAAAAATTTAATTGAATGCACCAATACTTTTAGAGAGTCTCAAAAAGTCTATATTGAATATTTCTAAACTTTTTAAATTCAAAAATTCATTAAAAGTCTCGATTGAATACACCCCGTAGTTTCAATTTCAATGTCTTTTATTTTCAATTTCCTTCTGTATTATAAATGAGTGCAGTGCTAGCTATTATTATATTAGTTTTATGTCAGGGCAGTTTTGTATGTTATATTCTTTAGGATTTTATGTTCCTATTTGTATTGCCCTTTTGTAAACCAATTTCATAACATTAAGACATCTTGCATCTATTTTGATATGGTATGTGAGCCAATTCAATCTTGTCTTCTATGAAACTTGTGAGGTGGATCACTTAACTTCACTTGACGCATGATTATTGGTCTTGGGCACTTTGAAAGGATTGCGCTAGTTGAAGTGTATTATGGACCATAGATTAAATTCAATGGTTGGATTTAATCTTGTGGTCAATTACCCTACTAGTCATGTCCCTTTCATAATACAATATTTAAATTTGAATTCAAATGGTTTTGACTCTATAATTATATGTGCATTCACTTATTTTCATTTTTGACTTGGAGAGTTGGAAAATATAGAAAGGAGCAAAGTGTAAGAGGTTCATATCTCTGGTAAAATTCATTTTAGCCTTCGGCGGTTCTCTCGATATATCTATTACAATTTCTGTGGACGACGGTGTATTATCCGATGTGGCACAAATCTGAGCTCAACATCATTATACACTTCGTTGGTGGTGTTGAAGAAGTTTTAAGTCGATTGGTTTGATTTTTACACTTTGAGTGTTTATGTTTCCGCATTATAGTTGTAATAATCATATGTACACTACATTTTAAACTCTACAAATGGTATCGGAGTTTAGGTTAGTGGAATAAAGTGTTAAAACAACTTGAAAATCAGACTGGAAGTCAAAGGGGGTTTGGGTTTGGTTGAAAACTAATAAACCCGAATCTTTAAACCTTTTTTCGCTTAACTAAGCACATCTGGTAGACGAACGACGACCACCACCAGACTCTAGACGACGAACAGAATCTGACAGTGCAGCGCATAAGATGCAAGTGCTGGTGGTGGAGGCGGGGCGTGAGACCATGTGCATAAGATAAAGACAGCGCGTGAGAGCGTGCGGATGGGATTCAGCCTAAGGTGAAAAATATAAATTGTTCCTTGATGAATTTCTGACCTCGTGGTGGTGCACTGTGGAAGTAGATATAGCCTCGGGCAGAAAAGGAAAAATGGCGAAACTTTTTCGTTGGCAGATTGGTGGTGTTTCTTGGTGTTGCACCACCTGTTGGATGGCTTATGGAAGTTAGTGGAGGCCCTAGATTGATAAAGACTCGCATTTCTCCTTAAATACAAACCGACAAATTGGTTCGCTCGATTTGCGCGTCTAACACCCTATCGAATTTACAATGAAGATATTGTGTTATTTACTACCATATTGTTATTTGACTCTTGCGATTTTGTTTATATATTATGTGTTATGATATCATCGATTGTGTCATCTTGAAAAGTAATTTATACATAAATTGGTTTGAACTTGCATTTGTGGGTGGGTAAATTGGTGAAGTAAAACTTTTTTAGAAACATTTTTTACTATCATGGCCTCTCGAGTTGAATTGGAGAAATTTAATGGTAAGGGAAATTATTCCATTTGGAAAAAAAAAAATGTAAGCTATTTTAATTCAACAAAAAGTTTCTGAAGCTCTTGACGACCCGAAAAAATATCTTGATGCATTAAAAGCTAAATTGTATGAAATTACTAAGATGAATGAAATTGTACATAGTTTGATTATAGTGCATTTATCTAATGATGTGTTACGACAAGTTGAACAACATAAGACTGTTAAAGAGTTGTGGGAAGCATTTGACAAGCTTTTTTTGGAAAAATCTCTTCCAAACAAGATACACTTACTTCAAAAACTGTTTAGTTTTAGGCTGGATCCGGAAAAGGTTCTTGAATCCAATTTGAGTAACTTCTACAAACTCGTCAAGTATTTGGCCCATAATGATAAGAAGTTTTATGATAAGTATCTAGTGGTTATACTTTTGAATGTTACGCCCAAATCCTATAGAGATGTTAGGAATACTATTACCTATGCTAGGGATATTTTGACCTAAGATATTATGACTGATGCTTTGAGGGCTAGGGAGCTAGAGCTTAAGAAAGAGTTGAGGGGTAGCTCGAGAGAAGAGAGTTTGTTTGTTAGAGGAAGGAATGAGACGAGGGAAAACTACTTTCAAAGTAAGAATGGCATAGGAAAATCGAAGGGTAGATCTAAGTCTAGAGATAAGAGTGGTAAGAAATGCTTCCATTGTGGTAAGTTAGCACACTTCAAGAGAGATTGTAATGATATTAAGAAGAAACAGAGACCGCAGTAGAGTGATGATCAGAACTTAGTTGTTGTAAGTGATTCCCTTGATTGTCTATATGTTATGACCGTATCATGAGATTTTGACACTGATGTAGATAGTGCCCATGATAACATACATGTCATGAATATTTCTAATATTGATTTTGACACTGAATGTGTTTTAGACTCAGGTGCCACTGTTCATATGTGTCCTGTTAAGTCTTGGTTTTATAACTATAGAGATGTAAATCTTAGAAAAGTATACTTGGGGATGATCGTACACAATGTGGAAGGAGTAGGCGGTATTGCTATCAGGATGCATGATGACATTATCAAACCCCTTAGAGGTATTAGGTATGTCCATGGCCTGACAAGGAATCTTATTTTCTTAGATACTCTAGAAGAAGAAGGTTATGAGTTTAGATCTCATGCTGGTACTTTAAAGATTTGTAAAATGTCTCTAGTGGTTATGAAAGGTCCCAAGAGGAATGTGTTATATGTCATTCAAGGTAAATCCTTAGATAACAAAGAGTCAGCTTTATCTTTAGTTTGTGAGATAGATCAGACCTTTGGCATAAAAGGATGGGACACATTGGGAACAAAGGGTTGAATTATCTTAATGACCAGAATTTACGTGGTTAGGATAGTGTTACACCATTAAGCTTTTGCGAGACATGTGTTCTAGGAAAGTCACACAGGGTTAGCCTTGGGATAGGTGAACACAGCATTAAGAGACCATTGGACTACATTCATGTAGATTTGTGGGGTCCTGAAAAACATCCCACGTGTGGACGGAATAGATTTTTCCTGTCCATTATTGATTACCACTCGACGAAAGTTTGGGTGTATCTCCTTAAATCCAAATCTGAAACTTTTATTAAGTCCAAGATTGCCTTAGTTGAAAATTAAATGGGAAAGGGTATGAAAACTCTTACGATGGACAATGGTTTAGAATTTTGCAACTTTGAATTTGATAGTTTGTACAAGGGAAAATGTATAATGAGGCATAGGACTATAAGACATACCCCCAACAAAATGGGGTGGCAGAGAGGATAGATCAGACTTTAATGGATAAAATCATATATATGATGATTAGCTCATGATTGTCCAAAAGTTTTTGGGGTGAAGTCGTGTGTACTGCAGCCTAGTCGATAAATAGGTCACCTTCTAGTTCTGTCAACTTCAAGACTCCCCAAGAGTTTGTGGTCTGGGAAAACCTCTGATTTGTCACACATTAGAGTGTTTTGTTGTGGGACTTATGCGCATCAGGTTAAGAGCAAATTGGACCCTATGACCACTAAGCGTGCCATGTTAGGTTATCTAGAGAGAGTGAGATGATATAGACTATATGTTTTAGGTGTAAAGGGCATTAAGATTATTAATAGTAGAGATGTGAAGTTCAATGAACTTGATATGCCTTGCTTTAAAAACATAGACAGTCAAACCAAACAGACTGAGGAAATGGAACTTCTACTGGAAAGAAGAAAGAGTGTAAGGTGAAGAGATTAGATGATAATCCAAAGAATAGTGAAATCCAACCTCAAGAAGAATCTAATCAAGAAGCAGTGATAGAACAACCTGACTTGAAATTCTTGAAACTGTTGTCCCTAATCAAGAAACATCTGCAGATACTAATTTGGATGATTACTAATTAGTGAGGGATAGGGAGAGAAGGCAAGTAAAGCCCAATTTGAAATACATCTATTCAAATTTGATGGAATTTGTCCTAGTTTTAGGTGAAGCCTTGAAGTTAGTTGAACCGGCTTCATTTGAGTAAGTGGTTAACTGTAGAAATTCTAAAAATTGAAAAAAGGCTATAAGAGAGGAGATCCAATCTCTAAACAAAAATGAGACTTAGAAGTTAGTTGAAAAATCAAAGAATCAAAAGGTAGTCCATTGTAAATGGATTTACAAGTTGAAAGAAAGAGTAGGACCTAAAAACCCTTTAACATATAAGGCTAGGTTGGTTGCGAATGAATTTACCCAGAAAAAGGGGATAAACTATAATGAGGTGTTCTCACATGTCATTAAGTATAAAACTATCACATTAGTTTTAGCTTTAGTTGTTCAATATGATTGGGAGTTTGAGCAACTATATGTTAAGATGACTTTTCTTCAGGGGAAGTTGAATTAATTGATTTGCATGTCTCAATATCAAGGGTTCAAGGTGAGGGAAAAAATTGAACTTGTGTGCTTACTTAGAAAGTCTTTGCATGATCTTAAACAGAATAGGCAATGATATAAAAGATTTAATGCTTATGTGCTTAAAATTGGTTTTAAGAGGAGTGATTTTGATGCATGTTCGTATTTTAATAACTCTAAAGTAGGTTATGAAGTTTATTTATTATTATATGTGAATGTCATGTTGCTTGCTAGCTCTAGTAAAGTTGAAACCGTAAAGATGAAAAACTCTTTAAAATCGAAATTTGACATGAATGACTTAAGAGAGGCAAGAAAAATTCTTGGTCTGATTATCAAAAAGAATAGAGCTGATAATAGGATGACTATTAATCAAGAGTCCTATTTGGATAAAGTGATAATCAAATTTGATATGAAATTTGTTAAGTCCGTCAATATACCGTTAGCTGCATACATGAATTTATCATCTACACAATACCCTAAAATTGAAGAAGAAATGCATGAAATGAGTAATGTTCCTTATGCTAATGCCATTGGGTATATTCTATAATTACCACGAGACTGGACCTCGCATAAGCAGTTAGTTTCTTGAGTAGGTTTATGTTTAACCCAGGTAAACCTCATTGGACTGCACTTAAATGGCTATTAAGATACCTAGCTGGAAACTATAAAAAGATGATTAGTGTTTAAAATGGGAAATGAAAAGTTAGAGCTTAAAAGATATATAGATTCCAACTTTGCTGGGATAAAGATCAAAGAAAATCTACTACGTTTTACTTCTTCACTTAAAGTGATAATTGTAGCACTTAGGAATCACAGTTGCAATCTATAGTTACACTCTCCAGCACTGAAGCTGAATATGTTGCATTAACTGAAGTTGTAAAGGAATGCATGTGGCTGAAAAGCACTCTATGTGAATTAAATTTCTTGAATGATATTGCTATGATTTTTATTGATAGTCAAAGTTCACTGATATTGCATAAAAATCTTGTTTATCATGAACGTGCTAAGCATATTGAGGTGAAGTATCATTTCATTAGGGAGAATTTAGCTTTTGGTGATTCTATTTTGCTTAAAATTGCAATTGATGATAACCCTGCAGATGTTGGAACAAAAGTACTTGCGATTGGTAAGTTCAACAAATGTTTATCAATATTGAGTAATGATAATGATTAATTGTTGTGCAGATACTAAGCTTGAGTGAACGATGATGATGAAATAAGACCACACTAATGGATATCACTTGTAATCGAGAAATTCGGTGGTGGATTATATTGTAATCCAAGGTGAAGATTTGTGAGGTGGATCACTTAAATCCACTTAACACATGATTATTGGTCTTCGCATTTTGAAAGGATTGTGTTGGTTGATGTGCATTATGGACCATATATTAAATTCAATGGTTGGATTTAATGTTGTGGTCAATTACCCTACTAGTTATGTCCATTTCATAGTGTAATATTTAAATTTGAATTCAAATGGTTTTTGCTCTATAATTATATGTGCATTCATTTGTTTTCATTTTGGACTTAGAGAGTTGGAAAATATAGAGAGAAAATATATAAAGGAAGTGAGGAACTAAATGAGAGATGTTCATATTTCCTATAAAATTCTTAGTAGCTTTCGGTGGTTCTCACAATATACCCATTACCATCCCCTTGGATGACGGTGTATGATCCGGCGTGATACAAATATGAGCTCAATATCATAGGACACTCCGTTGGTGGTATTGAAGAAGCTTTAGATTGATTGATTCGATTTTTACACTTTGAGAGTTTGTTTTTGCATTGTAATACTACATTTTAAACTCTACAAAACTAGTCCTCGGCTCGGCTTTGATATCCAGCCAACGGCCTTGTACGGCTCGTCTGGCAATTTTTTCTGTTAGAGAGAGTGTGGGTTGGTCATCTATTGGTGGTGGACCTCTTTGGCTCTTCTGGATTTCTGGCTTTTCGTCTCATGTTGTTGTTTTAGTGAAATTGGTGGTTGTGGTCATTCATTAAAAGTTAAATTTTGATTTTTTTTTCCACGGAGTTTAAAATTGTTTTCAGCCGTAAATATACTGTCATGTTACTGAAAAAGAGCATCAATGACAAGAGAAAGTGTTGAAAGCCAGATTATACGACACAATCCTCTTCAGTGTCAATTGCATCCTCTTCTTGTTTAATTGCCAGGAATAATAGTGAAGAAAAACATGTTTATTTGATATTGGAATATGTGTTAATGTAGTGAAGGGAAATGAAGTTTCCCAGTCTGCCCACCACACGTTTGATGAAATGCTCATACGGCAATGTGATGAATATAGTTTGAAGGACACAAGTAGTTGAACAATTTCCAGTAACTTCAGATGCTGAATTCAACCAGAAAAGGAGGTTCTACTCCATATGAGATACCCACTCAAAGTAAGATCAATGTTGAATGTGGTCAGGTTTCTTAACTATCTTAATTGGTTTAATATTCTTATCCATGGTTTTGAACTTAAACTAGAACAAGAAGTTTTGTTTTCAAGCAAAAGTAGTTTGGAACAATTCTGCTGAAATTAAGATGGAATTTTTACACGATGGTGAGACCTTTTAGGCTCTCAAACTAAACTATACTTACTACTTGATTCTGATGTTTCAAAAGTAACTTGTGCACATTTTTAACCATAATAAAAGTCTAGAAAACCTTAAGTGGATATGTAAGGAATAAATAATAAGAAAGATACTATACAATTTGCATAGGTACATTATAGAGTTCTGAATCCTTCTTGTGATAAATCAAGAGACAGCGCATCAAGAGAATTTTGTTTTTTCATATGAATGTCTTCATGCTTTTCACGATAATTATTCTCTTGTGGAAGTTTATAGTTCTGTTGATTTGATCTTGGTCTACATTGAATGTTTGTTTTCCAGATATCAAGTCTAGGTGTCTAGAATCTTGATTATTAATCGAACCACCTTCTGTGTCTATCATTGAAGAAAGTTTGCAAATAGGGCATTCTGTCAAGTCTAGGCTTTTATTCTGCTAGCATTTTATAACACAATTGATTAAACTTCGACAGATTTGAAAGTTAAACAATCTATTTTTCCCTTCTAGTAGGGCGTTATACTGAAACTGAACCAGTAAAACTAAAAGAATACATCAGAAAACTAACATTCATTACTGTTTGATTCTTGATTTTCCATCTTCATATGGATTCAACATACTCTATGGACCTGCAAATAAAAAACTGGTGTCAGGATTGATTTCATAACAGTATACCATAAATACCAACATTCAAGAACTGAACAAATTAGAAAGTTGCCTGTTACTGATGAAAGTTTTTTTTTGGAGCTGAGGGTAGCACAAACATTCATAATGATTAAAAAATCTGTACAATTAAAATAAATTTAATGCAACTCAAATATAAGAATGGAAACAGTAAGATAACTCAATATACGAATGTCTTAAACTCGCCAAAAAAATTAAAGTAAGAGATATTTTATAACAATCGTTCGCTACGTGTTCTCATACTTTGATAACGCTTCAGAATTACATCATTTTCGATCTTGGCAAAAACATCTTTCTCAATATATGCAATCAAACTATCATTCAACCATTTTCGATCATTTTAACCCGATTGACATTTTAGGATGAAATTCTAAAATTCAGTAACCTTTAAAGTAGAAATTCTAAGACTTATAATAACCATGTTTGGGAGTGTATTTTCAACCTTATGAGCTAGTCAATATCATTTTTATCCACACAATCTACTCACAATTTTTATCCACACATTAAATAAGATTATGATCGACAAAAAGTTTTACCAAATATAACATAATAATAATAATAATAATTACGAGATTTTAAAATTTTTAAAATGGGTGGGGGGTTTTTTGAAAAAAAAAAAAAAAAAAAAAAGAAGGAAAATGGGGGGTCCTAGGTTCGCCAATGATTCCAGACATTCTTTTCCCTTGTAGATTCAAACTAATGACCCTTTGCTGTTCATTGCTACATGAAACTCCAGTCCAGTTTTCTAAATGGAAAGACTCATGCCACCAGGGCCGGTTCTGCCATGAGGCAGAAGAGGCGACCGCCTCAGGCCCAAATAATTAGGGGGCTTTTTTTTGCCCATATATATATATATATATATATATATATATATTTTTAACCGTAAAAGGAAAGGATTTCCTTTAGTTTCCTCTCCTCGAGAAGAGGAGTACATGGAGCCTGGAGGTGGAATGTGAAGAGTTGGTGACCGTGACAGAGGGTATGGAAATTGAGGGTTCTTGTGGTGAAATCAATTTGAATTTGGAAGGTAGAGAAAGGTAAATTAATTGTATTTGTTTCTTGTTTGAAGTGTCAAACTTATAATTTGTGTAAACGTTTCAGTAGTCTATCAAGAAATATCAGGTATCCTTAGTGGGCTAGTGGCCATCAAGAATTCCCGATCTTCATGTACACTCAAATTCAAATCTTGTTCACAATTCTTTAAGTTGGTTGATCTGAAAATTGATTTTAGGATTGTGGGTCTGATTCATAATTTGTTATAAACTGGTGGGTTTATGTTAAAGAATCAATAATTAGATTTATTAGGGTTCAATCTCGATCCAAATGGTATTTTTTAGCCTAATATCATTTTACCAGCATATACACATGGAGAAAACTATGAAGTCGACCGATCCTTGTTTGAAACTGAGGCAAATTAATAAGTTCTATAAGAATAAAAAGACATCCAATTCCCAGAATCATTTGAATATTCCGGCTTGCGAACAATCTCGTTATGCTATGATCGATGTAATATTCTTGATTGTCATGATTGGTGCGGTTGGGGTTTTGCTCAATTCTTCTGTAAGTCTTTTATTGCGCAAAACTGTTGAACTTGGAGAAAAAGTTGTGGACGTGGTGGGAGAGGAAATTGTTAATGCTCCGATTTTGTTTGGATGTTTAGGACTTAGCATTTTATTCGCTGCAATAGCCCTCGTGACAATTGCGGTGTGTATAGATCAGAGATGTGGGAAACCAGGTCTTATTCGAGCCATAAACTTGGTACATTTAGTTCCTTGATTTGAAGAAGTCTAAATACAGTGTTATGCGTTTCAGGGACTAGATGTTGCCATTCTTAAAGCCACAAACCACATTGAAATATTGCCAAAGGAGAAGCACGTACGAAGTGAATTAAAATTTCTTCCTAAAAGCTTTTACGTTCATTGTTTTGTTGGTAATACAATATTAAATATTGGAGATCTTAATAGCCATGTTTTTTAGTTGTTGGTTCAATAATGTGCAAATTCTGTTTTCTGAATAAAATTTATATCTTGCTTGGTGTAGATGTACACAATAATGGTAGCATTTAAGTAATTTAGCCAATTTGGCTATCATTTTCATATTCTTTTTCTTCCTGGTGACGTTTCTCAATCCATAGCTCTCTGAAAAGCCATTCATCCTTTTGAGATGCAAACACTTCTTTTTGCCCTTTTCTCTTTTTGGGAAGCAAGAGAAAATCTTTATGAACTATGAATTCATTTCTGATGCTATATGAATAACATGTGATGCTATGAGATCAGAGTCGAGTGGCTCGATCTCTCTGTTTTTACCATGAATCATTTAGTTCTTTGGAGGATTATAAGAGGCACTAACTTGTGCTTTAAGTACTTATAAGGTGTGTCTTACCAATGTCTATTGCAATTTGATGTTAAAATTTTATTTCAGGCTGAGTTGTGACAGTGGAATTCTCAACGATGTAATTCCATAATTTTTGTAGAAATTCTTCTTCTCAGGTAAGCAATGGATTGCTCTAACTTGTCATTAAATATTTTGGAAATGTTTGAACTCTTGTCGGCTTACATAATTGCAGCCTGATCGGCTTATATGATTGGAACTTATGAATCAATTGCATAGGCGTACAAAGTAACTATATTAAAATTTTTAATTGTGAAATGATATTTTGTAATTGTCTTTTAGGTTAATCATTGAGCATTAGATATAGATAGTACACTCATACACCATTATTGTTAAGTTTAAAGTTAGCAATATATTGCATAATACACTGTTGGATTTTGAATTTATGTTGATTTTGAGGGGCCTTATTTACGGAGTTCGCCTCAAGCCCCGAAAATCACAGGACCGACTCTGCATGCCACGAAACCAAGACTCCCAGAGGATCTTCAATTATTTCGGACTTGAATGCAAGCAATGGAAGTTTATCAGTCTGGTTTCTCAGTATGTCTGCAGCTGAATATCCTGCAAATGACAGATTGATGAGAAACATGCAAACGAATGCCAGCAGTGAGAAGAATTGACTCAATTTCATTGTAGAAGCCATTCTGCAAAATTAGTTTAAGGTATGCTTTGTGCTTGTAGCATCACGTATTTGAAGACTTTGTCTACAATCTGAAATATTAGCGCAAAAATATAGTAATTACTATTGAAGAAGACCTAATATTTAAATAAATAAAATTTCCCCTCGTTGATAGCTTACGCTTTTATATATGATGTGGTCTAATAATGGGTTAGAGTAGATTTTGAGTTCCAGTCTTGCCTGCTTCCCATTCATAAAAATCGTTTGAGTAGGGCGTTTATAGGGGGAAAAAAATTACTCAGTCTAAACTCACAAGTGAAGTGAGGAAGCCTGTTGAAGACATAAATCTTTCCACTATATTAGCTTTTAGATGAGCTAGTTCAACAATTAATTTTTTTACTTCAAATGCATTTGAAGGCATATTTTGTCCTTCGAAATATTTTCTCTCTATTAAAAAATTATTTGACATATAATAATAATCATAGTTAATTATAGCAGAACGTTCAAAGAAAAATCGAATTTGATAGTGAAACCAGTTTCTGAATAACATCGCGAAACAAGGATATACGAACACATGTACCTAAATTGCTTCATACATATGAAATAAGTTGACCATGTTTCCTAGAAGTACTTTCTTTCAGTAAAATGAGAATTTTACGGTAGTAAATTTAGTGATGTACACATACACGATGGGTAAAGAAAATAGAATTTTGCTATTTGTACAACCGAGGTTGACAACATCCTCACATGGGGAGAACTCATGAATTTTTTATTCACCGTGGGACCCTCCAAAATGTGAAAGGTTGTCAACCAATGTTGTCAACCTTGATTGTACACATAGCATCACTCAAGAAAATAATTGTTGACTTCTTGTTTATTTAATTTGAGGGTTGAAGAAAAATAATTGCTGACTTCCTCTTTGTTAATCACCTTGTTTGTAGAATTTTGGTTCTTTTGTATTTTAAGATGTCTCAGATTGTTATATGCATATGTTGTTAGAATATCGGGATGAGGAATGATATAAACTATCAATTTAGTGTTTTTTCTATATTCAGCTTCATCTCCCATATTTCGTTAGGGCACACTTGACATAGGTTTTGAAAAGTTAAAATGACCCATTTGGCTAATTTTATGAAAGTGTTTTTTGTAATTAGAAGAGTTTTTAGAGGAAATTGGTTTAATGTGAATTCTTCTAAAAATACTTTCGGAAGAGGAAATTATTTTAAAAAATAGTTTTCAAACAAAAATTAAGATAATTTCCTTCAAAAGCTTTTCTATAGTAAAAGTAAAAGGAAACGTCATGTCAAACAGCTTTTTAGATATGTTTGATAAGTTGGATCGAGTTATACTCAACGATATAGAAGAAAATAGGTATGTTTGTAACGACTCTTCATGTTTTCGTTCAATTTCACTTAGCATTGGTTGTTGACTTATATACTCTTAGGGTCCGTTTGATAGCATATTATTTTCCCTGGAATTCCAACTTCCACTTTTGACTTATTTGATTGACTAAATTTTCTATGGAAAACTTTTTTCAACTTTTGAAATTTTCCTTGATTTCAAGGAATTCCTTTTCCCACCACTTTGGTGGGAATTGAAATTCCACTTTATTTTTTTTATTTTTTATATAGCAATAGAAACAGATTCTAAAATGAAGTGTAAAAAAATTTATCCTTTTAATCGACAAATTTCTTATAAAACAAAGTTAAACGAACACCAAAATTTTTCCAAACTTTTTTAAAAAAATTTTTAAATTTTTTTTTGGCAATCTAAACAAATTTTGTCCCCAATGATAAGAAAATTTATTCCCCTAATTGACAATTTTTATGAAAAATAAAGTCATACGGACACCAAAAGTATTATATTTTCCAGTGAAAAATTATATAAATCAAACACCTTTAATTACAATTCTCAGTAAAACAAATTCTAGGTAATTCAATTCCTGTAATTCATTTTATTTTCACTTAAATTCTATCTTTCTATCAAACGGACCCTTAATCTCTTATATAATGATGTTTGAAGGAATCTAAGGAGAGTGTCTACATTTGAAACATTTAAAAAGTTTGGAGGATTTAAAAAGTTTGAATGTATTTAATTGAGACTTTAAAAAAACTCTATAAAAGTTTATATGTAATTAATTGAGATTTCTATAAACTTTTAAAAAGTTTTTAAAAGTCATTGGGTATTCAATTGAAACTTTTTAGAAGTTTAAGTGATGAGGTATTCAAATAAACAGTGACTTTTAGAGAATTCTCTACTTATTAGAGTTCTAAACACTCTTGTGTGAAAAATATAAATAGCAAATTTCAAAGAAAATCTCTCATATATTATGAGATTTGTAAATATTTTAGAGGAAAAAAAAAGGTCTTTTTTCTTTTGATTTTAAGATTTTCTCGTATCTCTTCAATTTATTTGTTGTAATCAATTTATCATTATTCTATATGTACATAATTACTTTTGAATTGAAATTATATGCAATTGTTTCAAAATGTAGAACTCCACATAATCAATCTTTTTTTTTTTTTTTTTTTTTTTTTTTTGTTAAGAACAATTTATTTTCTTAGAAATTATGTTAATTTCTTGAAAAAAAATGTCAGTTATATTTTTAGAAATTGATGTAAATTTTTTTTATTATTTTATTTGTGCCAAAATTGATTGACTTGGCTGTGATTAGCACCTATATCTAAGAAAATTTTGTCGGTATTATGGTTCTTGAAAATGTTAGTTGCGTAGTAAGAAATATTGTTATTTTTTAGATATATAATGAATTCGAAAGATGATTTTTTTTTTTTTAAAGTTTTTAAAAATCTTTAATTAAAGTCTACGAATGTCCGTGGAAGACTTTTATTACTTAAGAAAATGAGATGGAAAGAAATGGATTTCCTTGACGCGTATTGTATTGTCCCTTATTGACCGATTCAAGTTTCATTTGTATAACCATTGACTCGGATTCGAAGACTTGACAGCATGTACAAAAGGAACCATCAATCAAGGGACCCTCACCCCTCTGAATTATATCATACGTTAATCACCCTAATTCGATGGAATTTTAACCTATGGAAATTAAATATGTAAAAGTAGAAATGTAGAAATAAGAAATGTAAGAAAATAAATTAGACTGATGCAAGAGTTTGACTCTTTCTCTTTAAAGATGATCATGTTCTAAATAGGTATTAACAATTTTTTGACACTCGTTCTCAAGATACAACGATTACGTCATGTTATATAAGCACTCCAATTTATGTATATCAACAACTCTATTGATGTCGACACTTGTTTTTCTAGATACAATAATCACGTTGCGCAATAGGAACTCACCCAATTTCCTTAGAACAGTGAAAATACTGATATTGAGGACTCGCTTTATAGGAAAAATAAAACTCAAATTTATGAAGAAAATATTTCTGTGTAAGTGTTGAAATATACTAGTATTAGAATTAAATGAATAGATTTTGAAAATGAGGAAGGACACAACTATTGGAAATTATTACTATTTAAAGAGACATGCCTATTGGAAAATAAGAAGTTCAAAACTGATGATCTTTTATCTGTAAATATCCATTTTTTCGATCAATCATATTTTATAACATTTCGTCATGTCTCATATTCGGGTTAATAGATCATTCTATCGCGTTAATAAAATTTTCATGTGTTCCGCATCTCATTACGATCGTAATTTCTCATTCATCCGAAATTAGTTCGAAAAAGTACAATATAATCTACCCGCGGAGTAAAACATATTCGACCTTTGAATTTCCATAACCAGCTCGCAAATCTTGCTTAACAAATTATTCAAAATTGGTAAAATTCAACATTTTTGAACCAATTTTCAACGATCTCCTCCAAGAATCAAAATTAATGGAAAAAGACTATGAAGACATTAAAGAGAATCCAGTGGGAAAACTATTGAATCAGGAGGAGAAATAGTTTATGGCTTTGAATTTGTCTTAATAGAATACTATCAGATTACTTGACTAATTATTGAACGTGCTATTCTAAACTATTCAGTCGTTGATATAAATTAAGAAGACATCACCCACACTATAACTTCACAACACTTTCAAGTTCCTACTATTGAGTTCATTTTGATCCTGAATTACTCTTTAGTTTTATAAGTATTTTAGAGAATTCAAACTTTAAGACATTCTCATGGAAGCAATCACACTTCACACTTATATAGGTGTTCTTTTATGAAGAATATATGGCATACCCCACTTAGTTTATCTAAGTTATAACAATTGTTAAAAGTTTCTTAACCTAAAGCACTCTACACATAGCACTTTTCAAATCATAGGAGTTGGTAAAAGTTAACTCTCACTTGTTAATTGAATCTTCAACTTAGTTGTCTCATTGAACGAAGATCTTGGCATCTGCAGCAAGGTTGGGTTACCGATCAAAAGATCCTTAAATAGTTGACTTTAAGTACTCAATATGCAGTGTACTTGATCTCTTGATATATCTTTGTGTTAGTGGATCTACCAGATTACAGCATTTGAGATCAACTGATATATGGTATGTCTTTCACATATAAATTCCATGTTTTATTATATGTAGCTAGCTATAACAATAAGACAATATGACAAACACAATCTATTACCAATCAAGAAAACTCCCATTTTTTTATTTTTTTTTGAAGTACTTCCTTCTAACTTTATTTAAAGCTCTATTTTGATCTTACAACTCTAATGTTGTATGGAGAATTTTTAAAAAACAAATGCACTTTCTACAGTAATCACATATTTACCAGTAGTTGAATCATTATATTGGATATCCAATTCGCAACGTCGTGCACATGATAAAATTAATAACTCATTTAGAATACTGAAATTCAACATTTTGAATATTCTTCAAATATCTTAATACTGTTATTGCATATCTGACACACATGCAATAACTCATTTAGCTCCTATTTTAATGGAGTTTTGCTACATGGCCAGGGGATTTGGTGACCGATTAGTGATTGATCCCTCACATGGGGTGGGGCCCACACATTATTATATTCATGTGGGCCCCACCCTATGTGAGGGATCGGTCACCAATCGATCACCAAATTCCTGGCCATTTCGAATAATTCATTTTAATGACTTTTATTTAGGGCATTTCACATTTGTTATCATTCTCATACTTTTAAAATTTGTGTAAGGAAAATTTTCTATGATTTTATAAGGCAATCTATTAAAAAATAACTCAGAGACAATGTTACCTCCACAAATCATGTGTTAAGCTTGAAGTTAGAGTTCATAAACTATTTTAAGGTTTGACTCGATGATTGATCATGTATTTTAATTAGACAAGATAATATAATTTTTTTTTTTCACCATATAGAGGACTATAGGAACATCAACGTTTCGTGAAAATCATTCATTTCCATATTTATAAGAGACAGACGGTTGGCCGTATGTTGGTAATGATGACACTTAGTTGTCAACTAAATTATTTGTAATTTGTGGTTTTAATTTTATGTCTAGTTTGGTAGAAATCCAATTAGCATGTGATGAAAATATTCAAATATTTAAGCATTGTACTAGCCTAAGATAAGGTGAGTATGGCATGTGAGTTGGTAGAATAGTTGATAGTTTGACTACCAGATTTGCTCTAGCCCGGCTCAAGCTCAGGCCAGCCCTCGAAAATGAGACTCTACCCGAGCCTCTACTTGGTTCCAACAAGCAGTGTGCCAAACTGACTTGGACTTTTCCTAGGACAAGCCACGGGCCGCTCGAGTTGACAAGTTCGATTGACATCCCTAAGATATTAAAGAGATTGATAAATGCTTTGTTGAAAAATTATACTTCTAGTATTACTGTGAAAGGCCGTAAACATAAGCTACCGAATTTGCAGGGGTTGAACTTTGGGTGGGGGGAGAAATTGAGGATGAACAAATAAACAGAGAAAATAAAATAGAAGTTGAAAGGTCAAGTAACAAACAAAAGAATTGACAAAGAGAAAAAAAGAGAGAACGAAGAGTTAGCCTGAAAATGAGAAAAAAAGAACGAAATGAAAAGTCACAAATGTATAAAAAAATAATAATTAAACTTCGAAGAATTTAAACTTTTTGAGGAAATTTTCTTTATTATTTATAAATATATTTTATATAATATATCTTTTGGGGACCTCACAAAGCTAGGGGCTTTAGACGATTGTTTACCTCGTCTATAGTGAGGGTCGACACTAGTGATCATCAATGTTCAACAAGAATAATATTATTATTCTTCTAAATAAAGTGTAAAGAAAGATTTAATAAAGTTCAAGATGGAAAAATAAATATATACACAATTCTAGAATTTTTAGATTTTACATTATTAATGCTAAACGCTCGTTAAAACTTTCACGAGAAGAGAATATGATGAGTCCACTAAGGTTTTTGGACTGTCACTAAAGTACCTTAGAAAATTCATTTACAATAATATAGCTACCATCACAAACCTCTTTGAAAGAATCTGTTTGTACAGAATTTTGTCCTACAGAAGAATTTCAGATACTCACATATGTGGGCCTCATGTGAGTATTTTATTATCCAAAAAATCACCCACCCATCCCTCATTGTGTGTTGTCTGTACAAATTTTGTACACTTATTTTTTGTATACTAAGAATTGTTCAACCTTTTTTACCTTGACCATCATAAATGTGATCAATTACTGCGAAGGCCTAGGAGAAGCAGCCAAGTGTTGTAATATCTTTGGATGGAGCAGCTTGGTGTTGTAAGACCTATGGAGGAGGGCCTCTTGGGGCAACAAGCAGAAGGGCGTACGGACACTGGTCATGGAGGGCATATCCCGCGGTTTACCTCCTCGGGCTGAAGAGGGGCCAAAGGCTCGAGGTCCAGGATTTAGTCTGGCGCAAGCTGGGACACCTGGGTATCAAAAAAAAAAAAAATTACTGCGAAGGCCACCGGAAATGAATTTGCCATCGTAAATATTATAATATGAATTACCATTTGACAAGGTATTGGGGATGAAAAAGTCCAATTTAAAAAATAATAATTGCCGTCGTAAATTATGTTTTTTTTTTCGTAGAGCACACGGAATCATGTTGACAAATTGCCCAATTCTTTAAGATATGTATATTTTTTGTCCACACGGCCACACCAATCATGACAAAGACTAATGACAGAAAACACAACAAGAATGGTGGTGAAATTTCTTCGAAGAAATCGTCCATTTCCCGTTTGACCCAAAGGCCAAATCCAACTATTCAAAGTCTATCACGCACCCATCTTCACATATATGTGCCAATTCACCTCAACCTTCAATCCAAAATCCATATTCTCTAAAAGTTTTGTGAAAATCATGGACAGGGAACAAGAAGAAATGCAGTATATTGGGTTCTTTGGAATCTTCAGAGAATCATTCAATATAGTTGCTTCATGGAGAAAAATTTTCGGCCAAATAACCATAGCATTAATTGTCCCTCTATCCTTCATCTACTTAGCCCACATCCAAATCTCAGAGCTTCTGTTTGCAGATATCATGCACGATGAATACATATTGGATAGAACTCCAGAGGGTACCTCTTCATATGACAAAATTTCGAGTATTTTATCATCCGAATGGACCGCCTTTATTCTGTTCAAAATTGGCTACGTGATTTTCTTTATCATTCTTGCCCTCCTTTCTACATCTGCTGTGGTTTATACAATAGCCTGTATTTATACTGCCAAAGAAATTAGCTTCAGAAAGGTCATGAGTGTGGTTCCGAAGGTTTGGAAGAGGCTTATGGTTACTTTCATATGGAGTTTTATTATTTTTTTTGCATACCATCTCATTGCGTTCTTGATCTTTGTTTTGGGTCTTGTTTTGCTTGGATCATCAAAGAATGCTTTGGTGACTTTTGTCGTACTTTTGTTCATAGTATACTTGATTGGATCGGTATATATCAGCCTAATATGGCATCTGGCAACTGTTGTTTCGGTTTTGGAAGAAAGTTATGGCCTTAAAGCTATGGAAAAAAGTCGGGCTCTAATCAAAGGAAAAATGAGAGTTTCTATTCGTATTTTTCTTGTATTAGGCCTATGCTTATCAGGAATTCAGCTGTTTTTTGAAAATCGCTTAGTTATAAGGAAGGGAGATATTGGATTGGTAAACAGAATAGGGTATGGACTTTTATGCCTGTTTTTGCTGTCAATTCTTCTCCTGTTAGGCCTCATCATGCAGACAATCATCTACTTCATCTGCAAGTCGTATCACCACGAAAACATCGATAAGTCGTTATTAGCAGATCATCTTGGAGGGTATCTTGGAGAATATGTTCCTTTGAAGACTAAAGATGTTCAACTAGAGCAATATCAAGTTTGATATGGTATAGTTTTTATATGAATCTATTTGCATCAATATACATAACAAGCTGGTACTATGTAGTGAATAATGAACTATGAAACAGAGGAGCTTAAATTTTTCTGCAAATTTTTGGCTATGCCTTGCTTTGTTTTATTTTATTGTGTATTTTTTGTTTTTCTATAATTAAATCTCCTTAATTAAAAGTTTGAGATGTGAAAGATGGGATGTCTTCAACTAGCCCCTTGCGTATAGGCCTATATCATTTGAAGTTGAACACGCACATAACTTCCATAAAACGTGTCCATCATTGTTAACATACTTTAGTACTCAATTATCCATTTATAGTCAATTCTCATTTTATGTTGACAATGGATATTACTTATGTGATAACTTTCTCTTTCGAGATAAACCAATTTTTACCTACAATCGAACTATATCTCTATGAAATATTTGAAACGAAAATGCAATGCAAAACTAGAAATTGCGAAAGTTTGCACCAATTGTAGAAGTATTTCTATCTCCTATGAGTTATTGGTGTTTATTATTTGAGCTACAAACAAGATTTATCTCATATAATCATGAATTCCAAAAACGATCTTAAATTAAGCTAGATATTAGGACGTCAATCAAAAGAATAAAAGCAATCTACAACCACAAGAATTTAATATAAAATGAGCAATTCATTAAATTAAAGAGTCAAGGAGTTAAATTTAATCCTAGCAAAAGAAGTCTAACCTCTCATAATTTGATCAAAACAATACAAGATAGAAGATGAAAACATAATAAGTATAATTTGGAAGAAAAATCGGGTACAACCCTTAATCTTGATCCTTTTCAATGATTGTAGAAGGAACTTCCCCCTCTTTCAAGTCATCATAGTTGATAAGTGTTGTTGACCTCAAAAATTGCGCCAACAGATGTTGGGCCCACTCGCGCACACGTGGGCTAATTCCAACACGTAAGGACGGATTGGTAGTCGTTGACGCTCGAAAAATGAGGACATGGGAGAAGCTCAATGACGCGAAAAAAATGTTTTCAGGCTCCGACGGTAGATTTGTAAAACGATTGTTGGATAATAACCAATCGTTAATGATTTAAAGAAAATAAAGTCATCTTTGTGCAAGTTAAGGCGAGTGTATATTCCGCATGGGAGAAAATAAACCGTTTCTTTCTGTGTCTACTTTTCCATTAGCCTTGAAATGACGTATGTAAGGGGTATTTATAATATTACAAATGAAGCAGTGGCCCTTAGATGAAAGTACACATAACCTCATCTTTTTAGTCGAAACATCTAATCCTAGGCATCAATTTAACATCCTAGCATGTGGCGTATTTAATGTTCCTAAACAAATCAGCCATCAAATTGACAAGACAAGATACTTATACTCATTACAAATGTCACATCAATCATTCGAAGAGGATCTCATTTATAAATTCAAAATCTTTGCATCCAGGTCGCCACTTGCTATGGTTAAGCCTCAAATTTGGTCACAGAGACTCGCCTTCATGCAGGGTGCTTCGGTGGTCGTGGGGTCCACAATGACAGTGGGTCGACGACGTGGGATCGTGTTCTACATAGGTTGACCATGTGGAGCCGCGTGTAGCGAGGCGTAACAATAGTCTCCCAAGTCCATGTATAATTATTTATATCATGCGTAGACTTAGCAGTTAATCGTGTTTTTCCATGCGATCAAAGTTCCTGGAATTTGTTTGTGCTGAGGCAGAGAGAATGCTGAGCTATTGAGGCTACTTTATTCCAAAGAATAGCTGAATTTTATTCAAAGTTGAGGCAGAGAGAATGCTGAACTACTTTATTCCAAAAAATAATTGAATTTTATTCGAAGAGGAGGCAGAGGAATGTTGAACTGTTGAGGCTACTTTATTCCAAAAAATAGTGAAATTTTATTTGAAGCCAAGACAAAGGAATGCTGAACTGTTGAGGCTACTTTATTCCAAAAAATAGCTAAATTTTATTTGAAACCGAGGCAAGGGAAATGCTGAACTATCGAGGCTACTTTATTCTGATAGTTGACTTTGATAATGGTGCCAATGATTTGACACTTTTGCACGTTATCAAGAAAAGGCAGCTGAACCATTACAACTTCCAATACATGTACGATTGTCACATTGAATGTGCAATGATGGCCACGATTTTGCAATCATTACATGGACACGCTGAGGCTGGTGCGTGATAATCACACCTTAATCTGAGCTGTCTACCGAATAAACCATTTGTATTCAACGCCTCAAATGCAACTAAGAATGGACGCTACGGATTGAATGTATTGTGATCCTACGGGAGGAGTTCATTCTCCATTTATAAAAATGTTGAATCAGGCCATTGTTGAGTCATTACCTTTACGAAAATCACTTAAACTCTCCAAAAACTTTTTGGCATTTCTACGTTCTCCGACGACTGTTTGTCTTTAAATCTTCGTTTGTTCTAGGTATTTCTATGTCAGATTGTTTTCTTTGTAATCTTCATCAATTTTTATTGTCATCAATGGATTTCAAGTGTGCTAGGGGTATATTTATAGTTGCTAGATTAGGAGATAAGGCTCTGCCTGGGACGTCGGAATGTGAGTTTTAGGTTATGAGTGAAGGGCCCCATAGACTACGAGACAGATTGGGAAGCTACGAGAATCCGTTCTACCATAACCTCTAAAAGGCTAGCCAAACTTAGGGAGAGGTATAGCATACCTCATTATATAGAAATCCTAGTTCCCACAGTCTACAAACGAGCCTATTTTCCAAGGCCGGGATGTGTGGCTATAAGTGATTTCTTATTTAAAGTAGGGATGCATCTGCCCCTATACCCCTCTTTTAGGGCGGTGCGAAGAGCTTATGTTGGCTCCGACCCAGATTCTGCCAAACTAGTAGAGCCAATTAGTTGGAGCCTTCTTCATTTGGAAGGAAGTGTCTTTGGGTGAGGACGTGCCTCTGCATGTTTTCCATACACTTTTCCAACCCCGGGTAATTAAGAAGGATGAGTCGAATGGATGGTATTACATAACCCCTTGGGGGCTCACGCCCATTTGTAGTAGGTCTACCCTCATCCATAAAGGGTTGGAAGGAGTCTTGGTTTTGGGTATGGGATATGTGGCAAATGGTTGAGGGAGACACAAGCCCTGCCTGCAAAGTACCGACCCAGTACTCCAAAGCACGTGAGTGCCTCCATTTGTATCTATTTCATTCTTTTCTATAACCTTATCTAACACATTTTTGTAGATACCAGATCTCGCTTTCAACTCCACGCGGTAGAGTGGGACGTGATTGAGGACATTTACAAACGTCCTCTTAAACTTCGACACTTCGACCACTTAATCGATTGAAGCAAATACTTCATCGACTTCGGCTTGATGGCCTTGAAGGGTAAGCAATAAGTCCTCACGCTTGTTTCATTCCTATTTTTGGTGGTTTCTAACCTTTGCCTTTTTTTGTTGTTTGCAGATAAGTTTAGGAAGGAGTACCACATTCCCGGTATGGCTTCCATTCTCAAGGCCACCTCCACTGTGGGTGCTAGGGCTCTGAAGCCTTTGTCTAGGGCCGCCAAGGAGGTGATGATGAAGTTGGTGTCGACCTAAATGGTTGACTTCTCGTTTTGATTATCACAAATAAATTGTGTTTATTTCTAACAAATTGATTTTCAAATGTTGATAGTGATTATTGCATAATCAAGGCACGAAAATCAAGATCAAGAGACGTGCATGTTGGCAAATGAATTTAGCTCTTGGCAATCAACATGAATTTTTTTTTGGCAATTGACGAACATAAAGACGAACATTGAGCTTTCAAGTTTCAAATCACTTTGGAGAAAGGATTGATCGTCAAACTTCAAGACATTAGATATAGATGCTTTAAATTCATATGTAAAGGTAAAAACATCTCAATTTCTAGCATCTATTATAGCTCAAAAGAATTTTTATACACGAGAATAAATTCACGTCATAAAAGAATATTTGCATAGAAAGTAATTTTAAAAAGATAAGTACTTTGACTTGATGATCAAATATTTACAAAAACACTTATCTTTACGAAATAAATTAGAAAGTCCCTTAAGAACCTACATTGATCAATTTTATCACGAAGGAAAACGTCTGGGGGCATTTATTCCCATCCGGACATCCGGATGTCCAATGGTCAATTTTTTGACCGTTCCGCCTCTGACTCAAACATCTAGTTTTTAACCTGTCTGGACCTCAACCGGACGTCCAGATCATGCATCTGGATGGACATATTTTCTGCCCATTTGAGTGCTATAAATACAACGTCTCTTCCTTATTTGTAATACCCCTTATTTGAGCATTTAAGTGAACCCTGTATTGATCTCAACTACTTTGTTTTCAATCTTCAGAAGATTAAAACATTAATTTCTTGAGAAAAACTTTTTGAGTGATAAAATTTGTGAAAATTTTTTATTTCATTATATTTTTTCAACAACTAACACTTGAGCTATACTCATTACTATTTATTGGAGTGTTAGCCTAACTCTCTCTTCATACTTAATTGATCATATCATTTTTTAAGAGAGAAGCTTTTACTTGTAGTGTCTTTTTCTTGTTTGATTGTGGGTCGTGTTGAATTCTCGAAAATTTCAATGTTGTAAAAGGATCGGTGCTCATTAGTTGTAAGTCACTGAAAGCATTGTAAGGGTTGGATTGCGCCATAAGTCAATAAAAAATAGTGAAAAATGCCTTGCTCGTGATGAAAATGTTGGTAACGGGGAATGTAGATCATTGATTGGATCGAATCTCCATAATTTTATCGTTTGCGCATTCTCTTCCCCTTCGCTTTTTACCTTCCTATTTGTGCTATCTTACTTGTGCAATTAATTTACTTGTTATTTGTTTAAGATTGTAATTACTTTTGAAAAAGTTTTTTAATTAACCAATTTACCCCTTCTTGGTTAGCTATTCTTGGGTTTTCAATTGGTATCTGAGCTTTGTTCTCATTTTCAATGATTTCACAATCTTGAGTAATGACTAACCCAATGCTTCAAAATCTTAAGGGGCATTCTACAAACCGACCTCCATTCTTTGATGACACACATTATAATTATTGGAAGGCTAGGATGACGATTTACATTCAATATGTAGATTACAATATTTGGGAAGTAGTTGAATATGGTCCATATAAGCCTACTAAGACCATCAAGTTAGACGGGCAACCCGACCAAATTATTCCTAAATCTAGGGAAGAATATGATGAAGAATATAAGAAAAAATTATCCTTAAATGCGAGGGCTAAGAATTTACTTTATTGTGCATTAGATAAAAATGAATTCAATCGGATTAGCACGTGTGAATCAACATATAATATTTGTCACTCACTTGAAATTACTCATGTTGGCACTAGCAAAGTTAAGAAAACAAAAATCAACTTGTAAGTTAAACAATTTGAAAATTTCTTCATGAAACAAGATGAACCCATTATTCATAGATTACTCGTTTTACCGTTATTGTAAATAGTTTTAAATGTTTTGATCGAAAGTTTACTAACGGTGAACTTGTTAGCAAAATGCTTAGGTTGCTATCGGAAGATTGAAGTCCATTGAGAAGAATTAAAGGAGCCTCCTAAGCGCCGAATTGTCTTAAAATCGGCAATAGAGTAATGAACTGCAAATGACAACATGAGCGATGAAGAGCTCAACGATTTAATCATTCTTGTCAAAAAATGGAGAGGTCTTGGTAATAATCGAAGATTTCAAAAGAAAGAAGAAAGAGGCGAAGAAAGAAATACGAAAATCATTTGCTATGATTGTGACAAGTTGGGACACAAAAGAACCGAGTGTTCCAACAAAAGGAAGAATATAAAAAAAAAATGCACTTCAAGCTACATAAGACGATAGTGACGATGAGGACCACAATGAGAATGATAGCCAAGATGAAATTGCTAACATGTGCTTCATGGCAATGGAAGACGAGGTAAGTTCAAATGAAAAACGCTCTTATGATAAGTTATCAAAATCATACGATGAAATATTTGAAAGTTTTGAAAAACTTGCCTTCAGTCATTATTAGTTGATAACCTTAAACATAATTTAATAAGTATTAGTTGAGAATGTTTTATTAGTTGATAACCTTAAACATAATTTACTAAGTATTAGCCAATTATGTGATAAAGGTTACAATATAAAATTCGATTCTTCCAAGTGCCTCATCAAGGATGCAACATTGAAAGATGTGATATTCATAGGAAGTCGAAGTAAAGATGTTTATATCATAAACATTGAATTTGAAAATAATGAAAGATATTTACTTAGCTTGAAAGATGAAACATGGTTATGGCATAGGAGATTAGGCCATGTTAACATGGATCTCATTTCGAAAATTTCCAAAAATTGTTTTGTGAAAGGATTGCCAAACTTGATATATGAAAAAGCCAAAATTTGTGATGCATGTCAATTTGAAAAACAAGTAAAAAATTATTTCAAGCCTAAACTTCATTCTTCGACTACAAAACCATTACAACTTCTTTATATTGATCTTTTTGGACCATCTAGAATGGCTAGCTTAGGTGGTAAACATTACGCATTCGTTATCGTTGACGATTTTTCAAGATTTATTTGGGTCATGTTTTTAAGCTTAAAAGATAAAGCTTCGAAAGTTTTCAAACATTTCCATAAAAAGGTCGAAAGCGAGAAGGGCTATACTATTACAACTATTATAAGTGACCATAGTGGAGAATTTGATAATGTTGGTTTTGATGATTTTTGCAATGAAAATGGATATAAACATAATTTCTCGGCTCCTAGAACTCCTCATCAAAATGGTGTAGTAGAGATGAAGAATTGTACATTGCAGGAAATGGTTAGGACCATGCTAAATGAAAATATGTTTCCAAAGTATTTTTAGGTTGAAGCCGTCAACACCGCTTGCTACATTGTCAATAGAATTTTAGTAAGTTGAAAGAAAACTAAAAACTCCTTATGAGCTTTGAAAAAATAGAATCCTCAATATTGGTTATTTTAAAGTTTTCATATGCAAATGTTTTATTTTTAACACAAAAGATTTGAGATAATTCGATTCAAAATCTGATGATGGAATTTTCCTAGGATATTCATCGACAAGCAAAGCTTATAGAGTATTAAACAAATGAACTCTAGTCGTTGAAGAATCCATGCATATTATATTTGATGAGACTAACTCTCTTGATCGCGAGAAAGGTATTGATGACAATGTAGGTTTGGAAGCTCCATTCGAACAAACGAATATTCAAGACCAAAACAAGAGCTCCCAATGAAGAACAAAAGGAAGACCACAATGTTCAAGAAAGTAAAGGAAAATCAACCGAAGTTCAAAGTGATCCCCTACTAACGAAAGAATGGAGGTTTGTTCCATCTCATCCTAAAGAGCTAATAATAGGAGATCTATCCAGAGGTATCACCATTAGAACTTCGTATAAAAATCATCTTGGTAGTTGTGCATTCATTTTGCAAATTGAGCCTAAAAACTTCAAAGAAGCCGAGTTTGATGGGTTTTGGATTCTAGGCATAAATCAATTTGAGAGAAACCATGTTTGAGACTTAGTCGTTGGATCAAAAGATCAAATCGTAATTGGAACAAAATGGGTTTCTAGAAATAAACGAGATGAAAATGGAATAATTGTACATAACAAGGCTAGATTAGTGATCCAATGTTACAATAAAAAAGAAGGTAACGATTTTGAAGAAACATTTGCACCGGTAGCTAGATTAGAGTCTGTAACTCCCCGACCCCTAGTGGACCGGAACGCTACTTACTTTACTTAACTTAACCAGTGGTTTAGTAACAAGTGTACATATCTTAGCGGAAGCTTAAATCTTAACAAACATTCTTTTTGAAGGATATTGAATTAAAACACTTTATAACTTTCCAAAATAATGAAATATAATTTATTTGGTGAAATCATGACTTGTTCAAGATACTCAAAAGAAATAACATTGGAAATAACATTTGAAACATTAAAGACTTTAAATCTAAATCACTTGTTCACCGGTTTCCCATAGGCTTATTGCATCTCCTTCCATCTCTTCCATCATCCAACCCGGTGCATCAATATTTAATCTGTAGATATAGGGTAGAAACCCGTGAGTTTAAAACTCAATAGGCGTCATAGGTGCAATCGTGATTAAACTAAGCATTTCATAACAATTAACATTAAAACTTTCATAAAACATGTCGTACCCGGAGGTACCATTTGACATGAAAATGTATGCCGTACCAACGAAACCATTTGACATGAAAGGTGCATGCCGAACCGAAGATACCATTTGACATATAACATTAACCTTTAAATGTATGCCGCACCGACGGAACCATTTGACATGAAAGGCACATGCCAAACCGACGATACCATTTGACACACAACATTAGCCTTTAACATAGAACATTACTTGCTAGAAATTATAACTTAAACACGTATAACAACTTTATGCACCTCTACCTACCTCGATTTGATGCTTGATGAACTTTGAAAAGAACTTTGAAAAACTTTGGATGAACTTCAAAACTTTGACGAAACTTGAACGTTTGGACCTTCCTTTGTTATTTGGAAACACCTTTTGAAATCACAAAAATCTTCTTGCAGAATATTTTTGCCCACACCTAAAACTTCTGAAAAATACTTTGAAAACCTCCTTCCTTTTCTCTCCCAAACTCTCTATTTTTCTCTCAACTTTGAAAGCAAATTGAAAGTGCTTTTGGTGTGAAAAATCAAATGAGTGAAGAGGGTATTTATAGGTGAGATTTGGGGTGGGTGAAAGGTCATATTAAATTGGATAATTAAGTAGTGCAAGTAGTGGCCATTAATTCTCAAAAATTCGCGGGTTTCGGGTTTTCCGGTCGACCGGTTAGTTTATCCGGTCGTCCGGCTGTCCGGTTGTCACTGCACAGCCTCCAATATTTTTATCATACTTTTCCTCCCGATATCCGATTAAGGTGATTCAAAATGCGTTGGAAAGATAACTCAAAGAGCTACAACCTTTATTCAGATATCATTTTCAAATTCGAATGTTCTATGTCGAAAATGCGTCTCAAAGGAGACTAAAAATATTTGAAGTGTACTTTTAGCTATAAAATGAAATACTTTGCATTCCGTCCAATCTTCATCAAATTGTTTTTAAGAAAATATTTTATAAACATCATTTTACCTTTAAACATGTATTGGACTATCTTTTGGGCTTATATTTCCTTTATTGGGCCTAATGTGAAGTTAATCACACAATTATGGGCCTAGCTTTATAGAAGGATTTGGGCCTCTACAGAGTCTATCCGTATGCTTCTTGCATTTGGATGCTATAAAGGTTTTACACTTTATCAAATAGATGTTAAAAGTGTATTTTTAAATGGATTTATTCAAGAGGAAGTTTTTGTTGAGCAACCTCCCGGCTTTAAAGATCACAAGCATCCGGACCATTTTTTTTTAATTTAGAAAAGCTCTTTATGATTTAAAGCAAGCTCCAAGAGCTTGTACGAACGTTTGACCAAATGTTTACATTCAAATGGTTTCTCGATTGGAAAAGCGGATACTACACTCTTTGTTTAAAAACTCATAAGGGAGAAATGCTTATTGTTCAAATTTTTGTCGATGACATTATTTTTGGTGAAACAAGGATGCCTTTCTGATTAATTTTCAAAATGCACGAGTAAGGAATTTGAAATGAGTATGATGGGAGAACTAAAGTTTTTTCTTGATCTTCAAATTAAACAAACAAATGACGGAATTTTCATAAATCAAAATAAGTACATATTAGATATGCTCAAAATGTTCGAAATGGATGGACTAAAGCCAATGAATGCACCAATGAGCACATCCGTAAAGCTTGACAAAGATGATGAAGGTACTTCAGTAGACGTCACAAAATATCAAGGTATGATTTGATCCCTTCTTTATTTAACTGCTAGTAGATCCGATATAATGTTTAGTGTATGTTTGTGTGCTAGATTTCAATCAAATCCTAAGGAATCACATTTACGTGCTGTGAAAAGAATATTTCAATAGTTTAGTGGAACTAGGACCTTAGGACTTTGGCATCCCAAGGGAACCCACATTAACTTATTAAGTTACTCGGATGCCAATTATGGCCGATATATGATAAGTGTGTTTTTACACACTTATTTAGCACTTTTGGGACTTTATTATTGATAAAATTGAGTAGATTTCTATTTATAATTGGGTAATTGTTACTTTTGCAGGCTAAAACCCCGGAAAGAAGTGAAACGAGCGAAAAGAGAATGAAAATGACTTAAATTGAACAAAATTGTGAAGCTGGGGGACTGAAATGCAAAAGTCTGAAATATGAAGGACTTGAAGTGCAATTATGGAAGGGCTTAAATGATTAAAATTCAAAGAATGAGGACCAAATTGTACTAAAATCAAAGATGAAGGATCAGATTACACTAGGATCAACGTTCAAGGACCTTGCCTGCAAATTTGGATGAATCATGCGACCGCGAGGATTACAAAGTTGCGATCGCATGGAAAGGCAGAGACGTCAAATTTATTAAATGGCTTGTCTATGCGACCGCATGAGTTATAATCATGAGGAGACATAGACTTAAAAAATAGGACGGTTTAAATTCTCGTCTAGAATTTTATTTTGGCCCAGCTTGTATTATTTTCTAGTTTTTTATTGGTAGATATTTTAGGATATTCGTTTTATGTGATAAAATATCTTATCTATATTATATACATAATATCCTAAAATATCTTATTTATATTATAATATACATAATATCCTAAAATATCTCTTATTTTTATTATTTTTATGTTAACTTAGCCTCTAAGTTTTAGAATTTATATATATATATATATATATCCTATCCTCTAACCTCTCCATTGCTCTCAATCCATCTCTCTCTCTCTCTCTCTCCCCCCTTTTTCTCTCCCTTTTTTTTTTTTTTTTAGTTTTTATTTATTTTGTTATTTGTTAGTTTTATTTTGGGAATCAAAGTGGGATATAGCAAAGGGGTTGTTAAGGAAAGTTTTAAGAATACATTGAAGGAATTACAATTTGTGTTCAAAAGGGTTTTATCTCAACTTTTGTATTCCTTTAATTTAATTTTTCAAGTTTGTAATGATATGTTTATCTCTTTGTTATTGTATTAGAATGATGAACTAAACAAGTTTATGTTGAAATTTATGTAGTAGCTTAACCTATTTTCATTAATATCTTGTTATATGTTGTTAAAAATGCATTTGTTATTAAAATATTGGTGTATTAATTATCATGTTTAAGATTACTGCATTTATTTGATGTCAATCGATGTTGTGGTTAGGTAGTTGTGTAATTATTGGAAAATAGTTGCACATAATAGACCGAAATAATTAATACCCTGGGTTTGCATAGTATACTATGCGCGTCTAGGTGGACCTAGAAATAGACACCTACCTCAGGTGACTCGTTGAGTATTTTCATAGCAATTTAATGCAATTGATTAATTTTGTATCGACATAGAAATATGTGGTATAAATTAATCAATTAGGATTAATATCGCTCGAAAGAGGATATTAATTTAAAATTGGAAAATCGGGTCTAACTTCATATTTTGGTAATTTGCATGAGCGCATAATTGAATTGATATTAATGAAATAATGGTTAAGCGAAATCATAAATTTCAACATCTTTTAAAATCAAATCTCCCACTTGTTAAGTATTATTTAAATTTTCAAATAAAAAATCGAGTTTTTTTTGTCTTTTTCTAGTTTTTAAAAATCAAATTTTAATTGTGTGTGTCACTTTCGTTAAATTGAATCAAATAGATATAAACACTCTTCGAGGGATCGACTCGGACTAAAAAAGTCCACTTTTACTACTTTCACGCGATCCGTGCGCTTGCGGTGTAATTTTCAGCGAAAAAGTTTTTGGCGCCATTGCCAGGGGAGTGTTTTTATCAAATTACCAGTTAATTTGTCAATCACTTTAACGAACTTTACTTTTTGTTTTAAATTTCCCCTTTTGAATCCAAAAGTTATTTTGTTTTCCTTTTTGTCAAATTCTTAACTCGTTCATTGTTTATGCATCGTTCGCGAAGTCTCAATCTTCTAGAGTTTGATCCTGAAATCGTAGGGACATTTTGAAAAGGGTTTAGAGATCAAAACGAGTTGAAAAGACAACAACTAGAAATGGACCGTCAAGAAGGACATATGGACCCTCTTATTCGACATGAACAAGCTCCTTGGGAAGGTGTACCGCCTGGTTTTGATAACCAAGCGGGCAGGGTTCAAAATCCCGTCATAAATGAGGAAGACATGTTATTTAGGGATTACTTAAACCGACCCGTGGTTGAAAATCAAGGTTGTATTATCTACCCTTCCTATGGGCATCCGAACTTTCAACTTTGCCCGGATGTTATTAATCTATTCTCTAGCAACATATCATTTTATGGGAGATTAGATGAAAATCCATATAATCACATTGCACGGTTCATGGAAATGGTTAGCAACTTCACTTATGAGGGTGTGAATATGGAGGTAATCCGGATGAGGTTGTTTGTACACATTTTAAAAGATAAGGCAAGAAAGTGGCTTGATACTCTGCCTTCGGGAAATATCACGAGCTGGGTAGAGTTGGTACAAAAATTTACAACTAAGTTCTTCCCACCCGCTCGTGTGGTCAAGCTCAAACACGATATCACCACCTTCTGCCAACATGATACAGAACTTTTTCATGAGGCTTGGGAGAGATTTAAAGATATGCTTAGAAAGTAACCAAATCATGGGATTACTTTAGGAGAACAAGTCCGAATTTTCTACTTTGGTTTGACTCAACCTTACCGTTCCAATGTGGACTCATCTTCAAATGGGTCACTCCTTAATAGAAGCATGCGAGCAACATATGATTTATTAGAAGTCATGAGTGAGCAGAGTGCCATGTGGCCGGATAGAGGTGTACAAAAGGGAGTTGGTGGAGCTCGAGAGAGTGAAGCATACTCTCTTATGTTGTCAAAAATTGACTCTCTAGCACGAAAAGTAGGACTTTCTATAATGTGATCCGGAATAGACAATCATTGGCCGAGCTTTGGAGTCCAAAAGGTCGAAGTCAACAAGCCAAAGACCAAGTTTGATGAAGGGGTCGAGGGTCGAAAGCAATTGGATCAACACAAAATGGAGGGTCGAAGAAGGAAGTAACTGAGATAACCAAGCGACCGCTTAGTTATCCAGTGAAGCGGTCGCTCAGTCATCTACCGAAAATTGAAGGAGCAAAATTGACCTTCTAAGCGAACGCTTGGAAATTAACTAATCGACCGCTTAGAACAAAACTGAAGTTGAATTTTCTGTTTTTAGCGAGATTGTTTATTTAGACTATAATTCTTATTTTTGGTAATTTCTATATTCTAGGACTCTTAAAATTCGTTATTTCCATATTTCCTAGGTTTAGTATAAATAGGAATTTTATTCTCATTGTATGTAAAACATTTTGATATGAATTAAAATAAAGCTTTTGCTTTTCTTCTTTGTTCTTCCATGGACAATCATTATCGAACTTATCAAAGATGAATAATCTTTATGGCGTTCAAAATATCGGGTCGCGGGTTCTTCAATTTGTAAGAAAGGGGTTCATTGCATCGTCGTTATCTTTAGGTTACTTGTTTCATCTCGTTGGGTTCAAAATCCAAAACTATCCGGGTGAGATTTCAAGGCTTTGTGATCAATAGGTCGCTGGTTTAATATACCTTCGGTTGCTTGGTTCAACGTTTAGAGGTTAAATCCTAAACCTTGGTCATATTTGGGCGTTCTTGGGATCCGGTTCATTCTCCTGTGGGTTCGATAGCGTTCATGCTGACCGAGTTCGCGTCATTCTACTTCATCATCTGGCTCTCATTCAGCTTATTTGGTCAAATCCCCACCAGTCTGTGAAATGCGCGGAGCTAATCATTTGACTTCAAGTTGTCTGTTAATTGCCAGTAGTTCGGGATCCACCGAGCAACTGGGATACGCTCAAAATTTTCAACGCCCAGGGTACAATCCTTACGCTCAAACTTATAACCCTGAATGGCGTAATCACCCTAACTTCTCTTATGGGAATAACCAAAATGTGTTAAACCCTAAACCACAAGAGAAGAAAGAAGGTTGGGAAGAGGCCATTGCCAAATTGACAAACCATCAATTGTAATATCAAGAACGCAATGATGCCTCTTTGAAAAATTTGGAACGACAAGTGGGTCAAATTGTAAAACTTCTCTCTGAAAGGCCACAAGGGGCGTTGCCTAGCAACACCGAAACAAACTCTAGAGAAAATGTATAGACCATTACTACTAGGAGTGGGCTTCAATTGCCTGAACCTACAGTAGTACCCCCAAACATCCAAACTGATAAGGTGCCAATAGAAGAAAAGGAGGTAGTACAGGAACCTCAGGCAAGTGTTGAGGAAGCCAAGAAACATGACCAGGAGCCATCAACATCAAAGGCTCCACCAGTGGTAAAGGCTTATGTACCACCTATTCTCTTTCCACAAAGTTTCCAAAAGCACAAATTTGATGCTCAATTTGGTAAGTTTTTGGAGATGTTTAAGAAGCTACACATTAACGTCCCGTTCGCTGACGCGCTAGCTCAAATGCCTAGCTATGCCAAGTTCATGAAAGAAATCCTTTTGAATAAAAGGAAATTGGAAGATCATGAGACGGTGATGTTAACAGAAGAATATAGCGCTATCCTTCAGAACAGGTTACCACCCAAAGTAAAGGATCCAGGTAGCTTTACTATTCCATGCGCCATTGGCGATGTAAATTTCAGTAAAGCCCTGTGTGATCTCGGAGCGAGCATTAATTTGATGCCACTTCCAATTTTTAGAAAGTTGGGAATAGGGGAAGTAAAGCCTACCATGGTGTCTTTACAATTGGCTGATCGGTCTATCACATATCCTCGGGGTATCATTGATGATGTATTGATCAAAGTAGATAAGTTCATCTTCCCAGCGGACTTCATTGTTCTAGACATGAAGGAAGATGAAGATATCCTTATAATTTTGGGACGACCGTTTCTTGTCACTGGTCGGGCATTGATCGACGTACAAGAGGGAAAACTCATTTTGAGAGTGCAAGATGAACAAGTCACTTTCAATATTTTGAAAACCTTCAAGTATCCGTCTAAACCGAATACCTGTCTTCGGGTAGATACTGTTGATCAGCTGATTTTTGAATCTCTTTACGGGCATTATGAGGATCCTCTTAAGACATGCCTTGTGCACTCTGTACATGTCAAAGACGAGGACCCAGATGTTGAAAAGATGGCACATTACTTGAGAGTTGTACCTTCCCAGTACCACTTTGATCGAAGGACACCATACTTTGAGGAGTTACAAAAGACTTTTTCACCACCGCTTCCATCCTGTCAAAAAGCCCCCACACTTTCATTAAAAAATTTTCCTCCTCACTTGAGATATGCTTATTTGGGAGAATCATCTACACTCCCAGTTATTATTTCTAATTCTTTGAGTGAGGTAGAAATAGAGAAATTACTTCGGGTACTGAGGGAACACAAAGAAGCCATAGGATGGACGATTACAGATATTCGGGGAATTGGCCCATCTATATGCATACATAAAATATTGATGAAGAATGACTATAAGCCATCAGTAAAGCATCAGGCGCGATTAAACCCGAATATGAAAGAGGTAGTGAGAGCGGAAGTCATGAAATGGCTTGATGCATGCATAATCTATCCAATTTCTGATAGTCTATGGGTAAGCCCTGTACAAGTCGTACCAAAGAAAGGTGGTATCACGGTGGTGGAAAATGTAGATAATGAACTCATACCTACCAGACCTGTGACAGGTTAGAGAGTGTGCATAGATTACTGCAAACTCAACAATGCAACTAGAAAGGATCACTTCCCTCTTCCTTTCGTTGATCAGAGGTTGAGCGATTGGCGGGGTATTCGCATTATTGCTTTCTAGATGGGTATTCGGGCTATCATCAAATTCCAATAGCCCCTGAGGATTAAGAAAAGACTACCTTTAAATGTCCATATGGAACTTTCGCATATAGAAGAATGTCATTTGGCCTTTGCAATGCACCGGCTACTTTCCAACGGTATATGATGGCGATTTTCTCCGATATGGTCGAACACTGCATCGAGATCTTTATGGATGATTTCTCATTATTTGGGAGCTCATTCCATAAATGCTTGAAAAATCTTGATAAGGTACTGAAAAGATGTAAAGAGACCAATTTGGTCATGAATTGGGAAAAATGTCATTTCTTGGTCCAAGAAAACATAGTTCTTGGCTATCGCATTTCGCTGGCAGGTATTGAGGTTGATAAGGCAAAAATTCAAGTGATTGAAAAATTGCCACCACCAACCACTGTGAAAGGAATTAGGAGTTTTCTCGGACATACTGGATTTTACAAGAGGTTTATTAAAGATTTTTCTGAAATTACGAAACCTCTTTGTTCCCTACTTGAAAAGAACACTGCTTTTGATTTCTCCAAGGAATGCTTGAATGCTTTCAACATAATTAAGGAGAAACTCATCACGGCTCCTATCATCGTAGCTCTAGATTGGAATCTACCATTCGAGCTGATGTGCGATGCTAGTGACTATGCAGTAGGTGCAGTTTTAGGGCAAAGAAGAGATAAAACCCTGCATGTTATCTATTACGCAAGCAGAACTTTGACAGATGCACAATTAAACTATGCTACTACTGAGAAAGAGATGCTCGCAGTAGTATTTGCATTTGATAAATTTTGGTAATACCTCATTGGTTTAAAAGTCATCGTCTATACTGACCACTCGGCTATCAAATACTTGTTGGCAAAGAAAGATGCCAAGTCTAGATTGATTCGGTAGGTTCTCCTTTTGCAAGAATTTGATTTAGAAATTTGCGATAAAAAGGGGACCGAAAATGTTGTTGCCGATCATTTGTCGCGCCTTGAGCAAGCCGAGGATGTGGTAGATGGAGAAATCAATGAGGTATTTCCCGATGAACAATTAATGTAAATTGTGCAGCTGTTACATGTCACTCATACACCATGATATGCAGACCATGTAAACTATCTTGTTAGTGGCATCATACCTTCAGATCTTTCTTATCAACAAAGGAAGAGGTTCTTCGCTGATGTGAAGCATTACTTCTGGGAAGATCTTTGTTGTTCAAATGGGGTCCAGATCAAATTATCCGGAGATGTGTTTCGGAAGAAGAAATGGAGAAAATACTTGAACAATGCCATTTTTCTCCATATGGTGGTCACTTTGGTGCTGTGAAAACTGCATCAAAGGTTCTTCAATCTGGTTTTTATTGGCCCACTTTATTTAAGGATGCTCACACACTTGTATCTAAGTGTGATAGATGTCAACGGACTGGTAATATTTCCAATCGAAATGAAATGCCGTTGAATCCTTTACTGGAGGTGGAGATATTTGATGTTTAGGGTATTGATTTTATGGGGCCATTTCCATCCTCATTTTCAAATCAATACATACTGGTGGCTATTGACTACATGTCAAAGTGGGTAGAAGTGGTAGCTTTACCTACTAATGATGCTTGGGTGGTGGTAAATTTTTTAAAGAAAAACATGTTCTCACGTTATGGTGCCCCCCGAGCCATCATTAGTGATGGTGGTAAACATTTTTGCAATCGTCTCTTCGACTCACTTATGACCAAATATGGAGTTACTCACTGTGTAGCCACTCCCTATCATCCCCAAACAAGTGGCCAAGTTGAAATATCTAATTGAGAGTTAAAGAGAATTCTCGAGTTGACGGTTAATGCATCAAGAAAAGATTGGTCCAAGAAGTTGGACGATGCATTGTGGGCATATAAGACTGCTTTTAAAATGCCGATTGGTATGTCTCCATATCGCCTTCTTTTTAGAAAAGCATGTCATTTACTAGTCGAACTCGAACATCGGGCCTATTGGGCTATTAAAGCTCTGAATTTTGATAAAAAAATGGCCGATGAGACGAGGTTGGTCCAACTGAATGAACTTGATGAACTCTGCCTTGATGCTTATGAAAGTGCTCATCTCTACAAAGAAAAGACATAGAGATGGCACGATCAGAACATTGTAAAGTGTGAGTTCTCTGTTGGGCAACAAGTTCTTCTTTACAATTCTCGACTCCGGTTGTTCCCTAGTAAGCTCCGCTCTAGATGGTCTGGTCCCTATACCATTACAAAAGTTTTTCCACATGGAGCGGTTGAGCTTTATTACAAAATGGGAAATTTCAAAGTTAATGGCCAGAGATTGAAATCATATTTGGGAGGTGACTTTATGAAAGAAAAATCATCTGTTCTGCTTGCCAATCTGGATTAAGATGCCCTATAGTCGAGCTAAGGACTATAACCAAGGCTTGTTGGGAGGCAACCCAACTTTCTTATTGTTTAACTTGTTATTATTATGTGTGTTAATGTTTTTAGTATTATATTGTTGAACTAATATAATTATTTTTGAAGGAAATTTTTGATATCCCAGCCATTTCCATTTCTGGATCTCTCAGGTTCTGGAACAATTCATGTGGAAAAAAGTCTTTGATCCAAGTGACTCACGTTCATCACAAGTCCAGCAAATGCATTGGTTCCACTTCACGAATGGGTATTCAGGGAAGTTTCCTTATTCCACTTTACTTTAGCTTGTTATTTACACATTGAGGACAATGTGTGAATTAAGTTTGGGTGTATTGGCCTTGTCGGCTACTGTTGTGATTTAAATTGATGTATAGACGTGTCAGCTATTTTTGTGTCTTATATCGACATGTTAGGTGAGCCTTGTCGGCTTTGAAATGCGTGATGTTGAAGTTGTTATTGATTCATAAGCTATGCATGCGTGCCAGATATGCTATTGGTGCCTAAAAGTTTTGAAAATTGCTTATTCTATGTGAGATCTTGAGTTATATTTCACATAGTCATGATTAATTATCATTTAGATGTGAAAATAGTGTGTGTTGGAAAAATTGTGAATTAGTAAGAACTTAGGTTGTGAGTTACTTGGAATAGTATATCAACCTATGTCTTATTCTCTTTCGCTTTACCTTAAACTGCGAGAAATTTTGAATCGGCTACTTTGTTATTTTCATTGAAGATGTAGTAATTGAATAGTGAACACAAAAACTGGTGAGATTTTGAGCCTATTGACTGATATATTTATTACAGTCTCATCATTTCTTTCTTGTGTTATATTATTCCACGATTGTGATTCTCTAGAACTTGCGTTGATTCTCTTCAAGATCATATTGACACATGTATACATAAATATGATTAAGGCAATTTTTGTTACCACTTTAGCCAAATAGCATACCATGAAATTACTCTTTCCTTTGATAACTCCTTTGAGCCTATTTGCCTTTTCTTTGATAAAACTGCATTACAAGCTTGCATATCTATAAAACAATGTCTTTATCCAGCAGTTGAAGCTAGTGGAGTGTTGTTAATTATATTGAATGTTGGGTGTGATAAAAAAGAATTGTCGGGGTATCAATATTTTTGGTGGTGCTATGATTGGTATAGTGGTAAATATTTTATATTGTAAAAAAAAAAAGATGGAAAAAAAAATGTTTGTCAGGAAAAAAATGTGGAAGAGACTGATTTTTATGGATATATTCATAATTTCTCCTGAGATTTGAAAGAAAAATGGTGATTGTACTAAATTGATGATGAGTAAGAAGTCATTATTAGGAGGGACAAAATTGTGTACAGATTCTATCTATGTGAGCTGAGTTGAATATTTTTACTCCACTGATTTACAATTGAGGCTTCATAGTCACTTATTTAAATGTTTCCACACCTTAACCTTTAGCTACATTTCAACCCTGAAAAGACCTTATGATTTATGTAATGCAAGTGATCTAAGTGGTGGCAATTGAGAAAATATGCAAGCTTATGGTAGAACATTTTCATTGGAATGATCTGAGCGAAACAGTACCCAATCTTATACACTTGAGAGTGAGTGATCATACTATCTTGCGAGGTTCTACATGTTCAGTTACTTTATCTTCATCTGAGAATGCATGCTAGTTGAGTATTTTTCATCGATAAAGAAAAGAGTGTTTGAGAACAACCTTTAGATTTACACTTGGGAAATGAAGTGGAATATCCGTATTTGAGTGTGAATCTTACGAGTGGAAAATAATATATTTGACCACTGAGGGTCGGGTTGCTGCTAATTTAGAAATTTTTCTGACTTGACAATCTTTTCTTAGTTTAGATGATGATTGAAAATGGCTATGCACACACACACTGATTGAACATGGGATAAGCTGTAATTATTTTTGATAGTATTATTTAGAAGCATGGCTGTGAATTGATATACAATTTTGAACTCTTGATATTTTTGGCAAGGTAGCTAATATGTTGATCATTATTGCATTTGCATGATTATGTTAGAAGTCAATCTTGCTCGAGACGAGCAAGAGCTCAAGTTTGGGGTGCGATAAGTGTGTTTTTACACACTTTTTTAGCACTTTTGGGACTTTATTATTGATAAAATTGAGTAGATTTCTATTTATAATTGTGTAATTGTTACTTTTATAGGCTAAAACCCCGGAAAGAAGTGAAACGAGCGAAAAGAGAAGGAAAATGACTTAAATTGAACAAAATTGTGAAGATGGGGACTGAAATGCAAAAGTGACTTGAAGTGCAATTATGGAAGGGATTAAATGTAATAAAAGTCAAAAAATGAGGACTAAATTGTACTAAAATCAAAGATGAAGGATCAGATTACACTAGGATCAACGTTCAAGGACCTCGCTTGCAAATCTGGATGAATCATGCGACAGCGAGGATTACAACGTTGCAACCGCATGGAAAAGGCAGAGACGTCAAATTTATTAAATGGCTTGTCTATGTGACCGCATGAGATATAACCATGCGGAGGCATAGAGTTAAAAAATAGGGCGGTTTAAATTCTCGTCTAGAATTTTATTTTGGCCCAACTTGTATTATTTTCTAGTTTTTTTGGGTAGATATTTTAGGATATTCGTTTTGTGTGATAATATATCTTATCTATATTATATACATAATATCCTAAAATATCTTATTTATATTATAATATACATAATATCCTAAAATCTCTTATTTTTATTATTTTTATGTTAACTTAGCCTCTAAGTTTTAGAATATATATATATATATATCCTATCCTCTAACCTCTCCATTCCTCTCAATTCATTTCTCTCTCTCTCCTGTTTTTCTCTCCATTTTTATTTTCTTTTATTTAGTTTTTATTTATTTTGTTATTTGTTAGTTTTATTTTGGGAATCAAAGTGGGATATAGCAAAGGGATTGTTAAGGAAAGCTTTAAGAATACATTGAAGGAATTACAATTTGTGTTCAAAAGGGTTTTATCTCAACTTTTGTATTCCTTTAATTTAATTCTTCAAGTTTGTAATGATATGTTTATCTCTTTGTTATTGTATTAGAATGATGAACTAAACAAGTTTATGTTGGAATTTATGTAGTAGCTTAACCTATTTTCATTAATATCTTGTTATATGTTTTTAAAAATGCATTTGTTGTCAAAATATTGGTGTATTAATTATCATGTTTAAGATTACTGCATTTATTTGATGTCAATAGATGTTGTGGTTAGGTAGTTGTGTAATTATTGAAAAATAGTTGCACATAATAGATCGAAATAATCAATACCCTGGGTTTGCATAGTATACTATGCGCGTCTAGGTGGACCTAGAAATAGACACCTACCTCCGGTGACCCGTTGAGTATTTTCATAGCAATTTAATGCAATTGATTAATTTTGTATCGACATAGAAATATGTGGTATAAATTAATCAATAGGATTAATATCGCTCGAAAGAGGATATTAATTTAAAATTGAAAAATCGGGTCTAACTTTATATTTTGGTAATTTGCATGTGTGCATAACTGAATTGATATTAATGAAATAATGGTTAAGCGAAATCATAAATTCCAACATCTTTTAAAATCAAATCTCCCTCTTTTTAAGTATTATTTAAATTTTTAAATAAAAAATCGAGTCTTTTGTCTTTTTCTAGTTTTTAAAATCAACTTTTAATTGTGTGTGTCACTTTCGTTAAATTGAATCAAATAGATTGGTAATTGGATAAACACTCTTCGAGGGATCGACTCTGACTCAAAAAGTCCACTTTTACTACTTGTACGCGATCTATGCGCTTGCGGTGTAATTTTCAGCGAACAATGTACTATTGATCGTAAAAGCACTAGCAGAAATTGTCACTTTCTAGACATTGCACTTGTGTCTTGGTCTAGCAAGAAACAAAATTCCGTTGTACTTTCTGTCGCCGATGAGGAATACATTTCGCCGCAAGTTGTTGTGCACAAGTACTTTGGATGAAACAAACCCTTAATGATTATCATCTATCTTACGATCACGTGCCTATTATGTATGATAACACCAGTGCCATGAACTTGTTTAAAAATCCCATTTTACACTCTCGAACTAAGCATATTGAAATTCGACAAAACTTTCATAGAGATCATACACAAAAAAGTAGATATATCATGTTAGAATTCATAAAAACCGAGGACCAATTAGTAGATATCTTCACCAAACCTCTAGCGCACGATCGATTTTCACATATTTGAAAAGGATTAGGAATTATTAATGAATATGATATGCTTAATTAAAATAATTCCTTTAAAAAAAGGAAAATTTGGACAACATAAAGTCTGTTAGAATGGTCCAAACGAAACTGTCCGATTTGATAGAAAGTTTAGATTCTGTCAATCCAGACGTTTGGATGAATGTAATCTGAGTTTTTAAATTATGCATAACAGTTCATTCCTGTTTCATTTCTTCACCATTTTCTTAGATTTTTCCTCATAACCTCGCTCGAATTCAATTCAAAAATGTAGGCAAAATCATCAATTTTATATAACAATCACATTCCCACAATGCATTATACCCAATATTCGCTGCATTAGACGATTGAAAAGGGTAATTTCTCTCCATTTTTGCTGCATTATACCCAATATTCGTGCTCTAGTTTCCATCTCCATCTTTTACGTCAAATTCTCTAAATGTCGGGATCTCAACATCGTAAAAGGGCTGGAAAATGCATGAAGCAAACCATTCGACGATCTCTACCACCGTTTTCCGACGAAGACATAGATTTCGGGCCCGAGGTACCGGTCAATCCTTTTGAAAAATCCCCAATTCTAATAGGTAAAAATGTTGATTTTGCCAATTTCACTCTTAAAGCTCCCGCATTTTATATAGAGGAATTTTTTAAAAATATGGGTTGGGTCTCGGTTGTTGCATTGGAAGAGCATGCATATCCATATCTAATGAAAGAATTTTATTAAAAAATCCACATTGCACCTCGTTCCGATGAGATTACATGTCTAGTTAAAAATGTGTGCATTACGATCACGAAGGCACTAATTCTCGATATTCTTGAGCTTGAACTGTGTGAGTTACCATTTTTTCTTCACAAAGTACATCCCACTGTTGAATGGGTATAATCCTACCAAGGCTTGTCGTCGGGTCACCGAAAAGGATTTTAAAAATATCACCAAAATTAGTGCAAATCAATTTATTCTTCCATGCAAGGTACTACATAACGTCATCGCACATGTCATTCTACCTAGAAAGGTCATCGTGGTGAAGTAAGTTCATTCGATCTTTTTATTCCTAACTCATTTCTTGTCGGTAGGAAATTGGATTTTTCCACTATTTCATTAGGGCTTATGAAGTTTGTTCATTCATCACGTCATGTTAAAGCTTTACCTTACGGGATGCTTCTCAAAAAAATCTTTAAACATTTTGACATTTTCTAATGTGGTGAGACCTTTATCAAACTCTGACCTACCAACACCATAAACATTCAAACACTTAAACGAATGAAAATCACCAAAGAACACGGTCAGTGGATAGCACATACTAAAGGTTTCGACCCTACCTTGGGGCTTTCTATACTTGCTTTTGAAGAAGAAGCCGAAGATGAGACCAAGGACGAGCCTGAAACCTCAGCTCCCGACATTCGGCTCCAACGACCCTCGTCCTTCAGGAGGTCGTTTTACATTCACCGAGGAGCAATATAATCTCCTTCACGGGCGCATCGACTCTCTCACCTCCTTCGTCGGTAGTCTTGGTAGCCTACTCCTTTAGATTTAGGCGCAATAGACCGCTATCCAAGATCGACAGGCTGAGATGCAGGAGTAGCATAACGTATTTTTCATTGACTTCTATGCTTGCTTCCCCCTACTGCCGCCTCCAGCGCCTTAGTTTATTTTTCTCCTGTTTAAGTGGAGTATCCATTTGCTTTATGTTTTGCCTATAACTTTTTGTCAAATTTTTTGTATTATTTCAATGCATGGTAAATTCTAAATCAATTTCTTATGGTTGCCTTCCTTGCAAAATTATTTTATGTTGTTACTTCTTTTTGGTTATGCCAAAAGGGAAAAAAAAATAGGTAGATGATTATGCAAAATAAAGGGAACATGGGGAGTTTATGTTGAACTTAAAGTTTTTATATACGCATGTTGATAATGAGAAATATAAGTGAAAATGATTGGGAGAATATACATGCAAGATTCAAAATTCCTTGTAAACTTGTGCTTCATCAATTTGTTCAGTGTTTGTATTGCAAATCATCTTGTTTGTCATAATAAAAAAGGGGGAAATTGTTGACCTAAATGGTTGACTTCTCGTTTTGATTATCACAAACAAACTGTGTTTATTTCTAACAAAATGATTCGAGTGTTGATAGTGATTATTGCAAAATCAAGGCATGAAAATCAAGATCAAGAGACGTGCATGTTGGCAAATAAATTTGGCTCTTGGCAATCAACATGAAAAACAAAATTGGCAATTGGTGAACATAGAGATGAAAATCGAGCTTTCACATCTCAAATCACTTTGGAAAAAATATTGATCGTCAAACTTCAAGACATTAGATATCAATGCTTTGAATTCATATGTAAAGGTACAAAAATATCTCAATTTCTAGCATCGATTATAGCTCAAAAGAATTTTTATGCACTCGAACAACTTCACGTCATAAAAAAAAATTTGCATAAAAATTAATTTTAAAAAGATAAGTATTTGAACTCAACGATCAAATATTCAGAAAGACACTTATCTTTACGAAATAAATGAGAAAGTCCCTTAAGAACCTACATTGATCTATTTTATCACAAAGGAAAACGTTCCGGGGGCATTTTTGCCCGTTTAGATGTCCAACGGTCACTTTTTTTACTGTTCTGCCTTTGAGTCAAATGACTAATTTTTAACCTGTCTGGACCCCAATCGGACGTCTGGATCATGCCTCCGGTTGGACAAATTTTCTGCCCATTTGAGTGCTATAAATACCAATTCTCTTCCTTATTTGTAATACTCCTTCTTTGACCATTTAAGTGAACCCTTTATTGATCTCAATTACTTTGTTTTAAATCTTTAGAAGATCAAAACATTAATTTCTTTAGAAAAACTTTTTGAGTGATTAAATTTGTGAAAATCTTTTATCTCATTAAAGTTTTTCAACAACTAACACTTGAGCTATACTCATTGCTATTTATTGAAGTGTTAGCCTAACTTTCTCTTCATACTTAATTAATCATATCATTTTTTAAGAGAGAAGCTTTTACTTATAATATCTTTTTCTTGTTTGATTGTGAGTCGTGTTGGATTCCTGAAAATTTCAACATTGTAAAAGGATTGGTGCTCATTGGTTGTAAGTCACTGAAAACTTTTTAACGGTTGAATTGTGCCATAAATCAATTGACAATAGTGAAAAATGCCTTGCTCATGACAGAGAGGTTGGTAATGGGAGACGTAGATCATTGATTGAATTGAACCTCCATAATTACATCGTTTGCGCATTCTCTTCACTTTCACTCTTTAGCTTCCTATTTGTTCTACCTTACTTGTGCAATTAATTTACTTGTTACTTGTTTAAGATTGAGATTACTTTCGAAAAAAGTTTTTTAATTAACCAATTCACCTCCCTTCTGGTTAGACATTCTTGGGCTTTTAGTTGGAGCGCCTCAGTAAGGATCACGCTAAGAAGGCAAAAAGTGGTTAGGGTCTTGGAGAGGGGTGATAGGGGAAAGGGAAAAGCCTCTGAGGATCCCCACAAGAAAAGGAAGTTGGCCTATAGTAGCTGCTCATCCTTAGTGAAGTTTGGGAACACTGTGGCCCATTCTAGTAAAGCTGTTCCTCCTCCGAATTTGATGGACTCTGCCATCAAGGCGGTGAAAGTTGAGATGTTAAGGAGGGCAAATAAAGAGGCCGCAGAGGATGAAGTGGTGGCCTCAAAGGCCACTAAGAAGGCCTGAACCTTGAGGAAGTCCGATAGATTTTTGGCTTGGCGGGATGAGAAAATAGACTCTGCCACCCGAGGTTTGAGGCGCAACTGCCAACTTCTACAAAGTTTGGACTGATAGGTGGAAAACTTATGTGTCCACATGTGATGTGGTGGACCTCATTGTGACCCTGGTGAGCCAAAGTGCTAGGGTTTTTGGGGTCGTCCTAGAGTGCCAAGAAGTCTTAGCTGATATTCACTCAAGAAATAAAACCTCAGTGGATAAGCTGTCCGAAATCGAGGAACAAATAAAGAAAATAAATGTCGAAGCCGAAGCGATGAGGACCTAGCAAGATGAAGATGCATCGAAATTAGATTCTACCTTAGCTGAAGTAGAAGCTCTGAAGAGGTAAGTTCATAAGTCCCAATGCAAGGTGTCTTCTTTGACGAAGAAGATGGAGACCTCGAACAATCATCATAAGCTTACTGCGAAGGCTTTAGAAAAGGTAAATCTGGAGATCGCTGGGTTCAAGGATGCCAATTTATTTTTGGAGACTTAAATAAAGTACTACGTGAGAGAAGCTAATAAAGCCAAGGCCTAGGCTTAGCAGGCGGGAGAAGAAGCGGTAAAGAATTACATTGCCAACTTTCATCTCACCAATGAGTATCATAGCTTCGAGCATATTGAAAGAGGCTTGGCTGTGCCGAGGTAGTGGAGCAGGTAGAGGAACTTTTTCCAGAATAGAACATAGCTGAGTTGAGGGCAGAGTGTTTGGAAGAAGTGCCTCAGACCCTGGTTGAGAAGGATGCTGAAGGAGAAGCGGACCAAGAGGAAACGCTTGAGGATGAAACTTAAACCCAAGCTGCAGCTGAAGCACCTGCTATCGAGGCATTGGAAGCTCGACAACTCCCTGCATAGTGTAAAAATGGCCGCAGCCCTCATTTATATCAATGAAATAAATTTTCTTTTAGTACTTTGTGCCAATTTTTTTTATTACGATGCTTAACTCCATATTTAACCAACCATAATAACATAACCAATACTTGCAACCATCTCATTTCATAAATAATGAGCGACTCTGTTAACGTAATGTACTATTCCATTTTTAGTGTTTCAAATTCATTCAAACAATTCATCACCTCGAAGAAAAAATGAGGCGATACCTTTACATGATGGATGGTTAATCCTTGTGAAGGCATTTCGCTTGACCTTTAGCTTTGTTAAGACGAGGCATGTATTGTACGCCTCAGAGTGCAAACAAGGTGACCCTTTTTGGGATCCGACCCTCTTCTCCAAGGTACACATCTTCACATGGTGGATGATTCATCCATGTGACGGCTTCTTGCTTGACGTTCAGTTTCGTCAAGACAAGGCATGTGTTGTACGCCTCGAAGTGTAAAAGAGGCTTTTGCGCTTATTCACATGGTGGATGGTTAATCCATATGTCGTTTGACATTCAATTTCGTCAAGGCAATGCATATGACGTACTCCTCGGAGTGCAAACAAGGTGACCTCCTTTTTGGGGTCTGGCCCTTTTGTCCACGACACTCACATTTCTTCACACGGAAGATGGTTCATCCATGTGAAGGCTTCTCGGTTGACGTTTAGCTTCATCAAGACGAAGCATGTGTTGTTCACCTCAAAGTGCAAACGAGGTGCCATTTTTTAGGGTCTGACCTTTTTCTCCAAAGCGCTCATGCTTCTTCACATGGTGGATGGTTTATCCATGTGAAGTCTTCTCGCTTGATGTTTAGTTTTGTCAAGGTGAGGCATTTGATGTATGCCTCGGAGTGCAAACAAGGTGACCTCCATTTTCGGGGTATTACTATCTCCTCTGAGGTGTCCACGATCGATTATAGGTACTTATTACTCTTCATATTGTCAAACAAAGCATTCATTTATTTACAAAGGCTGGGTAAGATCTTTCGGCTATTGAGTACATTCATTGATAGTACATTCTTAGATGCTCAACATTTCATGGATGAGTCTGTACTTTGCGACCCATGTCTTTAGACCCAAAGTACCTACCCCAGGATGTTTGGAAGATATGAACACTCTTCGAAGCACCAGGTCATTAATATGGAAGGACCTTTTTTTTTTTAATTCAACGTTAACGTTATAATAATGGGTTATCTTCCTTTGATATGCAGCCAATTTCAACTGAGATTCATTTCATTTTTCATCAAGAAAATTGAGTTCACATCTTCTAAGCTCATCATTTGATATTTCACTGAAGTGCAATCGACGTGGAGAAGGTAACCTGACCTCTACCGGGCTCATAGCTTTAGCACCATAAGCCATCGAAAAGGGAGCCTCTCCTATTAGAGTCCTGCTGGTAGCTCTAATTGCCCACAACACTTGCGATAGCTCATCAGGCCATGCCCCTTTGGACGCGTTGAGTATTCGTTTCAGAGTATGTTTGATTATTTTGTTCACAGCCTCGACTTGTCCATTGGCCTGGGGATGGTGAGGTATGGAGAAATGATTCATGATTCCCAGCTCTTCACATAGATCCCTGACTTTCTTGTTATCAAATTGCCTCCCATTATCTGAGATAATAGAATGGGGTATTCCAAACCGACATATAATGTTCATCCACAGGAACTTGGAAGTATTTTCTTTTGTAATTTTGGCAGGAGGCTCGGCTTCAACCCACTTCGTAAAATAATCTATAGCAACGATAACAAAACTTGCACTTCCTCTACCTTTGGGCAGGGGACCTATGAGGTCCAAGGCCCATTTGGCATAGGGCCACGAACTATATACTACAGTCAATTCTTGAGATTGCTATTTTTGAATGGAGAGAAACCTTGGCATTTGTAACATTTTCACACAAACTGAATGGCATCATTTTTCAATGTGGGCTAATAATACCCCTGCCTCAGTGTTTTTCTTGCCAACGCTAGCCCTCCTGAATGGTTGCTACACATGCCTTCACGGATTTCTCGGAGTATATAGGTAACTTATTCTCCTCCAATGCACCGAATGAGGGGAGAGGAGAAGCCTCTCTTGTAGAGTACATTATCTATAAATACGAAATGGGCGGACCTCTTTCTTATCTTGAAGGCCTCTTATTTGTTGTCTGGAAGGACCTGGTCTTTAAAATAAGCTATGATTGGTTGCATCCAGGTAGGGGTTCCTTCTACCCATATCACTCCTTCTGGAGCGATGGAAGGCCTTAGAAGGTGCTCAATTGCACCATCATCAGTAGTTCCCAGTCTTTGCTACTGGCTAACGTAGATAATGCATTAGTATGGACTTTCTCAACATAGGATTTGTGCTAGTTCGAACTTTTCGAAAGACGAGAGTAAATCCATCACCAATTTAAGGTACACAGCCATGCTTTTGTCCTAGACTGCGAAGTTGCCATTAACTTGGCTAACAATTAAATGGGAGTTGATATTGATATGCAACCTCTTTACATGCATTTCCTTGGCAAGTTTGAGTTGGGCAAGCAGCACCTCATATTCAGCCACATTGTTGGTAGCTTTAAATTCGAACCGTACTACAAAATTCAACATTTGACCATTGGGCTTACTAGGACCATCATTGCTCCCGAACCTGCCTCCCAATTGACATGTCTACAAACAAGTTCCACGTTGGGGGCTCGATAGGTTCCATTACTTTTTCCACCTCGGGATGTTGGCAAACTTTACCACAAAGTCAACTAGGGCCAAGCCCTTGATGGCAGCTCTTGTCTTAAAGAGGATGTCAAATTCACTAAATTCAACTGTCCATTTCAGAAACCTCCCTGAAGCGTCAGGCTTCTGAAGTACTTGCCTAAGGAGAAAGGTGTTTAACACGTGTACAGTGTGAGCTTGAAAGTATAGTCTTAACTTTTGGGAAGCTGTGATCGATACCAAGGCTAATTTTTCCATGTCCAAGTATCGGGCGCTAGTAATGCCTTACAGACTTAGTAAATAGCCAACTAAGTGATGCCTTCTTCTTGTATGGGAACTGCACTAATTGCCTCATTGGAGATGGACAAGTAAAGATGTAAAGCCTTCCCAACTTTGGGTTTCGAGAGGAGGAGGCCTATCCTAGGTGTCTTTTCAGCCCCTGGAAGGCCTCTTCACACTCTCTCATCTGCTGAAACTTATTTCCTCCCTTCGAAACCTTAAAGAATGGAAGACATTTGTCGGTGGCCTTTGAAATGACATGACTTAGAGTAGCCACATGACTAGTTAGGCTTTGCATCTCCTTCAACTTTTGGGGGGACCTCATCTCAATCAACGCATGGATTTTCTCAGGATTTGTTTGAATGTCTCTTTGATTGACCATGTACCCCAGGAACTTACCAAACACAACACCAAATGCGCATTTGAGGAGGTTTAGCCTCATCTTGTATCTTCGTAGAATTTGAAAATTTTCATTCAGGTGCACTACATGGTCACCTGTTTTCAAGCTTTTGACTAGCATGTCATCTACATAGACTTCCATCGTCTTGCCAATGAGGTCAGCAAACATTTTGTTGACAAGCTTTTGATATGTAGCCCCAACATTATTCAACCTAAAGTATATCAATTTTTAACAATAAAGGCCTCTGTCCATAATAAAAGAGGTGCTTTCCTCGTTGGCTAGGTACATGGGGATTTGATTGTACCCTGAGTAGGCCTAGGAAGCTCAATAACTCGTGCCTAGCAGTGGAATCTACCAATTAATCTATCATATGGAGTGGAAAGCTATCCTTAGGAAAAGGCCTATTAAGATCGGAAAAATCAATGCATACCCTCCATTTTCCATTATACTTCTTCACTAAAATTGGGTTGGAGACCCACTTCAGGTATAGGTCCTCCCTGATGAAGCTGTTATCGATCAATTTTTGTACTTCCTCCTTTAGGACCTCATATCTTTTCGGGCTAAGAGCCCTTCTCTTCTATTTATTCGTGGTAGCCGTAAGATCAATTTTTAGATAGTGGCAGCTGATCTTGGGGTAAATGCCTACCATATCCTCGTACCTCCATGCAAAGAGGTCAAGATTTTTACATAAGAAGTCCTTGAGCTTCTCCTTGATCCTCGGTGATAGGCCCATTCCCACCTGCAACTGCTTAATGAGATCTAGTGGGTCTACATATAAACTTTCTAGCTCCTTCACTGGGGCTACCTAGGGCTCAGGCTCAATTACATGGGAGTCCAACTCGTCAAGCATAAACATTTCCTCAGGGACGTCCACCATCTCGATGTCCTCTTGTTATTGACCTTCTCTCTTGAGACATCCATCATGTCCATGTTGACTATCACCATGTTGATGTCCCTAGACTCTGCCTTTCTTATAGAGTTCAAGTTGTATTCACGCTCCTCTTTGATCGCCCTTTACCGTCTCTATTCCATATTCAGTTGTGAACTTCATGCACATGTGGTGGATGGAGATGATGGCTCCCAAATCCTTCAGAATAGGTCTTCCCAGAACCCCATGATAAGCTAACCTTTTGTCAACTATCAAAAACTTTATAAAGTTCAAAGTTATCTGAGGTGGTTTTCCCATTTCCACTGCAAGAGTTATTTTTCCCCTCGAAGTGATGCCATCTCCAATGAAACTAAAAAAATAGACTGGTTATAGGAGTCAGCTCATGATCTATAATCATTTTATTAAAAGTAGTTCCAAAGAGAATGTTGACGGAGCTGCCATTGTCTACTATCATTCGCTTGAGCTCATTTCGGGCCACCACGCCCCTCACAACATGGTCATCGCAATGGAAGAAGTGGACACCTTCTACATCCTCCTGGGTGATTACGATATGTGGTTCTTGGTTTTTTTGGAACTGTCGTCTACTATGTAGCTAGTTAGTGGGGGGCCTTTAGCCTTCCTAACATAATTCCTTTGTGAATTTCTTGTTTGATCCCTGATATAAGGTTCTCCAAATATTGTGTCTATTTCATGGATGGAAGCGTCATTCGCTCGGGCTTGGTAGCCCCTATGCTTTCACTGTTCTCTTGGCCTTTCGCCTTCACGCTCACGTCGTCGCAAGAAGAGGCTTCTGATGAAGAGGCGTGGCCTCCTTAGGCCTAGAAGGCTGATCCTGCCTTGGCTTGGGTCCGTTCATTTGTGGGAAAATCATTTCTTTGCTCATCTCATGGACTTGCTTGTCTGTGGTGCTGTGCAGCGTCCCTATAATTTTCTATGTTATGGCTGTAGAAATGATGATAAGTACAATATTCGGGGGTTCGGCCTACCTCTAGGCCCCAAACCTCGCCCCCTGCCTCTTTCCCTACGGGGGGCCTATTTCCTTGCTCCCGGTTGTAAATTGGTCCCAAGAGTGACATATTCATAGGCTAACATGAGCACTGTATTCAAGATGGCTATAGTAAGTGTCTGTCCCGAGTTTGGAACATCTGGTTGCCAACTTGGTTCCACTGGTAATCTATCAAATGGGAGGTAGGTCCTTTCCCGCCCTGCTTTACTGAGGTTGAAGACCTCTATTCGCTCTATTTTTGTGGTCAATCAACTCCTCATTGATGATTTAACGTCTCTTCATTTCTAACAATGCATTGTACCTGGTTGGGTCTTGACTTTCTACATCCTTCCAAAATATGGTGTTCATGTTCAAACCTCTTTGCAATGCCGATAAGGCCTCGCGATCGGTAACTTGCACACAATAAGTCATCTCGTCAATAAACTGGGGTAAAAACTTTTCAAATTTTCTTAGAGGCGTTGAATGAGATCATTTTCTTCTTTGCTCACTGCAAACCCTTTCAAGAACGTGGTTTTGAATTCTAGCGAGCTTCTAATACTCCTAGAGGGCAACCTGCTATACCAAATTTCTATCACTCCACTTAGGATGAAATGGAATGCCCTACATTTCACAGTTAGGGAAGCGCCTCGTAGGTTCATGTGCATTTTATAGCTATTCAAATGTTTAACTGGGTCGTCTCTCCCGTTATATTGGGGTATTTTTGGGCTTTCTCTTGTTCTTTTTCAAGATAAATCTTTTTTCAAGGGGGATGTCCAACTATTTCCTCAACTGGCCTTTTCCACGGGGTTACTCGTGGTTTTAGTGTGGCTTCTCACAGACGGCACTAATATGTTGACCTCTAAAAATGCGCCAATAGATGCCAAGACCACTCGCGCACACGTGGGCTAATGCCAACACGTAAGAACTAGTCATCAACGGTCAAAAAATGAGGATGTGGGAGAAGGTTAACAACGCGAGACAAATGTGTTTGGGCTCCGATGATTGATTTGTAAAATGATTGTAGGATAATAACCAATCGTTAATGATTTTAAGAAAATAAAGTCATCTTTATGCAAGTTGAGGCGAGTGTATATTCAACATGAGAGAAAACAAACATTTTCTTTTTGTATCTAATTTTGCATTAGCCTTCAAATGGCGCATGTAGGGAATATTTATAGTATTGCAAAAGAATTGGTGGCCCTTAGATGAAAGTACACTTAGCCTTATCTCTTTATTGGTGACCTAATTTTGTGTATTTATTATTTGGTAGGTAAAACTCAATGAATTAAAGTGAAATTGGAAGAAATAAATGAAATTTTTTTTTAAAAAATGACAATTTCCAAAGTTCGAGGACAAAAGTGCAAATATTCAATAGTTGATTTAGACCACAAAATGATGATTGCTTATCAAATGGGATCTATTGGACAAAAATAGAAGACAAATGAGTGAAATTACATGAAAAAAAAACCAACTCATACCCTAGAGGAAGTTGAGGGACCAAATTTCAAGTGGTCGCATAGTTTTTTTTTTTTGATTGGTAAATGTGAATTATATAGATCAAATGCTGTACAATGTACAAATACTACGGGCATACCGGAGCAATCCAAAATCAAGAACAAAAGGCAAATACAGCGGGCATACCCGTGCAATCAAAGATCAAGTGCATATACAAGTATACCAAGCAAGCCTAGGTAATCAAAAAGCAAGATGTCAAAACGAAGAGAACTATCAACCTAATGCAATAGACTCACAATGGATCAAAACATATGGATACAAAGAAAACATTACCTTGTATACGTGTGTTTTGATCCATCTAACAATGCAATCAACATGTGGTCTAAGGTCCTCAAAAATCCTCCTGTTGCATGCCGTCCAAAGATGATAAACCGTGCTAGCAAGAGCAACCTTCTTAACCTTGCTATGCCAAGTAGTACCTCGAGCCTCTTTTTTGATCCACTTCAAAGCACTTTGTAACGTAGACATGGAGCGCTTGATGCCCAACCAAGAACGGATAGTCTCCCAAACGGACTTACTAAGAAGACAGGAGAAAAAAGGTGACTCTCCGTCTCTTCAGCCAGACCACAAAAAATGCACAAACGATCAATGTCCAAAAACTACAATTTGTCCTTAGTTTGTAGCTTACATTTAGCGCCTAGCCATAGGACGAAGGCATGTTTTAGGGTAATGGAAGCATTCCAAACTGTGCCTGCCCATTCAACCTTCGATCCCCTTGGTATGAGAAACTCATAGGTTGTTGTCACATTAAATCTCCCCTCGTGTATGCATGCAACCAATCTGTCACCGGCTGTATTAATTCTGCATCTGTGATTTGCTGTACCTGTGTTCATGCTGTCACGGCAAGCATTACCCCAGAATTTTCCTTCAGCTGCACAAGCAGCACCCTGTCCGTCCCCATCAGCATTCCCAGTATCACATGCGTTAATATCTGGCAATCTATCTACTGTTGTTCCAAAACCTGAGTTACCACACGCTGTAGTCTGCCTGGAACTGCTGGCGGCAGCACTTGTGGTCCCATAGTTGATATCACCATGCGCACGCTCCAAAGCTCAAAATTTCACAACCCAAGGTTGAAATAGTTAAACCATGCTAATGCAAGGTGATGTGCATGGGCCATTTTACGGGCATGTTTCCTTATCTGATATGAACTCGTACCACACAATAATATATTGCAAAAAACACGTCTAGCAAGACAAAGAGTCCAAGATTCAATGTTCGAATTCAAGATCAAGACTAAGAAATTGATTCTTCATCAAACTTATTATATTGATCTTTATTTTGGGTGACGTCTTTTCATAATTTTTAGTGTAATTTAAACAAAAGTACGCGAGGCTAAATTCTATATTGTATTCGATGAAGATGAAACCTATATTTTCTTTTTTCAATTCAAAGACTAGTAGTGGATTATATTTGAGCATTTTCTTGATTGATATTGAATGCTTTGTTCTATTACTTGATCAGTTGCTCACCAATTGGGTAATTAGTTACTTGTAGTTTCGAGAGATTCACAATATGTTTATAACTTTTCAATTTCAACACAGGGACAATAGATGTTAGGAATAACATGCACAACGTGTACAATTATATTGATAATCATGTGCATGAATGCATAACTTTGCCTATGAATTCTGAATAGGAATATGACCACATCGTGCTTAGAATATATATTTAACTTACATTGAAAGAGATGTTAGATATCAATATATTATTGATTGTCATGAGTGCATAAATATCACCAATTACATAATAGACAATTGGAAAAAGACCAACAATATGTGGATTCATAAAATCCAATACATTCAAATCATTCATTCACATAAATTAAAGCTTTTATATAATTAATAGATTAAGTTAATATAAATAAAAATGATCTCTTTTGTTATATAATTGAAACTTAATAAAGAACAAGTACAATTTATTTAGGATTTATTCCATTTAGAACGATACTCAACTTATCATATCATTACTCATGAAAAATTCTATATGCTTGCAGGAAATATCCAAACAAATTTTTGATAACGCTGTTGGGGAACAAAGCTTTTAAATAGAATTAGTTAGTTTATATTTAGATTCAAAATATTATTTAGTTAGTTTTAGCTATTAATTACATAATTGATCTCTCTTTTGTTCGATTTTCTTTTCTAATGCCTAACAACAATTTATGCAAGATTTTGTCGAGCTCCATTGGATCCCAAGATTGAAAGAACATTTGGACAAAAAAGAAGAGAATAAAGATTAGAGAAACAAAGGAAGATCTAAAGGCTAAGAATTTGAATCAAGTTTGGTTACCACCAATACAGTCACCTCATCCATTTTAGTCGAGATCATTTATCAATTATGGCAATGTATTAGTAAGAGATTATGTGATTCTTATTCCAGATCATGTGCAACCAGCCATTATATATCCTTCTTTCGAGTAGGCTAACTTTCATTTTCAACTAGATGTCATCAATTTGTTCTAGAATCATCAAGACACTAAGTTCTTCAAGAAAACAACTAAGAATCTGCATGAGCATATTTGATCTTTTCTTATACTATGTGAGGTGATTTGATATGAAGGGTTGTCTGGGATGCTTTTTGAATGTGTCTATTCCCTTAAACCATGAAAGATAGTGTAAGAGATTTGCTACACTCGTTACTTGCCAGGAGCATCGTATCTTGAAATGATATGGTGCAGAAATTTACAATGGAATTCTTTTTACTGTCTTGAGTTCATTAGATCAAGAATGAAATACATACTTTCAAACAAAGAAATCTTGAGAACTATCCAAAAGCATGGAAGATGTTCAAGAATTCGTTTAAGAAGTGTCCCAACCTTGACATTTCTAAACAAGCCTAGTTATACATTTTCTATTCATGGTTACTTCTAGAATACTGTAACATGGTCGATGCTTCAGCGGGTGGTTCGGTAATGAAGATGAATAGAGATAAGATTGATGATCTTTATGAAAGAATTGCAAAACATTATGCAATGTAGCCAATAAACAAAGAACCTTCTAAGAAAATAGTAGGGCTTCATAATATCAATGTAGTGATAGTAATATCAACCCACCCAAATAAGGTCATAAAAAGAAGCTAGACAACCTCACTCAGATTAGAACAACTACACCGGTAAATAAAGGCCGTGGGACAAATCGATGACTACAAGTTGTTGCCTAGCTTTCTATCATTCAATTCAATTGGGGAGGTTAGTTATGCACAAAATTTCTAAAAGTAGAAAAACAAGGTTAGGAAAATCAAGTTTAGAATATGCTACCTGGGTATTAGCCACAAGAGCAAAGGTTATCTTCGAAGGATCTACTTATTCAATACATCACAAAGACTAAGATTGCGTTCCAAAATCAGTAGGCCTCTATTAATAATTTGGAAAATTAAATAAGGACAGATAGCAGGTGAATTATCCAATAGAACTCAGGGTACCATACAAAGCGATATTGAAAAGAGCCTACGAAGGTAGATTTTAGCTATTAGAGCCAAATAGAATAATGTGGTCAATCGGTCATCGATTAAGTTTGCTATCTTCGTACGAGTTTATGTACCGTCTATCACATTTCCTCAAAGACAAACATGTTCAAGCTATCACTACAATAAGTGGAGTTCAATTGTCAGATATCCATGTAAAGAGGAAGATGGAAGGGATTAAGGAAAAACAAGTACCCACCATGAGTGAGAACAAGTGATTCAATCTGAAAAATCAATGGATTTTGAAGAGGGTGTAAAAAACTTGAGGTTGGAAGACAAGAAAAAACGTTTCACAATGAAAACTTCAATCCCAAAATATATATCTAGAAGTGCTAGAGAATTAACCATGAAGAGAAGGATGCTTATGTAAGTTATTATTACAAAAAAAGAGTTGATAGATTGGTTGGAGCAATTAGGGACCGTTTGGTGACCTGAATGTTTGGAGGGCCAAATATGAAGTTAAAAACATATGTAGGTGTAGCCGTTGCAAGGCTGAAACTCCTTTTTTTAAACCACCATAAATAGCTGAAATAACAAAAAATCAAGCTAATGACTATAAATAAGTGCTTATTGTGAGGCAACCTAATTTTCTTCACTTTTATTTATTATGATTTCTACATAATATGTTAGGTAAATTATTTTCTTTTACACGCTTATAGTTAGTAGGAATATGAATCTTTATGCATCTACCACCAAAAAATGTTACTATTCATAGTTGCAAGGACGACCGTAATAGGCGGCCTGTATCCCCTATTTTCGTCCCCTCTTCATCCCTATATTTTCTTGTTGGTTGTGATGTGCTTGAATTTAATTTAAATTATTCCATAATATTATGTTACTAATTAATGATTGAATTTGATTTATTTTGTAGAAACATGATACCTAAACACATAAACCTTTCATGGACAAAGGGAGAAACATAGCAATGTAAACCATCCACAAGAGACACTTTCATTCTAAATAAGGCTCCATTGTTAGACATATATTTAGAGAGTACCTTATTTCCTTCTTTGCCCTTCTTTTATTATGCTTACTCGATTATAGTTTGTCAAATTGAGTGCAACAATTGATTTTAAGTTTGGGCGTTGATAATAGCACATTTATTACGTTTTTCATCTATTAATATCTGCATTCCCATGATTATTTGATACCTAAATGCACTAAGTACTTCTATATCTTGGTTTAGGTTACAAAAGGATGAAAACGGTGGAAAGTAGAAGAAAAGAACGAAAAAGGACTAAAGTAGAGGAAAGTGAAGCTCAGGGATTGAAGTGCAAATACTCTAAACTTGTTTCTAACCTAGTGATGAAGATTCGAGAGTGTTGGAGGTCAATCGGATGAGGAAATGAGTCAAAGGGATGAAGTATGGCCAAAATATTATCACATATCGACTTTCAAGCTGAAAAGTTTTGCATGGGTTTAAGTCTCATATTGAGACCCTTTTTTGATGTCGTATAAAATATAATTTGAAGTCGACATATGAATAAAAGTTTTAGGTGTTTGAGCTAGCTTTCCAATGCAACTTGAATTACCTCAATCGGATATCAGACGAGAAAGATATTGTCGAAATACTCAAATCTGTTCGGCGGGAAATTTGCAAAACTATGCGACGGCATGGTTATAAATCCATGCGACCGTATGGCTATTACCGAGAACTCAAAAGCTGAATTACTTTGTTCCATGCGACCGCATAATGTAAAGTGTTTACACTATGCTGTTGCATATATCATTTCTGGACCAAAATTTTCTATTTCCGGTAATTTGCTAAATCACCTATGAAAACAATTCCCAACACGTCTTTTTAACCCTAAACTCGACCAGAACGCCTACGATTGATCTCCTATCATTTTTCAATCATTTTTCTCTCAAGAACTCCATGGAAAGCTAAACTAATTGGTGAAGCAAGGAAGAATCTCGGTTGGTTTTGGTGATTTTCATGCCTTTTCACACTTGTAATTTGGTATTTCATCGTTAAACAATTGTAAAGTTTGGATTTCTTATTTTGATAAAGTTGTCTTGAAAGTGATTTAACTTTTATTGGATTTGTTATGGATTCAATCATGTTTTGTCTATCAATTAGTCTAAATAATTGTTGATTCTCAATTTCAAGCATTATAGTGTGATTGGTTTAACGTTTGCTAGGTTTCTCATAGATTCAATCATGTTTTGTCTATTGTGGAATTAAACTATTCGTTGAATTTCAATTTCAAGTATCTATTGGTGTGATTCTCTACTATTTTATGCTTGATGTATAAGATTGATTTTGAATCTAATTTCAATAGATTAAAGTGAGTATATATCGTAGGAAATCCATATCTTAGAATTACTATAGAATTGCATTGGACCTTAATGTTACATTCTCCAATTAAAGTTTGGTGACAAAAATCTTTAATTGAGTATATGAGTGCGTAATTGACGTTGATTGATCCGAACCAATCGAGGGAATTCCAGCTCTTCACTATTTCACACATTGGTTCAAATTTCACCAATTTTATACATTGATATCAAAATCTTGTTGAACTAAAGACTCTTTTTCATAAATCACGAAAACCCCAGGTTTTGATCATTCGAATAATTTTCCATCTCCCTGTGGATACGATACCCCAAAGTAGTGCTACAACTACTGCGTTATTCTTTGGGCATAGTCAAATTTTGACACCGTTGCCAGGAAGATGGTACAATAAGTTGAAGGATCTTCTAGCAAAAGGGTGACTTCGTTCCCTTTTTCATTTTCATTTTTTTGTTAGTTTATTTTCTCTTGTTATTTTCTCTTGTTTTTCACATAGTTCCATTTTTTTTTGTTTGCTTGTGTTTATGAGCACGGATCGAGGCGATCTAGGAAGCTCTACCGAAAGACTTCGTCCAATGTTTGAATCTCTTCCTAACCCTATTTTTGACACTGCATCTATTGCTATGACCACCACATCACGTAACACAATGTCTGATAGTGAGCATGATACACCTTATAGAACTTTGCATGATTATCTTCACCCCACACGCACTTCTACACCATCATGTATTATGTTTCCACCTAATATGCCATGTGCAGATTTTAATCCTAAAATGACTCAACTTCTCCCCAATTTCCATGGACTTGAAAAGAAAACCCGTATGTGCATATTAGGGAATTCGAGGAGGTAGTAGCAACCTTCCACAATCAACATGGTACAGTGGATGCAATTAGGCTTAAGTTCTTTCCATTCTCCCTTAAGGAAAGGGCAAAAAACTGGTTGTATTCGTTGAGACCACGTTCGATTGGTACTTGGGCTGAAATGACACAAGCATTCTTTAATAAATACTTTCCCCACCATAAAACTAGTGCCCTTAAAAAGAAAATTTCAGCATTCACCTAAAAGGATACTGAGACTTTATACCAAGCTTGGGAAAGATATAAAGAATTACAAGCCCTTTTCCCCCACCATGGTTATGAAAGTTGGCATGTGGTTAGTTATTTCTATGAGTCTGACACCTAGGGAGCGCCAGTTTGTGGAAATGATGTGTAATGGAGAATTCTTACAAAAAGATCCTGACGAGGCCATAGAATACTTAGATGAATTAGCTGAGAAAGCCTATACTTGGACAGGACCTAGAGCTATTGAGAACACCAATAGAACATGACCCGTAGGAAACCATTGTGGTAGTGGAATTTACCAACTTAGGGAGGAAGACAACCTTAGAGCTAAGGTAGACACCCTTACTAGAGAACTAGAAGCCCTACGCACTAAGGAGTCAAAAACCACTCGATCTGTTTCCCGAGCTGAGACCTTAGAGCCTTGTTTTATGTGTGGAGGAAGTGACCACCTTGCGCAAGAGTGTGCCACTTATGCTGAGATGAGAGGAGTATATGAGGAATACTGCAATGCCTTAGGCATATACCAAAAGTCATATGCTCCTTATTCTGAAACCTATAACTCAGGGTGGCAAAATCACCCCAATTTTAGCTAGAAATCTGACAATCAACAACAAGCCCCACCAAACAGGACCTACACTACACCATCATCTCAACCTACACCTTCTAGGAACTCCTTAGAGGACACACTACATACTTTTATAGAAGTACAGGGTAAGACCAATCACAAGTTTGAGACTATGATTACCCAAATTGTTGAGGAAAATAAAGAAATAAAAAGTCATATGTTTAAACTAACTAATGCCTTAACTGTAGTAGAACGTGGAAAATTTCCTGCTCAAGTACAACCAAATCCAAAAGGGCAGTACATGGCAGAAACTTCAGGACCACAAGAGACCAATTTTGGGGAAGTGAATGCCATAACCACTCGTTCAGGGAAAGTTTTAGAACCAACTCTCAAACCTAGGAAAACTAAAAAAGAGTCTAGTGAATCGAGTGAGAATAACCCTAGTGAGGAGGTAGTGGCACATCCAGTGAGAGTACCTTTCCCTCAAGCTCTAAAGTCCACCTCGAAATTTGCTAGCCATCATATCGAGGTCCTAGAGCACCTGAAGCAAGTGAAAATCAATCTTCCTTTCTTGCATGTGATTTCATAGGTTCCTGCTTATGCTAAAGTCCTTAAGAATATGTTCACTATCAAAAGAAAACATCGTGCCAAGAAAACCGCTTTCTTAACTGAACACGTGAGTGCCGTGATCGAGCAAAGGACCCTACCAAAGTATAAGGATCCTGGTTGTCCTATTGTCTTTTGCATCATCGGGAACCATGAGATTGGACAAGCCCTTCTTGATTTAGGGGCTAGTGTTAATCTCATACCTTATGAAACTAGGATTAGGTGAGATGAAGCATACCTCTGTTGTCCTACAATTAGTTGATAGGTCCATTATTAAACCCAGGGGAGTAATTGAAGACGTCTTAGTTCAAATTGATAAATTTTACTACCCCGTTGATTTCTTGGTTGTGGATGTAAAAGCTAATGTGAGTGTTGTTTCTAAAATTCCTGTCATTCTTGGTAGACCATTCCTTGCTACTGCTAATGCTTTGATTAATTGTAGAAATGGTCTCATGAAATTATCCTTTGGGAATATGACACTGGAAGTCAACATTTTCCATATCACCAGGCAACCAGAGGAAGATGATGAGTGTCAACAAACTCACATGATTGACACACTCACATAGGAAGTAGCCGATAATATGTTCCTTGGACCAGCACAGGAATTTCCAGAACCAGATGGTTTGGACATCGTGAAGAGGACAGATCACGAGACAGGTAATAGTCCTTATTTTACATCACCAGTTTCTAACAAGAGGACTTCATCTTCTATGTTGCAGGCCTCCACTACAAATTTCGAGCCCTTTCCTAGTGACCCCACACATGTACTAGATGGAGGCGGAGGAGCCATATCGATGGTTGTGTGCAATGAGTTTGGTGCACCGCAAGGAAACTTGGGATAATCCTGGCTAGATGTGGGTTAAAAATGGGAACATTGGGTTGAGCCAACAACGATAAACAAAGGCGCTGCTTGGGAGGCAACCCAAGGAAAGTTCATTCCTTTCTTTTCTTTTTATTTTTGCATTCATATTTTAGTTATTTTGGTTCTTTTTCTTGCATTACCATCCCATTGAGAACTTTCAGGGTTCTTATCATTCAATCTTGTGTCACTTCAATGCAATATTCAAGTGATACCTATCCTTTCTTTTCATTTGGTGTCTATGTTATACATTGAGGACAATGCAATATTTAGTTGGGGGGAGGGTCAACTTGGATTTTGTTGTGAATTGCATATGCTCTGCATAGTTATCATGGAATGTTGAAATTTTTTTGTTTGAGTCTCTGATTTGCTGCATTCTTATGCTTTTGAATGACAAAATGTGCTACTAGGAGTTGATTTTGTTATGAAAGTCTAGATGTCAAGACACTTGCCAAACTATCTTTGTGCACACAAGCCTTGTCGTAAGATAGTTGTTAGCACATGTAGCTAGAAGAGTCTCTTGCTAAAACTTTTCTTGTGAGAAATTAGTGAAGAATGAGAGCCACAATACATTAAATTGGTAATAAGCGTTCATTGGTTTTGTGAATTGGAAACTTTTTGTGAGAATAACATCACATGGTTTGTAGTAAGATGGTGAATTACTTGGGATATGATAAAGGTCAATGTAGGTTCAACATTTAAACCTTTCAAACCTTTCTTTTGCAATAAATACATCCCCTAGTCACCACCTTGAGCCATATACACATATATAGTTCTTCATTCTTGCACCCACATCATCCATACTTCTCCATGTCGAAGTGTATATTTATTTCCCCACTTCTTTTACTTCCAAGTGTGTGGTAAGTATTGGATGCTATTTGTGAAGAATATAATCAAGAAAAATGACAAGAGTTGGTGTGAATTCAAGTATTCAAAAAAAGAAGAAGAGAAAAGTTGATTGACTTCTTGGGTTGAAATCTGAATTATGCATTTATTAGAAGATGTCTTCGATTGAAATGTTTATGAGATAACTACATATTTGGAAGTTTTGGATCATTATACCCTTCGTTCATATAATCCAACTTGAAGTTCATTATAACACATGCATTGACCGTTTTGATCCCAAGTAGGCTGTGGTAAGAGATTGATAAATTCTCATTTGAAAATATGCCAATCATAAGATCAATATTTGCTTATTACTTGTGCATAATTGTTTAAATCTCCATATTTGAGTGTTTATCTTTCTCAGCTCCATAGAGAGAATTTCACACTAAACATTTTGATACCCGTGAGATATGTAGCTGAAAATTTAGCTTGAGACACACTTGATGCTACTTGTGTTAGGGTTGGCGGTAAGATGGTTATGGTTTGACACACACTCACACATTTGGCATGTGTTTTTGACATCTTGATAATTACGACACTATTAGTTTCTTGTGGTGTTGAGTTTGAAGAGAGCATGTTGTGTGGTTAAATCGGAACTTAACAATTTCACTTGTGATATAGACCAGTTATTCATTCATCTTGTTTTGCATTCAATTGCTAGGGACTAGCAATAAGCAAGTTGGGAGGTGTGATAATAGCACATTTATTACGTTTATCATCCATTAATATCTGCATTCCTATGATTATTTGATGCCTAAATGCACTAAGTACTTCTATATCTTGGTTTAGCTTGCAAATGGGTGAAAACGGTGGAAACTAGAAGAAAAGAGCGAAAAAGGACTAAAGTGGAGGAAAGTGAAGTTCAGGGATTGAAGTACAAATACTATAAACTTGATTCTAACCTTGTGATGAAGATTCAAGAGTGTTGAGGGTCAATCAGATGAGGAAACAAGTCAAAGGGATGAAGTATGGTCAAAATATTATCACATATCGACTTTCAAGATGAAAATTTTTGCAGCGATTCTCAGTCTCATATTGAGACCCTTTTTTGACATGGTATAATATCTAATTGGAAGTCAACATCTGAATAAGAGTTTTAGGTTTTTGAGCTATCTTTCCAATACAACTTGAATTACCTCAATCGGACATTGGAAGAGAAAGATATTGTCGAAATACTCAAATCTGTTTGGCGGGAAATTTGCAAAACTATGCGACGGCATAGTTATAAATCCATGCGACCGCATGGGTATTACCGAGAACTCAAAAGCTGTATTACTTTGTTCCATGCGACCACATAGTGTAAAGTGTTAACACTATGCGGTCGTATATGTCATTTCTGGACCAAAATTTTCTATTTCCGGTAATTTGCTAAATCACCTATGGAAACAACTCCCAACACGTCTTCTTAACCCTAAACTCGACCAGACGCCTACGATTGATCTCCTATCATTTTTCTATCATTTTTCTCTCAAGAACTCCAAGGAAAGCTAAACTAATAGGTGAATCAAGGAAGAATCTCGGTTGGTTTTGGTGATTTTCATGCCTTTCACGCATGTAATTTGGTATTTCACCGTTAAACAATTCTAAAGTTTGGATTTCTCATTTTGGTAAAGTTGTCCTGAAAGTGATTTAACTTTTATTGGATTTGTTATGGATTCAATCGTGTTTTGTCTATCAATTAGTCTAAATAATTGTTGATTCTCAATTTCAAGCATTATAGTGTGATTGGTTCAACGTTTACTAGGTTTCTCATAGATTCAATCATGTTTTGTCTATATTGTGGAATTAAACTATTCGTTGAATTTCAATTATCTATTGGTGTAATTCTCTACTATTTTATGCTTGCTGTATAAGATTGATTTTGAGTCTAATTTCAATAGATTAAAGTGAGTATATATCGTAGGAAATCCATATCTTAGAATTACCATAGAATTGCATTGGACCTTAATGTTACATTCTCCAATTAAAGTTTGATGACAAAAATCTTTAATTGAGTATCTGAGTGTATAATTGACGTTGATTGATCCGAACCAATCGAGGGAATTCCAGCTCTTCACTATTTCACACATTGGTTCAAATTTCACCAATTTTATACATTGATATCAAAATCTTGTTGAACTAAAGAATCTTTTCACAAATCACGAAAACCCTAGATTTTGATCCTTCGAATAATTTTCTATCTCCCTGTAGATACGACACCCCAAAGCGGTGCTACAACTACCGCATTATTCTTTGGGCGTAATGAGGCGTGGAAAAAATATTAACCTATTTTTTTTCTTTTGTGTGGTTTGTGAACTTATATGGCTTTATTGTATATGAAACAACAGAAAAAATTGAAATATTTTAAAATTTTCAAAAAATAAGAAAAATCTTTTTATTTGCTTTTTAGTTTGCTTCCTTCTGTGAGTTCCTCGTAGGTTATAATGAATATATTTGAACCATATTTTAATTTATGAATTATGAATAAGTTTCATGCTTAGATTAATTTTACCTTATGCATGAGAAATTTGATTTTAATTGAGCACGTTAATTAAGTTTTGCACGATAAAGAAACAAGTTGATTCATATCTTGAATATGTTGAAATAGTAGAACTTGGATGCTAAACCCGAACACTATAATATTATATATCCTTAGACCATTTTAAGTATGGATTGGGGATGCTTGAACAGTTATAGGAAGATGATATTAAGATGAATAGAGATTTTGTGTGTGCAAATTCTTGTTTGAATTGTCTAGACCAATAAGATAAAGAATATGTGAGAATTTTAAGGTAGATGTTGATTTTTGAGAATGAGTGTTTTATGAGGGGTATTACACTAACATATAAAAGATTCCAATGAGGACACTCATTGAAAATCTTAAAAAGAAAATTTGAAAAGGGATAAAGCTAGTGTATAAAACAGATTACGCATAATAAATATGAAAAATAGGTGCATGAAATACAAGATAAACTACCTGCAGTAATTAAGCTCCAAACACTTACTTGAAAGAATTATACTTTTGACGATGGATTATTAGCCCATTTAAGTCTTAGAGATTGAAGAAACCAAACTTGAAAGGGTGAAGATTAGTATATAAATTCAGCCTTAGATCACACCCAGGAAAAGAGTTACAAGAATAAATTTGGATGTGTGTATCTCACAAGTGTATAAATGATATATTTGACCATTAAAAGATAGGAAATTGAACCAACTTGTAAATTTATGATGTTTTACTTAATTTTTCACAGATTATTCTTGTTGTACATAATAGATGTCCAAAATGGTGTCCATAACACTCACATAGGGTGGGGGCCACTAGAATATTTATTCTAGTGGCCTACATCCCATGTGAGTGTTATGGACACTCCTATGTACATTTATTATGTACACCAAGCACATCCCATTTTTCACACTCCGACATCAATTTTACATTGAGTAAGTAGAAGTTAATTTCTGTATTTTGATTTTTAAAGCAATTCCTAGATTTAATACAATAATTTCAATCGTGAGATAAACGACATGTTATCATACTATAATTTATTGCATACTTGCTTGATGAGATATGTTATTAGCGAAGTAGAAGTGAATCTGGTTAAGCAAGGTGCGAAATTCGGTAAGCTCGAAACCCGGTAAGCTCATGTTTTTTTTTTTTTAAAAATATGGTATGTATGTAAAGAAAAGAGAAACCTGGTAAGCTCATTCTGAGAAAATTCAGCAGCAAACTGAGGAAATTAATGATGCAAGTCAAGAGTTTTTCTTTGTATGTGGTGGTCCTTGGCTAAAAGAGTTGACAACTATGATGTTGAGTTGCAACCAATAAGGCCAGACCAAATGGAAAACAAGGATATTTCGAACTGTAGTCACAAAAATAGAAAAAACAGCCTGAAAGATGAAGAAGAAATCTGATGCATACAACAAAAAGGTCATTGGGGAGTGTTGAAATTGTGACATTTTTGTTGTCACAAAATTATTGTAATTTTCGGTTTATATTTAGTTACATTTTTTGTTGAAGGCTAACTATGAAATGATGAAAGTTAGGCCTATTTTGTATGCTAGAATGGTAGAGTATGTTGTCAAGTACTATGTTAAGTATTGTCTAGTATGTAGGAGTATGATTAGTGGGTAGAATAGTTGATAGAAATCTACCATGTTTGCTCTATATATTGGTGCCTTTGTATAACTCGAAAATTAAGAAGTTAAGATATCAAAATGTAGTCTTATATTTTCTCTTCTCCTCTGGTTTTCTACCAGAAAATCAGAGTTATATGCTTATTTTTGCTATGTAAAATTCGGTTTTCACCTCCTCCATCGACCATGAATATAAACAAATATTTTAGAGCTTTATTTGTAAAACTTTAGATCTAAAAACCCAACATTATCTGATACGAACTCATTATGGAAATAACTCTTGGCTGATATTTAACCTAATTCTTCAGGCAAGGAATGTACCACATCATAATATATTGCAGAAAACACATCTAGCAAGAGATTTGAAAGCAATTAACACAAAAAGAATTGAAGATTTAAGGTTCAGATTCAAGATAAGATCAAGAAATTTATTCTTCATCAAACTTCTTCTACTGTTCTTTATTTTGAGTGATGTCTTTTTATGTCTTTGTGTAATTTATGTAAAAGTTTGCTAGACTAAACTCTTTATTGTATTAGATTTCGATGAAATCTATGTTTTCTTTTTTCTTTTAATTCAAAGACTAGTAGTTTAGTATATTTCTATATTTTCTTGATCGATATTGCATGCTTTGTTGCATTAGTTAATTGATTGGCTACTAATTAGGCCTCATTGGTCTCACCACAAGACCGGGCCTGGTCATTGCATTGCATGTTATGAAGATGTTCAAGCTTTCCATATCTACTTCCAAACAAAAAAAAAATGTTAAAAATTAAATTAAAATATTCGTAGTTTGTTTACATTAAAGTGTTACTATTTAAATTAAACCATTCGTAATCTGGTAGTTTATATACATAATCTATTTTGATATAATTTTCATTATCTGTTTTGTACCAGATATTATATGAAGGACAAATCGTGTGAAGCATCCATTTGAATTGTCACATTAGTATTTTAATTTGAATGTATTTGCTTGCAACTTGCTTATGTTTACTGTTGTGATGTCTTATTGTACTTTAGTATTCATTTGTAATCTTTCTTGCTCCATGATATAAGGTGGTGCATTGCTCGAGACAGTAGAATCAATCAATAAAAAGATTTCCCAAGCTTCTCTTCTATTTTTTCTTTCTTCCTTCCTCAGCTCGTGTTTATCAGATTTTATCACAAAAACAAAAGGATCGATTTTTTATCCATTTCATGTTACAAAGGATATTGCAAGTCTTGTATTGTGCTCATTATCATCCTTGATTGAGCCAACAAGTGGTATCAGAGCTATAGATCATTGGAGAAGGGACCAGAGAGCTTGAGGAAGAAGAAAAAATCATACCAGTAAGTTTTAGGAAGAAGCTGAAATACGGTGAGCAAAGGAATCTATTGAGCGAAATACCGGTAAGTCAAAAGATCCTTTCCTATATCCGGTATTTTCAATATACACTAGCCAAAATCTGGAATTTTCCTTGCCAAATACGGTAAGTTCCTAAAACCGGTATTTCCAAATCCGATAATCTCAAATCCAATATCCTAAAATTCGGTAACCTCATACTATATCTCTAAATACAGTATTCATCTTCAAAATTCAGTATTCTCTATTTCATCGAATCCGATATTTTTCCCTGAATCCAGTATTTCAAAATCCGGTTCTTCATAATCAAATTGGCTAGTTCAAGCTCGTCTTCCTTACCTTTACCATCATTTTTCAGTGGTGAAAGTTATGGTTTTTGGTCAGTTAAAATGAAAGCATTTTTTATGGCACATGATTTATGGGATATTATTGACCAAGGATTTGAATCACCTGAACCTAAGGAAAATTATACAGCTACTCAACTGAAACACACACAAGGAACAATCTATGAAAAACATGAAAGCACTATCTTTTTTGTTTACTGCAGTTTCAGAAGAGATCTTTCCCAGAATAGTGGCTACAATTACAGCCAAAGAGGCCTGGGATAAACTTGATGAGGAGTTTAAAGGCTCAGAGAAAGTCAGGGCAGTAAGATTGCAAGCTTTGAGTAGGAAATTTGGAAATCTTAGGATGAAGGAGACTGAGAAAATAAAAAATTATACCTTAAGAGTGGTTGATGTTGTGAATCAAATCATGTTGAATGGAGAGAAGATTGTAGATAAGAAGGTTGTTCAAAAGGTGCTAATTACTCTACCTGAAAAATATGATGTTGTGACAACAACCATAGAACATACTAAAGACCTTGCAAGTCTCACCTTAACTGAGCTTACAGGTGTTTTATTGGCTTATGAACAAAGGGTGACATCGAGGAATGAAAAATCAGCTGAAAGTGCTTTTGTAGCCAAGTATAAACAGCAGTATACCAGAGGAAATTTTGTTGGGAAGAAATAGTATGAAAATAAGAAAAAGAGAGAAGGGAATAACATCAAACAATCAGTATCTTATCCTCCATGTGGTGTGTCTGGAAAATCAGGACATGGAGATAAATTTTGTTGGAAAGCACACAAGTGCAGAGTATGTAATAAGGTTGGACATCCTGAAAAGCATTGCTTTAGTAATCGATCGAATCAAACTCCAGTACATCATCAGCCCAAAAATCAGTTTCAACAAGCTTCTATGGCAAGTGAAAGAAGACAGATGATCATCTCTTCTTGGCATTTCATATGTAAAACACAGTGAAAATAGACTCTTGGTTTATTGACAGTGCTTGCACAAATCACATGACAAGCAAAGAGGAAATTTTCTGTGATTTGAATCCAGATTGTAAAGCCCAAATCAAGATGGGAAATGGTGAGTGTTATCTGCCAAGGGAATTGGAACTATTGATGTTCAAACTAAGAAAGGTATGAAGTATATTGACAATGTTTTACCTGTACCTGGTTTGAGTTCAAATCTCTTAAGTGTTGGACAGATGGTTCAAAATGGATATTCACTATTTTTCAAAGAAGATTTGTGCCAAATACATGATCCACATAATGTTGAAATTGCTTGTGTGCCTATGAGGAACAAAACCTTTAGTATTTGTTGGCAAAATGTAGTTGCAAATACTGATGTGGTGAATGTTGATGAATCAAATTTGTGGCATAGGAGATATGGGCATTATGACTTTAAGTCCTTAGCTTATTTGCACTCTAAAGGTCTGGTAAGAGACTTTCCTGAATTTTGAGAGCCATGTGGAGTGTCTGAAGGCTGCAGTTATGGAAAGATGTCTAGAGATGCATTTCCAGCTGACGGAGTTTGGAGAGCAACTCAAAAACTGCAGTTAGTGCACACTGATATATGTAGACCTACGATGACACCTTCATTGAGTCAAAATTTGTATTTTGTACTCTTTATTGATGATTGCACAAGGATGTACTGGGTATATTTCATGAAAAACAAGTCTGATATTTTTGACATTTTCAAGAAGTTTAAAGCTTTAGTTTAAGGACAGTCTGGGTGTAAAATTCAGAGGCTAAGATCTGATAATGGCAAGGAGTATACTTCAAAAATGTTTGATCAATTTTGTGAAGAGCATGGTTTTCATCATCAACTTTCAGTACCATACACTCTACAACAAAATGGAGTAGCTGAAAGGAAGAATAGATCAATTATGGAAATGCCCAGAAGTATGATGGGTGATAAGGAGTTACCAAAGAAATTTTGGGCAGAAACTGTGTATACTTTAATATATTTGTAGAACAAATTGTCTACCAAGGCTGTGAAGGGTAAGACACCTATTGAGGCTTGGACTGGTGTGAAACCTACTGCAAAACACCTCAAGGTGTTTGGATCTCTGTGCTATATACACGTTCCAGATAACAAGAGGGGTAAACTGGACAACAAAGCTGTGAGAGATATTTTTCTTGGCTATAGCTCATAATCAAAAGGCTATAGAGTATATAATCTAGAGACTCAAAGCATTGTAGTCTCAAGAGATATCAAAGTTGATGAGAATGCTAAGTGGAAGTGGGAAGAAGTTGAATCTCAGCAGCCTCAGTTTTCAGTACCTATTGTACATCAAAATGCTCCAGTAAAGAACCTGAAGGCCAGTAGCCTGAAGTGGAGTCAAGTGCTTTAAATGCTGGACCATCTAAATCTACTTCAAGCTCTAGTCCACCTCCTAGAGGTACTAGACCATTGAATGAAGTATATGAAATATGTTATATGGCTATGATTGAGCCAAACAGTTATGAAGAAGCTGCAAAACACCCTGAGTGGATAAACGCAATGGAAGAGGATATAAACATGACTCAAAAGAATGAAACTTGGGAGCTGGTGCCAAGACCATTAGATAAGAAAGTGATAGGAGTAAAGTGGATTTACAAAGCCAAGATGAATCATGACAGTTCAATCTACAAGTATAAAGCGAGATTGGTAGCTAAAGGTTTTGCACAAGAATGTGGTGTAGATTATTTTGAAACTTTTGTTCTAGTTGCCAGACGTGATACAATTAGATTGTTAGTTGCATTAGCTGCTCAAAGAGGATTCAAAATTCATCAACTTGACATCAAGTCAGCTTTTCTCAATGGAGAACTTGAAGAGGATGTGTTTGTGGAATAGCCTGATGGTTTCATTTCAAAATCAGTACCAGATCATGTGTGCAAGTTAAGAAAAGCTTTGTATGGGTTAAAGCAAGCTCCAAGAGTAATAGAATTGATGGTCATTTGTGTGGCAATGATTTTCAAAAGAGTGAAAGTGAACACACTTTTTATGTGAAATCAGACTCTTATGAAAATGTTTTGATCATCTCTTTGTACGTGGATGACTTGTTTATCACTGGAAATGATGTTGAATTGATTCAATCATTCACAATTGAGATTGAGGAGGAGTTTGAGATGACAAACTTGGGAGAAATGAAATATTTTCTTGGAATAGAAGTTGAACAGAGGTCTGATGGCATTTTTATATCACAACACAAATATGCTATTGATATTTTGAAGAGGTTTAACATGAAGGATTGCAAACCAGTGGATACTCCTATAGCATTTAATACGAAGTTATCAAGAGATGATGGAGATCAACCAGCAAATGAGAGAAATTTCAGAAGACTTCTTGGAAGTTTGCTATATTTAACTTCAACAAGACCTGACTTAATGTATGCTGCAAGTCTACTGTCCAGATTTATGTCCAATCCTTTGCAAACTCGCTTTGCCACTACCAAAAGAGTCCTAAGATATATCAGAGGCACTCTCAAGCTTGGTATGTACTATGAAGGAGGAATTGGATCAGTTTTGATTGGCTATTCAGATAGTGATTGGGCTGGTTCAGTGGATGATATGAAGAGCACGTATGGGTACCTATTTTCTCTGGGATCTGGTGCATTCTATTGGAACTCAAAGAAACAGGATATAGTAGCTCAATAACAGTAGAAGCAGAATATGTGGCTGCATCATCTGCTGTAAATCAGGCAGTTTGGTTAAGGAAAATTCTGGGTGATTTGCATCAAAACCAATCTGAACCTACTTCAATTTTAGTTGATAATCAGTCAGCTATTGCTTTGGCCAAAAATTCAGTCAATCATGGAAGAACAAAGGACATCAAGGTCAGATTTCATGCAATCAGGGAAGCAGATAAAGAAGGTGAAGTTCATCTGCAATATTGTCCTTTTCAAATTCAGTTAGCTGATTTATTTACTAAGTCTCTTGCAAAGGCTCGTTTTGAAGAATTGAAACATCAAGTTGGTGTGCTAAATGGAAGCTTCAAGGAGGAGATTGAAGGATAAATCGTGTGAAGCATCCATTTGAATTGTCACATTAGTATTTTAATTTTAATGTATTTGCTTGCAACTTGCTTATGTTTACTGTTGTGATGTCATATTGTACTTTAATATTCATCTGTAATCTTTCTTGCTCCATGATATAAGGTGGTGTATTGCTCGAGAGAGTCTAATCAATCAATAGAAAGATTTTCCAAGCTTCTCTTCTATTTTTTCTTTCTTCCTTCCTCAGCTCATGTTCATCGGATTTTATCACAAAAACAAAAGGATTGTTTTTATCCATTTCATCTTGCAAAGGATATTGCAAGTCTTGTATTGTGCTCGTTATCATCCTTGATTGAGCCAACATTATATTTTCATAAACATTGTTAAATACTGAATTCAATTGTAGTAGTCATTTAATGGTATTATATTTAAATGAACGACAAAATGTATTCAGTACCGAACATAATTAAATCTACAACATAAAGCATTACCTAGCCTGTTACGTTTTTTTTAGTCGAAGGTAGAAATGCAAAAATTCTGATGAATTTTTCATTGAGATTTCCATTTTCTTGGGAAGATGTAATGATCACACAAACACACACGCACACACAACTAGCTATTGATGGATTCTGTAATATTAATTCTAATGCATTCATTCGAAACAAAAAAATAAATTTTCTTTCTCGTTATGAAGCAAAAACAAAAAACGGATCATTTTTTATTAACTGGAATTAATTGTAGAAGGAATCAGCAATAACAACCAAAGTTTGTCAGTGGATAAATTCAATGCAAGATTACATTGACAAGAAGAATACAATGGGAAGATTAGGTTTTTAAAATAGATTACCTATGCTTGTTGAATCTGATTTTCTCAATTGATTTCCTTTGTGAATCAGTTCTATTGAAGTATGCAATCTAGATATAACAGATGATGAATATTAACCAGAGGCGAATTTTCCACAGATGCGAAGATGGATTCGTTACTGTCACCATTGATGCCGTTATTGTACCATAAATTTCCTGGTTTGAATTTAAATTTCCACATTTTTAGCTTTCTCAAATAAAATCATCCGTTTCTATTGTGTAGCGTAATCATGGTTACGGTTACAGGTGAAAATATAGAAAGATTTGGTTAGAGTAATTGTGGTGTTCTTTTATCGTAATATAGTAATTACAATTTTTATTTTAGTGACGTAGTAAAAATTGAATACTTATATATATATATATATATATATATATATATATGTATGTGTGTGTGTGTGTGTGAGGTTTTTGTGATTTTTTCCCAATTTATAATCCATGATGTTAGTGGATCCCTCCAATGTGGGGAGACCAAATAATTAATTTTAGGATGGAAAAAATTACAAGGCTCTAGGTATTTCAAAACACAGTGCAAAAATCAGGTGGAAAGACTCTTTAATAAAAAATCAGGTATTATACCCAACCTACCCAATCCAGACAAACCCTAAATCATTTTTCTTCTATCATCTCCATTATCTTATTATCCTCTTCTTATCTCCTCTCTTTCTCTCTACCCTTTTCCTCTGTTGTCGTCATTGAGGAGTGCCCACCGACAGAAACACCTCCTAGCGCTGCTAAAAGACAACGTTTGATGTGAGAGTCGACCAGTTGGTTCTCTCCTTCTCTTCTCTTCATATCTCATGTCTCTCTCTACCCTCTCCCTCAAACCGCCATCACCATTAGGCGTGGGCGTGGGTTGGGTTGGGTTGGGTTTTACTTCAACCCAAACCCAACCCAACATGATCGGTTTGATATAAAATCAACCCAACCCAACCCGTGTAAATGTTGAAACCCAACCCAACCCAACCCAATTGAATATCGATCGGGTTGGGTTGGGTTGGGTTGAGTTGGTCGGTTTGGACGACGTATAATTTAATAATTAATTATCTTAAAATGTGAAATCTATAAACAAAAAAGAAAAATAACAAATTCATTCAATTAAATTTGAGGTGCTAACTGCCAACTCTTTGCATTAAGTTTAAAATCCAGTCCTGACCCAGAAAAGGAAAAGGATGAATGGTCAAATGATCAATGGGCAAACTTGTTGAACTGGTTCTTAATTCAACCGGCAGGTAGACGAATTTTCATACCACTTTTTACTACCATTTTAGTTGCGTAGTAAATATGATAGGAAAGCAACAAAATTAGAGAAGCAGAAGTACTATCCTAGATTCATAGCAAGAAAAATAAAGAAAATAGCCAAAACCCAGTTAGAATTGGATTTCTAACATCCAAAATAACCCTTAATCTAAGGAATTTTCTCCAACAAAATTTCCCATCAAACACGTTCCAATCAGCACAGACAAAAATCCCCAAATATTCACCAATCTTGGACACATTTTCTTGAGATAAATAGTTGATAGGCAACCCATGAACCTGTACCCAGAATTCAGAATATGAAAAGAAAAGCTCTGTTGGGACTTTGAGATTTCTTCATCTGCTTTGAGATTGGTGCTAATGTCTAAACTCTTTCCTTTCATCATTTTTACAGGTTAGCACTATAATAACACTATAATAAAACAAAACTCCACCATGTAATTAATATGAAGATAAAATGAAACATGCACAATCCTGGTAAATAGCACCATAAGGAATATTAATACAATTAATATTTAATAAAAGGTACAACCATGAACCACCCAAACAAAAATTCACCAAAAGTTGATAGTTAATACACCAAAAATTCTCCAACTACTGTTTCCAGTTTCGGTTAAAGCACTTAAGCACAGCACCAAAAGTTGTCCCTGCAGCAACACCATCCATGCAATTATTAACCTGCAGGAGAAAAGTAAAAAATTTAAAAACAAAAGCTATTTCTATTTGGTTAGATAAAAATGTAAGTCACAAAAGAAAAAGTAAATAATAGTCTTCTAATGTAACAACTAACAAGCTACAACAGAGAGTTGGAAGTATACCTTTGGGCCCGTTGTCACTTGTCATCTTCAGTTGATTTTGAATTTATTGATTCTAAAAGTTCATCCATTTGGTTGTAATGCTCAACATCTTCCATGCAAAAACCATCCAAGTTCGAAGAAGCATTCAACCAATTTTGAGTGCATACTAAGACCTCGACCATTCTAGGACTTAAAGAACTACGGAAAGGATCAAGTATCCTTCCTCCAGTACTAAATGCACTTTCTGAAGCAACAGTTGACACTTGAATTGCCAACACATCTTTTGCCAAATTGGACAAGACACCATACTTACTTCTGTTAACCTTCCACCAATCTAGAACTTCAAAATCCGTTTTCTCTATATTTTCACGAGCATCCAATAAGTATCGTTCCACATCATTTTTTATCTCAACCGAATCCCTTATTGCTTGTTTTTCCATAAATCTACTCAGACGAGCGTCTCGCATAGAAGAGGAACTTCCTTTAAATGTATTGATAGAACTTGCAGACTCCTCGGTTGACACTTTACTACTTCCGTCAATGCTTTCATGACGCACATACCACTCATAAATTTCCATCAGATTGGCTTTCAAAGACTTCATCATCTTACTAACAACTTCCCCATCCATGTATAGATCATTCAAACAATATTCAACGTAATCCATTTTGTATCTCGGATCGAGGATAGTAGCAAAAAGCAACAATTGATTCACATTATCCATTTTACCCCAATACTTATCAAACTTTTTTTTCATGCTAGTCGCCATTTCACGCAAAAAAAAGTTTTCACTTAATATCCATTCATCCAATTCAATTACAAGATTAGAAATTTCATGAAGATAAGCACAAGCACTAACTTGCAATGAAGCACTAAAAGTCAGAGTCACATTATAGAAGTTTTGAAGAAATTTAACAAACACATATGCACTTTCCCAATCTAAACTTGACGGAGGTCCACCCCTCCTTCTACTACCTTCATCTTCTCGAAAGTAATACAAATACTGAGCATCCTCCTCTTCCAATCTATCAAAAGCTTTTTCAAATTTCAATGCCGTTTCCAACATCAAGTAGGTAGAGTTCCACCTAGTTGGAACATCCAAAAACACAATAGACTTGCATTCAATCTTCTCTTTCCTAGCACACTCCTTCAATTTTTCATACCTAGCTGGAGAAGATTTCACATATTTGATTGCATTGCGAATATTCACAATGGAGTCATGTGATTCTCTCAACCCATCACCAACAATCAAATTGATAATGTGTGCACAACATCTCAAGTGCAAATACTTCCCTTCTAGAACACATCCATCACTACCCCAAGCTACTACCTTTCGCCTAAGATAAGAAATGGCTATGTCATTGGAGCTTGCATTATCAACAGTGATTGCAAAAATTTTCTCAATCCCCCAATCATGCAAACAAGTCTCAATCATTTTTCCAATCGTTTCTCCCTTATGATTTGGAACGACACAAAAATTCAAAATACGCTTATTAAGCGTCCATTCGGAATCAACGTAGTGTGCTGTAAGAGTCATGTAATTGACATTCTGAATAGAAGTCCAAGTATTAGTTGTAAGGGAAACCCTTTGACGGTGAAAATGAAAGGCATCTCTCAATTTCAGTTTTTCATTCAAATACAACTTATAAATATCTCTAACGAGTGTCCTACGAGATGGAGCTTGAAATTGAGGACATGCTACACTACAAAAGAGCCTAAAACCACGAGCTTCGACAAACCTAAAAGGTAATTCATCCAAAACTATCATTTTAGCACATGCAACTCTACAATCTTCCTTGCTTCGACCAACAATAGTAAGATTGCTCCCTCCACCCTCTTTGTTGTTCTCAAATGATAGGATTTTCTGCTTCTTATCCACCAATCTACCTGGATACTTCTTACATTTACTTGTCAAATGATTACTCAATGAACTAGTACCACACTTCTTAGTGCCACAAGCATAATCTACTCCACAATAATTACACTTACACCTAACGTCTGGATCATCCTTTGAGCCTAATATAGTGAAGTGATCCCAAACAAAAGAAGCTAATCTATTAGATTTTCGTTTACCCAATGTTGACGGTGCACGTGGAGGAAGACCAGATTGCAAATCTGTGGCATGTGAATCTGATTGAGCTTGTGAGTCAGTGCCACTTTCTTCCCGTACATCCATATCTACCAACATATTCCACACAAATTATGAATACACCAAAATATATATTAAATTACAATTATTAATGCACTACAAGGAAGGAAGATAAAAATGAATGGCTAGAAGCATTCCATTAAATTACAATTATTCACTCTTCAATCAACACCAAATATCAAATTGACTGTAGTTTACAAACAAATGAAAGGTCGGGAATGCTAATAATAATAATAATTGTAATAAGAATTAATTAAGAATTAAATTTGTTATATAACAAGAAAGTGAGACAAATACTCTCAACAAAAATTGGTGTAATATGAAAAAGGGCAAAAATGATATTAATAATTTTGATGCAAAATGGTACAAAATTTGATGTTGAGTTGGGAGTGACTTTGTTGCACAGCTTCTGAATAGGGATGTATCAGCCAGACCATTGTCTGATGCTGATCGTGTGAAGGTTAGATATTGTACTTTCTCTCTATATGTAATGAAGAGAGTTTAGCTGGAATTACTCTTTAAATATTGTTTTCTAAAGTTAGCTTGCTCATAGTACATTTCGTTCTAATCAAGATGATTATTTCTTGTATCTTTTTTGAAACCTATTTTCAACTCTGACATTGAAGTGTAAGTGTATGAATTTTTATTTGTAAATTTTTATATTGCTCATTTCATTGGGGTTCAGCCTAGCTATGCCAAAAGTTCATACAATTGGATCAGCTGAATTTGGGCCTTGTTTTTGCTAGGTCTCTACAGTCATTACATTAGAGGACAAGGTTTAAAGCGTTTCAAATGGATGGTTCAATAACTCTGCACTAACTTAGCATTTCAAATGGATGGTTCAATAACTCTGCACTAACTTCTCCCCACTTCTTAACCACAAATTCTCCGAAAAATTCACATTTCACAAAATCTATTCTCAACAAATCTCTTAACAAACAAGGAATATAAAGGAAAACAGAATAAGTAAACCACTTCAAAACAATACCCTAAGGTCCAAAATAGATGTCAACCAATTGGATATTAAAGTCTAAAGAGGCAAATTTCACAACAATTTACACACGTTAGAACTTAGAAGCAAAATGCAGATAAAAGGAGTCAGTCACTTATCAAGACTGCAAAGCAAATGAATAGCCCTAATCACCAAATTGCAAAAACAGTATGCTAACTCTCATTGTATACACAAGTGGAAGCACAGTAATCTATCATCCACCATTGCAAAATACGCAAAGTAATTATCCATTTTGGTACCTTAATAGCCGGTAGTTACTAGTGAGTATCCAAGTTTATTTGGTTGGGTTTCGCTTGAATGGCTTCTCAGAAGTTGAGGGAGCATCAGACTTGTATCTGGGACTTGGAAGAGAGAAGCCAAACGAAGATCGGCGACGGCGATTTGAGAGAAGACCGGCGAGTTTTTGCCTTGGAGCCTGGAGTGGAGGCGTTGGGTGAAACGGGAGACCTTTTCTATTTGGACCAAATGATTTCTCTAGGGTTTGGGTTTATTTTAACGTTTTTTTTTTTTTTTTTTTTTATGTTATCGGGTCGGGTCGGGTCGGTTTTTATCGGGTTTTCTCCTTAACCCACGACCCGACCCAACCCGACCCGACCAGCTCAAAAAAAAACCGAAACCCAGCCAAAAAATTAAAAAACCGACCCAAACCGGTCGATTTGGGTCGGGTCGGGCGGTTCGATCGGTTGGTTTGGGTTTTGCCCACGCCTAATCACCATTGAGGAGCGCCAACCATAGGAGATGTAAGACTCGAGCAGCGGCATAGTCGACACAGGGCAATGCCCTCGTAGTCGGCATCGATCAATGTGAGCAATCTAGTCACCGCTTCAAATTTTTTAGGGTGGTTTTCGAGTTGATCTAGCCGGTCGAAGTTTTTAGTGGTTTTTGTTGGCGATTGGAAATGGTGATAGTGGTGATAGTGCAGGCGGTGGTGGTGGCGACGATGTATGTTGTGGTGGAGCTCTGGCGGTGATGGTGGTGGCGTTGTAGATTTGGCGACGATTTTTGTGTGGTGGTTTATGTGGATGTGTTGACTGTGGTGCTGACAGTTAGTGATGGTTGTGGTGGTGATATTGTGATCTTGGCGATGGGTGAATGTGAGGGTGGTCATGAGTTGCGGTGGCGGTAGTGGTAGTGTTGGTGGTATGGTGTGACACACGATCTGGTGTATGTGACCAACTATTTGGTTATCTGTAACCAAGTATTTAATCATGACCTAAAATTTTGATAACTTGTGACTGAAATATAATTTGGGACCAACAGATTTGAAAATCTGTGACAGATAGATAAACTGTGACCTATGATTTTTTTATTTTATTTTATGACCTAAAAATAATCTGTGATTAATTAATTTGATAATAGGTTACCAATAAATAAATTGTGACCTATAATTATGTATCTATCACTATCAATTGTACAACTGTGACTTTATAAATATTTTTAATTAATTATACATATACCTGGATTTTGAATTTTTAAACTATACACCTGAGTTTTGATTTTTTCCTTTAAGATGTGCAAGTTGGGCCCAATGGACAATAATGATCAGCCTAATTATTCTTCTAGTTCCTTTTATACGAATAACGTGCATTTTCGACTTTTGCATTGTACAATAGTGTGTGAAAAATCCTTGTTCTTCAAAGTGTGCATGGTCTAAACAGATTTCATAAAAAGATAGGAGATTAAAGAAAGAAACCAGCAGTGAACTTGAAGGATAGTCATCAAAGTTTTTCCTGGTGCTGACAGATTGTCAATCTTAGTTGCTTGGAAATTTTTGCTGAAATCTCTCTTTTTTTTTCTTGTAATCGGGGTGAGGAGTTATTTGCTAGCCAAGATTGTAATCTTGAGCATTTTTCAGCCTCTCCGAGTTGTTCGAGAGAGAATTGTGTATCCCATTATTTGTTGATAGTGGAGGTTTGTGGTTTTCTATTCACTTTGAAGAGTTTTCCAAGTAAAAGTCTCGGTGTCTTGATGTTGCTTTATTTCTCTGCATGTCGATAAATTTGTATCCAAACTAGAGTAGTTTTTATCTATTTAATCATACAAAGAAGGGGTGAATTTTTACTGTTGCATTTTAGGTAAGTTTGGTGTCACCCCAACAAAGTTGTATCTCAGGATGTTGGCAGCGAATTCTTGTGTTGATAAAATGGATGAGAAAACTAGTAGCATGATCAAATTCACATCTTCAAATTATTCAATTTGGAAGACTAGGATTGACACAGCAGTGTCATTGATTACAACACTTGACTGAAGAGAAATCAAGATTCTTTCAATAGCGAGTTCAATTCCGAGAGACAGGGTTTTAAGATAACTTTCAATAGAATGTGGTAGTTTTAAGAATGTGGTGTCAATAAAAATGGTGGACAAGTTGAATTTGAAGATGGAGAATCATCCTCATCCTTACAAGCCTTCATGGCTCCACAAAGACAATGAAATTAAGGTTAACAAGCACTATCTTGTTTCTTTTTCTATTGCAAAGAAATATAAAGATGAAATATAATGCGATGTTGTCCCCTTGGATGCTTGTCATTTACATCTTTGGCTCCAATGGCAATATGATAGAAGAGCTATTCAAGATGGCTGCAAGAATACCTACACTTTATAAAATGATGAAGTGAAAATTATTTTGGACCCTTTAAAAAAGAAAATTATCCGTGCGAAACCCGTAAGCATATGAGATTGTTGACAAGTAATAGATTTAGTGAGTTAAGGTTATTATTCTATGGGGAATAAATTCAATTCAAGTTTACAAGTTTCATATGGAATTCAAATTATGTAAAACAAAAGAGAGATTTTGATTTTATTTTTGCTAAATTATCTAAGAAAGCGATAAATCATAGTGTTATATCAAGATATGGATGATTGTATTGGATTTAGAATCCGCCCATTACTATCTATTTCAATTCTTAATTTGTAATCTAGTTTCGTTCATGCATTCTTGACAATCGATAAAATTAATGTATATAACTTTCTTTTTTAAGACAAATTAATTATATCCTAACCACGACCCGAATCTATTCCTAGCCCGGATTTGAATGGTCAGATGCAACAAATTTTAGATTATCTATATGATTGCACAAATGATAAATGTTATTCATAATATCTATTGCACATATGTTAATTTTGTCACGTTTTAAACTTATTTTGAGTTTCTTAACACTACAACAAGCAACTAATTATCTAATTTGTGGGCAATCTATTAAATAATACAATGGGTATGCAAAATTAATCACGAAACGGAAGAATTAAACTAACTACTAGTCTTGATTTTGAAACAAATAAGACAATAGGGTTAATCTCATCCAATACAAAAAAAGGGATCTAGCTTAGGATGGTTTTTAATAAATTACAAGAAGAATAATTAAAAAATATCACCGGATCATGAAATAATACAAAAGATATTGATCTTCAAGTACAAAGTTGAATTATTCAATTTCTTGATGTAATTGATATTCTCTCCCAAAAGTAATGAATTGACCTCTTGTTCTTGATGAATTTAATTATATTATTGTCTATGAAGAGGCAAGAGAGTCTTTTTTCAATGTATAACCCTTTTTCTCTATTTATAAAAGCCAAAAGAATAGGTCGAAATCGTGTCTAATTTGGGTCCCAAAAGAGTTTGAATAGTGAAAGGAAACTGCTAATTTGTCTGAGGAAAAATCATGTGCGTGCACACAGGTATGCCCATCGCACATGAACCATATGGCTCTCAGATCATAAAATTTGTGTCTCTTGAGTGCGCCATGAATGGCCCACACGCGCTCGCCGTTTTGCTTGCTAATGTCCCTAAGCAGCTTTCAATAATTTGATCGTATGTTTCTCTCCGAATGTTCGATTGAGGTGATTCAAAGTCTATTGGAAAGCTAACTCAAATAGCTACAATTATTTTAAAGATGTAATTTTTCTAGTTCGAACATTTGCTATACAAAAAAGGGTCTCAATTTGCGACTAAAAATTCGGAGCATAACTTTTTCGGCTAGAAATTGATTTGTGAAAATACTTCATCTCTATTTCACTCATCTGACCTCCATTTGCATCCAATTGATCCTATATGATCTTCAATAATCATTTCATGGTCCGAATCAACTACTGAATGTTTACACTTTGGTCTCCAAACTTTGGATTTTTTTCGTTTTTGCCCATTTTTCGTTCATTTCTTCCAATTCCACCAATTTACATTGAGTTGAACCTAACAAACATAATTGATACATAATTAAACTATGACTATCCAAATCACTAACAAATACTCCAACTTAACGGTCAAGATAAGTGTACAAAATACACTTATTAGAAACTATTTGCAAACCTTCAAAAGGGGAAGAAAATAATTTTCTAACTCTTTTAGGTTGCAAAATTGAATTGGAAATAGTTAATCAGACATATGCTCTTATGATTCTTGAAGAAAATGTGGTTAATGAAAATTTACCTCATGTTATAAAACACCTTCTCTCGAAGAATTTCACAATATTGTACTAGAGGAAATTCCACTTGGCCTTTCGCCCTTGAGAGATAATCATTCAACATCACATTGATCTTGTTGTAGGTGCTGTCTTGCCAAATAAATCAACCTATATGATGAGCCCAAAAGAACATGAAGTGCTACAAAGACAAGTCGATGATCTCTTGCCAAAGGGATTGATGAAAGAAAGCATGAGTCATTGTGATGTACCAGCTCTCTTAGTTCCCAAAAAGGATGGTTCATGGCGAATGTGTGTTGATATTAGAGCTATAAATAAAATTAGTATTGACTATCGCTTTCATTTTCCTTGACTGGATGATCTTCTTGACCAACATTTTGGAGCATCTATATTTTTGAAGATTGATCTTCGAAGTGGCTATCATCAAGTTCAAATGAGACAATGCTATTAGTGGAAGACAACCTTCAAAACAAGTGATGGTCTCTATGAATGGATGGTTATGCCATTCGGTCTTTCTAAAGCTTCAGTACCTTTATGTGCTTTATGATTCATGTCTTCAAACATCTCATTGGAAAATTCGTTGTGGTATATTTCGATGATATTCTTATCTACAACAAAAATGAAGAGGAACACTTGCATCATCTTCATGAGGTTTTCAATACTTTGCGAGAACAAAAGTTATATGCCAACTTGATTCATTGAAAATCTTATGTTTTTGGGTTATGTTTTTTCTAGAGAGGGATCAAAATGGATCCAAGTAAAGTGGAGGCTATCTTGATTTAGCCTACACAAAAAAATTAAAAAAATACATGACATTAGAAGCTTCCATGGCCATGTTTCTTTCTATTATCGATTCATCAAAGGGTTTAGCTCTATTGTTGCGCCAATTACAGAGTGTTTAAAGGGAGATGGTTTCTAATGGACAAATGAAGCACAAAAAAGTTTTGATCTTATCAAACATAAGGTAACTGAAGCCCCTATCCTTTCTTTTCCAGATTTTGATAAAGTTTTTGAAGTTGAATGTGATGCTTCTGATGTGGGTATTGGTGCTGTCCTAAGTCAAGAAAGAAATCCAATCACGTTCTTTAGTGAGAAGCTAAATGTATCTGGGAAGAATTGTTCAACTTATGATAAGGAGTTCTTAGCAATATGCTGAGCTTTAAATCATTGGAGTTAATATTTGCTTCCAAGACCATTTGTTCTATATTTTGATTATCAAGCTTTGAAGTTGTTGGGTTTTTGGATCTAAAGCCTTACAAATAAAGCTCTAAAATATTTGTTTATATACATGGTCGATGGAGAAGGAGAAAACCGAATTTTACATAGCAAAAATAAGCATATAAACTCTGGTTTTCTGGTAGAAAACCAGAGGAGAAGAGAGAATATAAGACTACATTTTGATATCTTAACTTCTAAAATTTCGAGTTATACAAAGGCTCCAATATATAGAGCAACTTACTATACTTCTATCAACTACACTACCTACTCTTACCTACTAGACAATACACTTGTTGTACTAGACAACATACTCTACCATTCTAGCATACAAAATACGCCTAACTTTCATCATTTCATAGTTAGCCTTCAACTAAATATGTAACTAAATAAAAACCGAAAATTACAATAATTTTGTGACAAATAAAATGTCACAATTTCAACACTCCCCCATGACATTTTGTTGGAACCTTCAAAAAAAAATTTCAACCATTGCTGGAAACCATCGAAGCATTCTTCTTCATGCTCAGGCTATTCTCTCCATTTTTCTGTTTTGCTGCTGATTTTGCATCATTTCAAATTTTGGTGAATACAAGCTTTACTGTATCTTTGTTTTTTATTTGATCGAAGCACCTTCGTTGCAACTTTTTTCATAGTTGATCAACATCTATTGCATTCGAATCTACCTCACCTAAAGAACATTCATTCTTGTATTTTTTCTTTCAACCTTTCAAGAATGAGCTAACCAGATTCAAACCTTTTTTGATGACTACAAGCTTTGGTTTTCTTTTTTTTCTATTTGATCCAAGCTCACCATGGTTGCAACTCTCTTTCGTAGTTGATCATCTCTTTAGCCTTAAATCAACCACATACAAAGAAACCTTCGACTTGCATCGTTACATCCTAAAAAATTTAACCAGATTGAGCTCGCTGTCTTTTGTTTGAGCTTACCGGATTTGGACTCAACTTACCGGATTTTAGAGATTTTAGGCAGCATACCAGATTTCATCAATATCGGATTTCGGATGCATACCATATTTCAGCCTCGATATACCGGTTCTAGGCACTTACCAGATTTCAATTAGTTTTGGTAGGATAACGGATTTGAGTTGTATACCGGATATAGGCAGTTTTCACACGCATACCGGATATGAGCCTCATTTGCATTCCGTATATCAGTTTTGCATACCAAAATTCAGCATTTGATGGCTTACCGATTTTTGGCATATTCTAATACCGTGTTTCAACATTTCAATACTGGTTTTTTCCAAATTTTAGCCATTTCCATCACCATCTAAGGCTTCATTTTTCCAGGGCTGCTGCTAATTTTTGGCTTGACATAGCTTACCAGATTTGTTCTTTGGCATACCGGATTTTCTTAGTTTTTCAGCCACTTCCAGCACCATCTGAGATGAAATTTCCCACGGTGGCTGCAGAAATTCCAAGCTTACCGATTATCATCTTTTTTCTTCATCACATACCAAATATGCTCCCCATTTTTTTGGCACATACAACACCTTCAAAGGCTGTTTTGTTTGTCTTTTTTCACGGCCAAGGACAAGTTTTTCAGCTCTGATCTTAAAAGGTAAGTTTTTCAAATCTGAATCCTTGCCAGCATACCAGATTTTCTGCATATTTTTAGCACTTTTTTTTCTCATTTTTTCAACACTTTAACCGACCCTTTTTTCTTTTGTTTTCTGGCCCCATTCTAATACCATTTAAGCTCTGATATCATGCTGGGTTTTTGGATCTAAAGCTTTACAAATAAAGCTCTAAAATATTTGTTTACATTCATGGTCGATGGAGGAGGTGAAAACCGAATTTTACATAGCAAAAATAAGCATATAAACTCTGATTTTCTAGTAAAAAACCAGAGGAGAGGAGAAAATATAAGACTACATTTTGATATCTTAACTTCTAAATTTTCGAGTTATACAAAGGCTCCAATATATAGAGCAACTTACTATACTTCTATCAACTACACTACCTACTCTTACCTACTAGACAATACACTTGTTGTACTAGACAACATACTCTACCATTCTAGCATACAAAATACGCCTAACTTTCATCATTTCATAGTTAGCCTTCAACTAAATATGTAACTAAATAAAAACTGAAAATTACAATAATTTTGTGACAAATAAAATGTCACAATTTCAACACTCCCCCATGACATTTTGTTGGAACCTTCAAAAAAAAATTTCAACCATTGCTGGAAACCATCGAAGCATTCTTCTTCATGCTCAGGCTATTCTCTCCATTTTTCTGTTTTGCTGCTGATTTTGCATCATTTCAAATTTTGGTGAATACAAGCTTTACTGTATCTTTGTTTTTTATTTGATTGAAGCACCTTCGTTGCAACTTTTTTCATTGTTGATCAACATCTATTGCATTCGAATCTACCTCACCTAAAGAACATTCATTCTTGTATTTTTTCTTTCAACCTTTCAAGAATGAGCTAACCAGATTCAAACCTTTTTTGATGACTACAAGCTTTGGTTTTCTTTTTTTTCTATTTGATCCAAGCTCACCATGGTTGCAACTCTCTTTCGTAGTTGATCATCTCTTTAGCCTTAAATCAACCACATACAAAGAAACCTTCGACTTGCATCGTTACATCCTAAAAAATTTAACCAGATTGAGCTCGCTGTCTTTTGTTTGAGCTTACCGGATTTGGACTCAACTTACCGGATTTTAGAGATTTTAGGCAGCATACCAGATTTCATCAATATCGGATTTCGGATGCATACCATATTTCAGCCTCGATATACCGGTTCTAGGCACTTACCAGATTTCAATTAGTTTTGGTAGGATAACGGATTTGAGTTGTATACCGGATATAGGCAGTTTTCACACGCATACCGGATATGAGCCTCATTTGCATTCCGTATATCAGTTTTGCATACCAAAATTCAGCATTTGATGGCTTACCGATTTTTGGCATATTCTAATACCGTGTTTCAACATTTCAATACTGGTTTTTCCAAATTTTAGCCATTTCCATCACCATCTAAGGCTTCATTTTTCCAGGGCTGCTGCTAATTTTTGGCTTGACATAGCTTACCAGATTTGTTCTTTGGCATACCGGATTTTCTTAGTTTTTCAGCCACTTCCAGCACCATCTGAGATGAAATTTCCCACGGTGGCTGCAGAAATTCCAAGCTTACCGATTATCATCTTTTTTCTTCATCACATACCAAATATGCTCCCCATTTTTTTGGCACATACAACACCTTCAAAGGCTGTTTTGTTTGTCTTTTTTCACGGCCAAGGACAAGTTTTTCAGCTCTGATCTTAAAAGGTAAGTTTTTCAAATCTGAATCCTTGCCAGCATACCAGATTTTCTGCATATTTTTAGCACTTGTTTCTCTCATTTTTTCAACACTTTAACCGACCCTTTTTTCTTTTGTTTTCTGGCCCCATTCTAATACCATTTAAGCTCTGATATCATGCTGGGTTTTTGGATCTAAAGCTTTACAAATAAAGCTCTAAAATATTTGTTTACATTCATGGTCGATGGAGGAGGTGAAAAAACCAAATTTTACATAGCAAAAATAAGCATATAAACTCTGATTTTCTAGTAAAAAACCAGAGGAGAAGAGAGAATATAAGACTACATTTTGATATCTTAACTTCTAAATTTTCGAGTTATACAAAGGCTCCAATATATAGAGCAACTTACTATACTTCTATCAACTACACTACCTACTCTTACCTACTAGACAATACACTTGTTGTACTAGACAACATACTCTACCATTCTAGCATAAAAAATACGCCAAACTTTCATCATTTCATAGTTAGCCTTCAACTAAATATGTAACTAAATAAAAATCGAAAATTACAATAATTTTGTGACAAATAAAATGTCACAATTTCAACACTCTCCCATGACATTTTGTTGGAACCTTCAAAAAAAATTTCTACCATTGCTGGAAACCATCGAAGCATTCTTCTTCATGCTCAGGCTATTCTTTCCATTTTTCTGTTTTGCTGCTGATTTTGCATCATTTCAAATTTTGGATAATACAAGCTTTACTGTATCTTTGTTTTTTATTTGATCGAAGCACCTTGGTTGCAACTTTTTTCTTAGCTGATCAACATCTATTGCATTCGAATCAACCCCACCTAAAGAACATTCATTCTTGTATATTTTCTTTCAGACTTTCAAGAATGAGCTAACCAGATTCAAACCATTTTTTGATGACTACAAGCATTGGTTTTCTTTTTTTTCTATTTGACCCAAGCTCACCATGGTTGCAACTCTCTTTCGTAGTTCATCATCTCTTTTAGCCTTAAATCAACCACATACAAAAAACCTTCGACTTGCATCGTTACATCCTAAAAAATTTAACCTGATTGAGCTCGCTGTCTTTTGTTTGAGCTTACCGGATTTGGACTCAACTTACCGGATTTTAGAGATTTTAGGCAGCATACCAGATTTCATCAATATCGGATTTCGGATGCATACCATATTTCAGCCTCGATATACCGGTTCTAGGCACTTACCAGATTTCAATTAGTTTTGGTAGGATAACGGATTTGAGTTGTATACCGGATATAGGCAGTTTTCACACGCATACCGGATATGAGCCTCATTTGCATTCCGTATATCAGTTTTGCATACCAAAATTCAGCATTTGATGGCTTACCGATTTTTGGCATATTCTAATACCGTGTTTCAACATTTCAATACTGGTTTTTCCAAATTTTAGCCATTTCCATCACCATCTGAGGCTTCATTTTTTTCCAGGGCTGCTGCTAATTTTTGGCTTGACATAGCTTACAGATTTGTTCTTTGGCATACCGGATTTTCTTAGTTTTTCAGCCACTTCCAGCACCATCTGAGATGAAATTTCCCACGGTGGCTGCAGAAATTCCAAGCTTACCGATTATCATCTTTTTTCTTCATCACATACCAAATATGCTCCCCATTTTTTTGGCACATACAACACCTTCAAAGGCTGTTTTGTTTGTCTTTTTTCACGGCCAAGGACAAGTTTTTCAGCTCTAATCTTAAAAGGTAAGTTTTTCAAATCTGAATCCTTGCCAGCATACCAGATTTTCTGCATATTTTTAGCACTTTTTTTTCTCATTTTTTCAACACTTTAACCGACCCTTTTTTCTTTTGTTTTCTGGCCCCATTCTAATACCATTTAAGCTCTGATATCATGCTGGGTTTTTGGATCTAAAGCTTTACAAATAAAGCTCTAAAATATTTGTTTACATTCATGGTCGATGGAGGAGGTGAAAACCGAATTTTACATAGCAAAAATAAGCATATAAACTCTGATTTTCTAGTAAAAAACCAGAGGAGAGGAGAAAATATAAGACTACATTTTGATATCTTAACTTCTAAATTTTCGAGTTATACAAAGGCTCCAATATATAGAGCAACTTACTATACTTCTATCAACTACACTACCTACTCTTACCTACTAGACAATACACTTGTTGTACTAGACAACATACTCTACCATTCTAGCATACAAAATACGCCAAACTTTCATCATTTCATAGTTAGCCTTCAACTAAATATGTAACTAAATAAAAACCGAAAATTACAATAATTTTGTGACAAATAAAATGTCACAATTTCAACACTCCCCCATGACATTTTGTTGGAACCTTCAAAAAAAAATTTCAACCATTGCTGGAAACCATCGAAGCATTCTTCTTCATGCTCAGGCTATTCTCTCCATTTTTCTGTTTTGCTGCTGATTTTGCATCATTTCAAATTTTGGTGAATACAAGCTTTACTGTATCTTTGTTTTTTATTTGATCGAAGCACCTTCATTACAACTTTTTTCATTGTTGATCAACATCTATTGCATTCGAATCTACCTCACCTAAAGAACATTCATTCGTGTATTTTTTCTTTCAACCTTTCAAGAATGAGCTAACCAGATTCAAACCTTTTTTGATGACTACAAGCTTTGGTTTTCTTTTTTTTTCTATTTGATCCAAGCTCACCATGGTTGCAACTCTCTTTCGTAGTTGATCATCTCTTTAGCCTTAAATCAACCACATACAAAGAAACCTTCGACTTGCATCGTTACATCCTAAAAAATTTAACCAGATTGAGCTTGCTGTCTTTTGTTTGAGCTTACCGGATTTGGACTCAACTTACCGGATTTTAGAGATTTTAGGCAGCATACCAGATTTCATCAATATCGGATTTTGGATGCACACCATATTTCAGCCTTGGTATACCGTTTTAGGCACTTACCAGATTTCAATTAGTTTTGGTAGGATAACGGATTTGAGTTGTATACCGGATATAGGCAGTTTTCACACGCATACCGGATATGAGCTTCATTTGCATTCCGTATATCAGTTTTGCATACCAAAATTCAGCATTTGATGGCTTACCGATTTTTGGCATATTCTAATACCGTGTTTCAACATTTCAATACTGGTTTTTCCAAATTTTAGCCATTTCCATCACCATCTGAGGCTTCATTTTTCCAGGGCTGCTGCTAATTTTTGGCTTGACATAGCTTACCAGATTTGTTCTTTGGCATACCGGATTTTCTTAGTTTTTCAGCCACTTCCAGCACCATCTGAGATGAAATTTCCCACGGTGGCTGCAGAAATTCCAAGCTTACCGATTATCATCTTTTTTCTTCATCACATACCAAATATGCTCCCCATTTTTTGGCACATACAACACCTTCAAAGACTGTTTTGTTTGTCTTTTTTCACGGCCAAGGACAAGTTTTTCAGCTCTGATCTTAAAAGGTAAGTTTTTCAAATCTGAATCCTTGCCAGCATACCAGATTTTCTGCATATTTTTAGCACTTGTTTCTCTCATTTTTTCAACACTTTAACCGACCCTTTTTTCTTTTGTTTTCTGGCCCCATTCTAATACCATTTAAGCTCTGATATCATGCTGGGTTTTTGGATCTAAAGCTTTACAAATAAAGCTCTAAAATATTTGTTTACATTCATGGTCGATGGAGGAGGTGAAAACCAAATTTTACATAGCAAAAATAAGCATATAAACTCTGATTTTCTAGTAAAAAACCAGAGGAGAAGAGAGAATATAAGACTACATTTTGATATCTTAACTTCTAAATTTTCGAGTTATACAAAGGCTCCAATATATAGAGCAACTTACTATACTTCTATCAACTACACTACCTACTCTTACCTACTAGACAATACACTTGTTGTACTAGACAACATACTCTACCATTCTAGCATACAAAATACGCCAAACTTTCATCATTTCATAGTTAGCCTTCAACTAAATATGTAACTAAATAAAAATCGAAAATTACAATAATTTTGTGACAAATAAAATGTCATAATTTCAACACTCTCCCATGACATTTTGTTGGAACCTTCAAAAAAAATTTCTACCATTGCTGGAAACCATCGAAGCATTCTTCTTCATGCTCAGGCTATTCTTTCCATTTTTCTGTTTTGCTGCTGATTTTGCATCATTTCAAATTTTGGAGAATACAAGCTTTACTGTATCTTTGTTTTTTATTTGATCGAAGCACCTTGGTTGCAACTTTTTTCTTAGCTGATCAACATCTATTGCATTCGAATCAACCCCACCTAAAGAACATTCATTCTTGTATATTTTCTTTCAGACTTTCAAGAATGAGCTAACCAGATTCAAACCATTTTTTGATGACTACAAGCATTGGTTTTCTTTTTTTTCTATTTGACCCAAGCTCACCATGGTTGCAACTCTCTTTCGTAGTTCATCATCTCTTTTAGCCTTAAATCAACCACATACAAAAAACCTTCGACTTGCATCGTTACATCCTAAAAAATTTAACCAGATTGAGCTTGCTGTCTTTTGTTTGAGCTTACCGGATTTGGACTCAACTTACCGGATTTTAGAGATTTTAGGCAGCATACCAGATTTCATCAATATCGGATTTCGGATGCATACCATATTTCAGCCTTGATATACCGGTTCTAGGCACTTACCAGATTTCAATTAGTTTTGGTAGGATAACGGATTTGAGTTGTATACCGGATATAGGCAGTTTTCACACGCATACCGGATATGAGCTTCATTTGCATTCCGTATATCAGTTTTGCATACCAAAATTCAGCATTTGATGGCTTACCGAATTTTGGCATATTCTAATACCGTGTTTCAACATTTCAATCCTGGTTTTCCCAAATTTTAGCCATTTCCATCACCATCTGAGAGCTTCATTTTTCCAGGGCTGCTGCTAATTTTTGGCTTGACATAGCTTACCAGATTTGTTCTTTGGCATACCGGATTTTCTTAGTTTTTCAGCCACTTCCAGCACCATCTGAGATGAAATTTCCCACGACGGCTGCAGAAATTCCAAGCTTACCGGTTATCATCTTTTTTCTTCATCACATACCAAATATGTGATAAGTGCGCTTTGGCACACTTATTAGACACTTTTGGGGATTTAATTGTGATAAATTTGAGTATATTTCTACCCATAATTGTGTACTTTTTGTATTTATAGGCCAAAACCCTGAATTGGAATGAAACGGAGCGAAAACGAGGAAAAAGGACTTAAATTGCACACTTTTGTGAATTTGGGGACTAACTTGCACAACCCTGAAAGATCAAGGACTTTGACTGCAATTTGGTAGGGGCTTAAATGAAAGAAAGTTCAAAGTATGAGGACCAAATTGTACTAAATCAAAGATGGGGATGAAAACGCGCAAGGACGGAACGTTCAAGGACCTCAGCTGCAAATATGGAAAAATCCATGCGACCGCATGGATTATAACTATGCGACCGCATGGACGTGAAATGCATATTTTGTTTCTTCCATGCGACCGCATGGAATTACACCATGCGGCCGCATAGAGATAAAATACTAAGGCGGTCTATTTTTCTTTCCACGCGTTTTTGGTCAACTTTGGCAATATTTTGGACTTGTTTAATGGAGATATTTTGGGATATTTTGGGTTGTCTCACATTGCATTATATATCCCATATCTCTTCCATTTTCATTGTATTAGGAGTTAGAGATAGTTTAGTTTAGTTTAGTTTTCTCTCTAGTTTTCCATTCCTTTTCTTTATTTTCTTTGCTTTTCTTCTTTTAGCTAGTTGTTTCTTTGATGTTTGGCTCATCTTGGGGATGAAAAGTGATTAGCAAGGTGATCAACAACAAGGAATGCTTGGTTAAAATGGAGGAATTCAAGGCTTGAGTCTACAAGGGTTGTATATCTATAACTTGTTTTTCTTCATTTAAATATCAAGTTTGTAATGTTATGTAAACATGATTTCCTTTGCTATTATATTTATAAAATGAGTTAAGCAAATTTGTGTTGGAATTTATGTTAAATCTTAACTTTAATTTCATTAATATCGATATATATTGTTAGAAATGCATTTGTTATCAAAATAATGGTGTATTGATTATTAGTTTAAAATTGCTTCATTTATTTGATCAATAGATGTTGTAGTTAGGTATTTGGTGTAATTATTGAAAAATAGTTGTACTGATTAGGCCGAAATAATTGATACCATAGGTTTGTATGGTTCCGACTATACGCGTTTAGATGATCTAGAAATAGACATCTACCCTATGTGACCCGTTGAGTATTTTCACAGCAAGTTAATGCGATTGGTTAATTTTGTATCGACATAGAAATATGTGGTATAATTTAATTAATTAGGGTTAATATCGCTCGAAAGAGGATATTAATTTAAAATTGGAGAATCGGGTCTAACTATGTATTTTGGTAATTTGCATGCACGTTATTGAATTGATGTTAATGAAATAAAGGTTAAGTGAAATCATAAATTCCAACCACTTCTAAATCAAAGATTCAACTTCTTTTTAGTTTGTTAGTTTAGTTTTATAGTTATTAGTTTATAATTTAATTTCAATATTAATTGTGTGTGTGTGTCCGTCGTTGTTAGAACCAAAATCGATTAGAGTACGTAATTTCAAAGTAACATTCCTCGTGGGATCGATATTCGGACTCAAAAAGTCCACTATATTACTTGTTCACGATCCGTGCACTTGCGGTACAATTTTCAACGAACAAGTTTTTGGCGCCGTTGCCGGGGAATGTTTTCACTTTGATTACTGCTTTAGTTAATTTTAGTTTTAGCAACTTGTAATTATTTGTTTTTATTTGTTTTTATTGTTTGTGTTTTTTTTGGCTAACCCTGTATTACTAATCTTTCTTGTATCTGTAGTCTTTTTCTCGCACCCTGCACTTGTCTGATATTTGCAGGATTCTAATCTTGGTCAAGTAACAAAATGTTTGCACTATCTCGTCTCTACGGTGACTATACAAATATTCTTGGAGGTTCAAGATGTGATATTTGTTTAGCGGAGCATTGTACAGGGATGTGTTTGTATTCGTGTACCGAAACTGCAATGTTGAAACTTCTAAAGTTTCGATATTATTTGAAATGCCGGAGACAAGCACTGGATAATTTAGATGAAAGTTACATGCTCCCGGGAGACTATGTACCTGATGATTGGGATGAGGACATCAAATTCCTAGGAGATGGTCCTCCATGTTTGAATGAGAAGGTACTTGCAAAGTATTACAATGAGCTTGTCAGGTTGGATGAAGAAGATATGCTAGTAGGAGATTACAAATATTGGGATGGATTTAGGAAGTGGGGGTCTTATCCACTCGAGGAAGTCATTGAGACCGACTTCTCACCGCCTGTGGATTTGAATTGCGGACCAATTCTTCCATCCGATGAAAATTCGACAGTTAAAGAAGAGTCTAAAATGTATGAAGGTGTAATCACAATGGAGTTAAACGAGGAGATGGTGATCAATGAGAATGAGAGTAGCATGCACTCTTTAGAATTCATAGATTGCTTAGAAATAGACTTTGTGATTAGGCCCAATGAAGTGGTAAAAGTCTTCATAGTTGAGTTTGATTTGGATAGAATGAGATGGTTCTATGTTGATAAGGGCAAAGATGAGTTTTGGCGATCAAACGAGGAGTGGATGAAAGCCAAACGAATAAAGATGGGCAGAGCATCCAGAGCTTACTTGTTGGGCCCATAACATTTTGTATAGTCGAGCTAAGACTATAAAACAGCGCTTGTTGGGAGGCAACCCAACCTTTCTAACTTTTACGCTTGTTATTTACTTTTATGTCTTTACTTGCTTCTATTTAATATGCTTTCATTTTTGTAGGGTACTTTTTGAAGTCCAAAGTTGCATGATTCCTCACGAGTCTGAGCTGAATTGGAGTACAATGAGGTCTGTTGCCCGATGCTACTCAATTGCATTCTGAGTCCAGTTCATGCATTAGTTCTTCTTCACAATGGATTCAGGGAAGTTCCTTTTTTACTCTTTGCTTTATATGTTAATTTACACATCGAGGACAATGTGTGAATTAAGTTTGGGGGTATTGGCCTTGCCGGCTACTATTGTGTGATTTAATTTGATGTTATAGCCTTGCCGGCTGTTTTTGTTTCTGTACTTACATTGGTGATTATGATTGGTATGTTAGATAGCCTTGCCGGCTCAGGATTGCATGAGTTGAAATTGTTATTGATTCATGAGCTATGCATACGCAAATCCAAATATGCTATTGGTGGCGAATTTTTTTTTCAAAAATGGCTTATTCATTGTGAGATCATACGTTACATTGAGCACATAGTCACGATTGATTATCATTTAGATGCGGAAATAGGTGTTAGATGTGAAAATTTTGAATTGGTATAACTTAGGTTGTGAGTTGTTTTGAAAATTTTTATCAACCTATACTCTTATTCTCTTTCACTTTACCATAGTCTGAAAAATTTTGGATCAGCTAGTTAGTTATTTTCATTAAAGATTGTAGTAACTGAATAGTGTGAACACAAAAACTGGTGAGACTTTTAGCCTATGGACTGACATTTATATACAGTCTTATCATTTCTTTCTTGTGTGACATTGTTTCATGATTTTGTTTCTCTAGAACTTGCGTTGATTCTCGTCAAGATCACATTGACACATGTATGCATGAACATGATTAAGGCCATCTTTGACTTACCACATTATCCAAATAGCTTACCCTGAAGTTAATCTTTCCTTTTGATAACCCTATTGAGCTTATTAGCCTGTTCTTTTGTTTGCCTACATTACAAGCTTCATATACTGAAAAACAATATTCTTAACCAGCCTTCTATGCTAGTGGAGTATTGTTAGACATCAGAATGTTGGGTGGCGATAGAAAAGAAGTTTGGGGGTATCAATTGTTTTTGAGGTGCTCTGATTGGTGTTTGTGGTGGAAAAGAAAAAAAAATTGAAAGATGAAAAAAAAATGTGTTGAGGAGACTGATTTTGAATGACTAAATTCATAGTTCTCCTAAGAATTGAAAAGCGGAAAAAAAAGGTGATTGAGTTGAATAGTTGTTGATTGAGAAGTTATTGTTTTGGAGTGATAGGATTGTGTACAGATCCTATCTCATTTGAGCTGAATTGAATATCTGTTACTCCACTGATTTATTTGAGACTTCTTAGTCACTTATCCATATATTTCCACACCTTTACCTTAAGCCACATTTAAACCCTGCAAAGTCCTTATGATTTATGTAATGCATGTGATCTAAGTGGTGTCGATTGAGAAAATATGCAAGCTTATGGTAGAACATTTTCATTGGAATGATATTGAGCGAAACAGTGACCTGATCTTATACACTTGAGAGTGAGTGTTCATACTATACTATTTCTGTGAGAATCTACATGTTCAGTTACTTTATCTTTATTTGAAATGCTTGCTATTTGATTTTATTAAAGCTTTTACAGAAAAAAGAGTGATTGAGAGTAGCCTTAGATTTACACTTGGGGGATTGAAATGAATTATCTATATTTGAGTGTGAATCTTACGAGCGGGAAAGAATATATTTGACCACTGAGGGTCGGGTTGTGACCAATTTACATACTTCTCCATCTTGACAATCTTTTCTTAGTTTAGATGATGATTGAAAATGGCTATGCACACACACACTGATCTGACGTTGGATAAGCTGTTATTATTTTTGATAGCATTATTTGGAAGTATGGTTGTGAATTGGTATACAATTTTAAACTCTAGATATTTTTGGCAAGTATCTAATATGTTGATTATTTTCACATTTGCATGATTATGTTAGAAGTAATCTTGCTCGAGACGAGCAAGAACTCAAGTTTGGGGGTGAAATATGCTCCCCCAATTTTTTGGCACATACAACACCTTCAAAGGCTATTTTTGTTTGTCTTTTTTCACGACAAGGACAAGTTTTTCTGCTCTGATCTTAAAAGATAAGTTTTTCAAATCTGAATCCTTGTCAGCATACCAGATTTTCTGCATATTTTTAGCACTTTTTTTTCTCATTTTTTCAGCACTTTAACCGACCCTTTTTTCTTTTGTTTTCTGGCCCCATTCTAATACCATTTAAGCTCTGATATCATGCTGGGTTTTTGGATCTAAAGCTTTACAAATAAAGCTCTAAAATATTTGTTCATATTCATGGTCGATGGAGGAGGTGAAAATCGAATTTTACATAGCAAAAATAAGCATATAAACTCTAGTAAAAAACCAGAGGAGAAGAGAGAATATAAGACTACATTTTGATATCTTAACTTCTAAATTTTCGAGTTTTACGAAGGCTCCAATATATAGAGCAACTTACTAGACTTCTGTCAACAACACTACCTACTCTTACATACTAGACAATACACTTGTTGTACTAGAGAGCATACTCTACCATTCTAGCATACGAAATATGCCTGACTTTTATCATTTCATAGTTAGCCGTCAACCAAATATGTAACTAAATAAAAATCGAAAATTACAATAGTTTTGTGACAACAAAAATGTCACTATTTCAACACTCCCCATGACATTTTGTTGAAACCTTCAAGAAAAAATTCTATCATTGCTGGAAACCATCGAACCATTCTTCTTCATGCTCAGGCTATTCTCTTCGTTTTTCTGTTTTGCTGCTAATTTTGCATCATTTCAGATTTTAGTGAATAGAAGCTTTGCTGTATCTTTGTTTTTTATTTGATCGAAGCACCTTGGTTAAAACTTTTTTCGTAGCTGATCGACATCTATTGCATTCGAATCAACCTCACCCTTAGGACTTTCATTCTTGCATCTTTTCTTTCAGATTTTCAGGAATGAGCTAACCGATTCAAACCATTTTTTGACGACTACAAGCTTTGGTTTTCTTTGTTTTCTATTTGATCCAAGCTCACCATGGTTGCAACTCTCTTTCATAGTTGATCAACTCTTTTAGCCTTGAATCAACCACATACAAAGAAACATTTCACTTGCATCATTACATCCTCAAAAATTTATCCAAATTGAGCTTACTGCATTCTGTTTGAGCTTACCAAATTTAGATTCAACTTACTGGATTTCAGAGATTTTAGGCAACGTACCGCATTTCAGCCTTGGCATACCGGTTTTAGGTACTTTCTGGATTTCAATTAGTTTTGGGAGCATACCGGATTTGAGTTTCATACCGGATATATGTAATTTTCGCTCACATACCGGATATAAGCTTCATTTGCATACCGTATATCACTTTTGCATATCGGATTTCAGCATTTGATGGCTTACCGAATTTTGGCATATTCTCATACCGTATTTCAACATTTCAATACCGATTTTCCCAAGTTTTTTAGCCATTTCCATCACCATCTGAGAACTTCATTTTCCCAGGGCTGCTGCTGATTTTTGGATTGACATAGCTTACTAGATTTGTTCTTTGGCATACTGGATTTTCTTAGTTTTTCAGCGACTTCCATCACCATTTGAGATGAAATTTCCCAAGGCTGCTTTTGAAATTCCAAGCTTACCGGTTATCGTCTATTTTCTTCATCACATACCAGATATACTCCCTTTTTTTTGGCATACACAGCACCTTCAAAGGCTGTTTTTCTTCAATTTTTTTTTGGCCAAGGATTAGTTTTTCAGCTCTGAATCCTTGCCTGCATACTAGATTTTCGGAATATTTTCAGCACTTTCTTTTCTCATTTTTTCAGCACTTTAACATGCCCATTTTTCTTCTTTTTTCTGGCCCCATTCTAAAACCATTTAAGTTCTAATACCATGTTGGGTTTTTTGATCTAAAGCTTTACAAACAAAGCTATGAAATATTCGTTTATATTCACGGTCGATGGACGAGGTGAAAACCTAATTTTACATAGCAAAAATAAGTATATAAACTTTTGTTTTCCACCAGAAAACCAGAGGAGAAGAGAGAATATACGACTACATTTTGATATCTTAATTTCTAATTTTTCGAGTTATACAAAGGCTCCAATATATAGAACAACTTACTAGACTTCTATCAACTACACTACCTACTCTTACATATTAGACAATACACTTGTTGTACTAGACAACATACTCTACCATTCTAGCATACGAAATAGGCCTAACTTTCATCATTTCACAGCTAGCCTTCAACCAAATATGTAACTAAATGAAAACCGAAAATTACAATAATTTTGCGACAACAAAAATATCACAGTTTCAACACTCCCCCATGACATTTTGTTGGAACCTTCAAAAACATTTTCCTTCATTGCCAGAAACCATCGAAGCATTCTTCTTCATGCTCTGGCTATTCTCTTCAATTTTCTGTTTTGCTGCTGATTTTGCATCGTTTCAGAATTTGGTGAATACAAGCTTTACTGTATCTTTGTTTTTTATTTGATCGAATCACCTTGGTTGCAACTTTTTTCGTAGCTGATCAACATTTATTGCATTCGAATCAACCTCACCCAAAGAACATTCATTCTTGTATTTTTTTTCTTTTAGACTTTCAGGAATGAGCTAACCAGATTCAAACTATTTTTTGATGACTACAAGCTTTGATTTTCTTTGTTTTCTATTTGATCAAAGCTCACCATGGTTGTAATTCTCTTTCGTAGTTGATCAACTCTTTTAGCCTTGAATCAACCACGTACAAAGAAGCCTTCGACTTGCATCATTACATCCTAAAAAATTTACCCAGATTGAGCTTACTGTCTTTTGTTTGAGCTTGCCGGATTTGGATTCAACTTACCGGATTTCAGAGATTTAAGGCAGCATACCAGATTTCATCAATACAGGATTTTGGATGCATTCCGTATTTCAACCTTGGCATACCGATTTTAGTCTCTTACCGGATTTCAATTAGTTTTGGTTGGATACCGAATTTGGACAATACCGAATTTAAGTTGCATACCGGATATAGGCAGCTTTTGCATGCATACCAGATATGAGCTTCATTTACAAACCGTATATCAGTTTTGCATATTGGATTTCAGCATTTGACGGCTTATCGGATTTTGGCATATGCTCATACCGTTTTCAACATTTCAATACCCCTTTTTCCATGTTTTTTAGCCATTTCCATCACCATCTGAGAGCTTCATTTTCCTAAGGCTGTTACTGATTTTTGGCTTGACATAGCTTACCAAATTTGTTCTTTGGCATACCGGATTTTCTTAGTTTTTCAGCCACTTCCATCACCATCTGAGATGAAATTTTCCAGGGCTACTGCTGAAATTCCAAGCTTACTGGTTATCATCTTTTTTCTTCATCATATACCAGATATTCTACCCCTTTTTTGGCATATACAGCACCTTCGAATGCTGTTTTTCTTCGATTTTTTTCATGGTCAAGGATCAGTTTTTATACTCCGAATCCTTGCCAACATACCAGATTCTTTTGATATTTTCAACAATTGTTTTTCTCATTTTTTTAGCACTTTAACCGGCCCTTTTTTCTTTTGTTTTTGGCCCCATTCTAAGACAATTTAAGCACTGATACCATGTTGGGTTTTTGGATCTAAAGTTTTACAAATAAAGCTCTAAAATATTTGTTTATAGTCATGGTCGATGACGAGGCGAAAACCAAATTTTACATAGCAAAAATAAGCATATAAACTTTGGTTTTCTACCAGAAAACCAGAGGAGAAGAGAGAATATAAGACTACATTTTGATATCTTAACTTCTAAATTTTCGAGTTATACAAAGGTTACAATATATAGAACAACTTACGAGATTTCTATCAACTACACTACCTACTCTTACATATTAGACAATACACTTGTTGTACTAGACAACATACTCTACCATTCTAGCATACGAAATAGGCCTAACTTTCATCATTTCATAGATAGCCTTCAACCAAATATGTAACTAAATGAAAACCGAAAATTACAATAATTTTGCGACAACAAAAATATCACAGTTTCAACACTCCCCCATGACATTTTGTTGGAACCTTCAAAAACATTTTCCTTCATTGCCAGAAACCATCGAAGCATTCTTCTTCATACTCTGGCTGTTCTCTTCAATTTTCTGTTTTGCTGCTGATTTTGCATCGTTTCAGATTTTGGTGAATACAAGCTTTACTGTATCTTTGTTTGTTATTTGATCAAATCACCTTGGTTGCAACTTTTTTCGTAGCTGATCAACATCTATTGCATTCGAATCAACCTCAGCCAAAGAACATTCATTCTTGTATTTTTTCTTTTAGACTTTCAGGAATGAGCTAACCAGATTCAAACTATTTTTTGATGACTACAAGCTTTGGTTTTATTTGTTTTCTTTTTGATCAAAGCTCACCATGGTTGCAATTCTCTTTCGTAGTTGATAAACACTTTTAGCCTTGAATCAACCACATACAAAGAAACCTTCGACTTGCATCATTACATCCTAAAAAATTTACCCAAATTGAACTTACTGTCTTTTGTTTGAGCTTGCCAGATTTGGATTCAACTTACCGGATTTCAGAGATTTTAGGCAACATACCAGATTTCATCAATACCAGATTTTGGATGCATACCGTATTCGAACCTTGGCATACCGATTTTATTCACTTACAGGATTTCAATTAGTTTTCTATTTGATCCAAGCTAACCATGGTCGGATACCGGATTTGGGCAATACCGAATTTAAGTTGCATACCGGATATAGGCAGCATTTGCATGCATACCGGATATGAGCTTCATTTGCATACCGTATATAAGTTTTGCATATTGGATTTCAGCATTTGACGGCTTACCGGATTTTGGCATATTCTTATACTGTATTTCAACATTTCAATACCCATTTTTCCATGTTTTTTAACCATTTCCATCACCATCTGAGAGCTTCATTTTCCTAAGGCTGCTACTGATTTTGGGCTTGACATAGCTTACCAAATTTGTTCTTTGGCATACCGGATTTTCTTAGTTTTTCAGCCACTTCCATCACCATCTGAGATGAAATTTTCCAGGGCAACTGCTGAAATTCCAAGCTTACTGGTTATCATCTTTTTTCTTCATCATATACCAGATATTCTACCCCTTTTTTGGCATATACAGCACCTTCGAATGCAGTTTTCTTCAATTTTTTTCATGGCCATGGATCAGTTTTTCTACTCTGAATCTTTACCAGCATACCATATTCTTCGCATATTTTCAACAATTGTTTTTCTCATTTTTTCAGCACTTTAACCGGCCCATTTTTCTTTTGTTTTTTGCCCCATTCTAAGATAATTTAAGCACTGATACCATGTTGGGTTTTTGGATGTTAAGCTTTACAAATAAAGCTCTAAAATATTTGTTTATATTTAAGGTCGATGGACGAGGCGAAAACCAAATTTTTTATAGCCAAAATAAGCATATAAACTTTGGTTTTCTACCAGAAAACCAGAGGAGTAGAGAGAATATTAGACTACATTTTGATATCTTAACTTCTAAATTTTCGAGTTATACAAAGGTTACAATATATAGAACAACTTACGAGACTTCTATCAACTACACTACCTACTCTTACATATTAGACAATACACTTGTTGTACTAGACAACATACTCTACTATTCTAGCATACGAAATAGGCCAAACTTTCATCATTTCAAAGCTAGCGTTCAACCAAATATGTAACTAAATAAAAACCAAAAATTACAATAATTTTGCGACAACAAAAATATCACAGTTTCAACACTCCCCCATGACATTTTGTTGGAACCTTCAAAAACATTTTCCTTCATTGCCGTAAACCATCGAAGCATTCTTCTTCACGCTCTGGCTATTCTCTTCAATTTTCTGTTTGCTGTTGATTTTGCATCGTTTCTGATTATGGTGAATACAAGCTTTAATGTATCTTTGTTTTTTATTTGATCGAAGTACCTTGGTTGCAACTTTTTTCGTAGCTGTTCAACATCTATTGCATTCGAATCAACCTCACCCAAAGAACATTCATTCTTGTATCTTTTCTATGAGACTTTCAGGAATGAGCTAACTAAATTCAAACCATTTTTTGATGACTACAAGCTTTGGTTTTCTTTGTTTTCTATTTGATCCAAGCTTACCATGGTTAAAACTTTCTTTCGTTGTTGATAAGCACTTTTAGCCTTGAATCAACCACATACAAAGAAACCTTCGACTTGTATCATTACATCCAAAAAAATTTAACCAGATTGAGCTTACTGTCTTTTGTTTGAGCTTACCGGATTTGGATTCAACTTACCGAATTTCAGGGATTTTAGGCAGCATAACAGAGTTCATCAATACTGGATTTTGGATGCATATCGTATTTCAGCCTTCGCATTCCAGTTTAGGCACTTACCGGATTTCAATTAGTTTTGGTAGGATACCGGATTTGGACAATACCGGATTTGAGTTGTATACCGGATATAGGCAGTTTTCACACGCATAACTGATATGAGCTTCATTTGCATTCCGTATATCAGTTTTGCATATCGAAATTCAGCATTTCATGGCTTACCGAATTTTGGCATATTCTCATATCGTGTTTCAACATTTCAATACCCATTTTCCCAAGGTTTTTAGCCATTTCCATCATCATCTGAGAATTTGATTTTCCAAGGGCTGCTGTTGATTTTTTGATTGACATAGCTTACCAGATTTGTTCTTTAGCATACCGAATTTTCTTAGTTTTTCATCCACTTCCATCACATCTGAGATGAAATTTCCCAGGGCTGCAGCTGAAATTCCAAGCTTACCGGTTATCATCTTTTTTCTTCATCACATACCAGATATGCTATCCCATTCTTTGGCATATACAGCACCTTCGAAGGCTTTTTATTTTTTCTTTTTTTCAAGGCCAAGTTTTTCCACTCTGATCATAAAAAATCAGTTTTTCAGCTCTGAATCCTTACATGCATAGCAGACTTTCTGCTTATTTTCAGCACTTATTTTTCTCCTTTTTCAGCACTTTAATAGGCTTTTTTTTCTTCTTTTTTTCTTGGCCCCATTCTAAGACCATTTAAGTTTTGATACCATGTTAGGTTTTTGGATCTAAAGCTTTACAAATAAAGTTATAAAATATTTGTTTATATTCATGGTCGACGGAGGAGGTTAAAACTGAATTTTACATAGCAAAAATACGCATATAAACTTTGATTTTCTGGTAGAAAACCCGAGGAGAAATTGAATATAAGACTACATTTTGATATCTTAACTTCTAAATTTTGGAGTTTTACAAAGGCACCAATAGATAGAGCAACTTACTAGACTGCTATCAACTACACTACCTACTCTTACATACGAGACAATACACTTGTTGTACTAGACAACATACTCTACCATTCTAGCATATAAAATAAGCCTAACTTTCATCATTTCATAGTTAGCCTTCAATCAAATATGTAACTACTTAAAAATCGAAAATTACAACAATTTTCTGACATAAAAAATGTCACGATTTCAGCACTCCCCCATGTCATTCTGTTGGAACCTCCAAAAAACATTTCTATCACTGCTGGAAACCATCGAAGCATTCTTCTTCATGCTCAGGCTATTCTCTACATTTTTCTGATTGCTGCTGATTTTACATCATTTTAGATTTTGGTGAATACAAGCTTTGCTATATCTTTGTTTTTTATTTGATCGAAGCACCTTGACAACAAACTTTTTTCGTAGATGATCAACATCTATTGCATTTGAATCTACCTCGCCCAAAGAACAATCATTCTTGTATCTTTTCTTTCAAACATTCAGGAATGAGCTAACCAGATTCAAGCCATTTTTTGATGACTACAAGCTTTGGTTTTCTTTGTTTTCTATTTGATCCAAGCTCACCATGGTTGCAACTCTCTTTCGTAGTTGTTCAACTCTTTTAGCCTTGAATCAACCACATACCAAGAAATCTTCGACTTGCATCATTACATCCTAAAAAAATTTAACCAGATTGAGCTTACTGTCTTTTGTTTGAGCTTAGCGGATTTGGATTCAACTTACCGGATTTCAGGGATTTTAGACAGCATACCAGATTTCATCAATATCGGATTTTGGATGCATACTGTATTTCAGCCTTCGCATGCCGGTTTAGGCACTTACCGGATTTCAATTAGTTTTGGTACGATACCGGATTTGGACAATACCGAATTTGAGTTGTAAACTTGATATAGGCAGTTTTCACACGTATACCGGATATGAGCTTCATTTTCATTCCGTATATCAGTTTTGCAAATCGAAATTCGGCATTTGATGGCTTACCGGATTTTAGCATATTCTCATACCGTATTTCAACAAATCAATACCGGTTTTCCCAAGTTTTTTAGCCATTTTCATCACCATCTGAGAGCTTCATTTTCCCAAGGCTGTTGTTGATTTTTGGCTTGACATAGCTTACCAGATTTTTTCTTTGGCATACCGGATTTTCTTAGTTTTTCAGCAACTTCCATCACCATCTGAGATGAAATTTCCCAGGGCCGCTGCTGAAATTCCAAGCTTACCGATTATCATCTTTTTTCTTCGTCACATTCTAGTTATACTCCCCCCTTGTGTTGGCATATAAAGCACCTTTGAAGGCTTTTTTTTCATGGCCAAGGACAAGTTTTTCCGCTCTGATCTTAAAAAAATAGTTTTCAGCTCTGAATCCTTGCCAACATACCAGATTATCTGCTTATTTTCAGCACTTTGTTTTCCCCATTTTTTCAGCGCTTTAATAGGCCCTTTTTTCTTCTTTTTTCTGGCCCCATTCTAAGACCATTTAAGCTCTGATACCATGTTAGGTTTTTGGATCAAAAGCTTTACAAATAAAGCTCTAAATTATTTGTTTATATTCGTGGTCGATAGAGGAGGTGGAAACCGAATTTTACATAGCAAAAATAAGCATACAAACTTTGATTTTCTGGCAGAAAACCAAAGGACAAAAGAGAATATAAGATACATTTTGATATCTTAACTTCTAAATTTTCGAGTTTTACAAAGGCTCCAATATATAGAGCAACTTACTAGACTTCTGTCAACAACACTACCTACTCTTACATACTAGACAATACACTTGTTGTACTAGACAGCATACTCTACCATTCTAGCATACAAAATAAGCCTAACTTTCATCATTTCATAATTAGCCTTCAACAAAATATGTAACTAAATAAAAATCGAAAATTACAATAGTTTTGTGACAACAAAAATGTCACTATTTCAACACTCCCCATGACATTTTGTTGAAACCTTCAAGAAAAAATTCTATCATTGCTGGAAACCATTGAACCATTCTTCTTCATGCTCAAGCTATTCTCTTCGTTTTTCTGTTTTGCTGCTGATTTTGCATCATTTCAGATTTTAGTGTATAGAAGCTTTGCTGTATCTTTGTTTTTTATTTTTTCGAAGCACCTTGGTTGCAACTTTTTTCGTAGCTGATCGACATCTATTGCATTCGAATCAACCTCACCAAAAGAGCTTTCATTCTTTCATCTTTTGTTTCAGATTTTCAGGAATGAGCGAACCAGATTCAAACCATTTTTTGATGACTACAAGCTTTGGTTTTCTTTGTTTTCTATTTGATCCAAGCTCACCGTGGTTGCAACTCTCTTCATAGTTGATCAACTCTTTTAGCCTTGAATCAACCACATACAAAGAAACCTTTGACTTGCATCATTACATCCTCAAAAATTTACCCAGATTGAGCTTACTGTATTCTGTTTGAGCTTACCAGATTTAGATTTAACTTACTGGATTTTAGAGATTTAAGGTAGCGTACCGCATTTCATCCTTGGCATACCGGTTTTAGGTACTTACTGGATTTCAATTAGTTTTGGGAGCATACTGGATTTGAGTTTCATACCGGATATATGCAGTTTTCGCTCACATACCGGATATAAGCTTCATTTGCATACCGTACATCACTTTTGCATATCGGATTTCAGCATTTGATGGCTTACCGGATTTTGGCATATTCTCATACCGTATTTCAACATTTCAATACCAGTTTTCCCAAGTTTTTTAGCCATTTCCATCACCACCTGAGAGCTTCATTTTCCCAGGGTTGCTGCTGATTTTTGGATTGACATAGCTTACTAGATTTGTTCTTTGGCATACTGGATTTTCTTAGTTTTTCAGTGACTTCCATCACCATTTGAGATGAAATTTCCCAAGGCTGCTATTGAAATTCCAAGCTTACCGGTTATCGTCTTTTTTCTTCATCACATACCAGATATACTCCCCTTTTTTTGGCATACACAGCACCTTCAAAGGCTGTTTTTCCTAGATTTTTTTGGGGCCAAGAATCAGTTTTTCAGCTCTGAATCCTTGCCTGCATACCAGATTTTCTGAATATTTTCAGCACTTTCTTTTCTCATTTTTTCAGCACTTTAACATGCCCATTTTTTTTTTTTTTTTTATAGCCCCATTCTAAAACCATTTAAGTTCTAATACCATGTTGGGTTTTTGAATCTAAAGCTTTACAAATAAAGCCCTGAAATATTTGTTTATATTCACGGTCGATGGACGAGGTGAAAACCGAATTTTACATTGTAAAAATAAGGATATAAACTTTTGTTTTCCACCAGAAAACCAGAAGAGAAGAGAGAATGTAAGACTACATTTTATAACTTAACTTCTAAATTTTCGAGTTATACAAAGGCTCCAATATATAGAACAACTTACTAGACTTTTATCAACTACACTACCTACTCTTACATATTAGACAATACACTTGTTGTACTAGACAACATACTCTACCATTCTAGCATACGAAATAGGCCTAACTTTCATCATTTCACAGCTAGACTTCAACCAAATATGTAACTAAATGAAAACCGAAAATTACAATAATTTTACGACAACAAAAATATCACAGTTTCAACACTCCCCCATGACATTTTGTTGGAACCTTCAAAAACATTTTCCTTCATTGGCAGAAACCATCGAAGCATTCTTCTTCATACTCTGGCTATTCTCTTCAATTTTCTATTTTGCTGCTGATTTTGCATCGTTTCAGATTTTGGTGAATACAAGCTTTACTGTATCTTTGTTTTTTATTTCATCGAATCACCTTGGTTGCAACTTTTTCGTAGTTGATCAACATCTATTGTATTCGAAACAACCTCACCAAAAGAAAATTCATTCTTGTATCTTTTCTTTTAGACTTTCAGGAATGAGCTAACCAGATTAAAACTATTTTTTGATGACTACAAGCTTTGGTTTTCTTTGTTTTCTATTTGATCCAAGCTCACCATGGTTGCAATTCTCTTTCGTAGTTGATCAACTCTTTTAGCCTTGAATCAACCACATAAAAAGAAGCCTTCGACTTGCATCATTACATCCTAAAAAAATTAGCCAGATTGAGCTTATTGTCTTTTGTTTGAGCTTGCCGGATTTGGATTCAACTTATCGGATTTCAGAGATTTTAGGCAGCATACCAGATTTCATCAATACCGGATTTTGGATGCATACCGTATTTCAACCTTGGCATACCGATTTTAGTCACTTACCGGATTTCAATTAGTTTTGGTCGGATACCGGATTTGGACAATACCGAATTTAAGTTGCATACCGGATATATGCAGCTTTTGCATGCATACCGGATATGAGCTTCATTTGCATACCGTAAATCAGTTTTGCATATTGGATTTCAGTATATGACAGCCTACCGGATTTTGGCATATTCTCATACCGTATTTCAACATTTCAATACCCGTTTTTCCATGTTTTTTAGCCATTTCCATCACAATCTGAGAGCTTCATTTTCCTAAGGCTGCTACTGATTTTTGGCTTGACATAGCTTACCAAATTTGTTCTTTCGCATACCGGATTTTCTTAGTTTTTCAGCCACTTCCACCACCATCTGGGATGAAATTTTCCAGGGCTACTGCTGAAATTCCAAGCTTACTGGTTATCATCGTTTTTCTTCATCATATACCAGATATTCTACCTCTTTTTTTGGCATATACAGCACCTTCGAATGCAGTTTTTCTTCTATTTTTTTCATGGCCAAGGATCAGTTTTTCTACTCTGAATCCTTGCCAGCATACCAGATTTTTCACAAATTTTCAACAATTGTTTTTCTCATTTTTTCAGCACTTTAACCGGCCCTTTTTTCTTTTGTTTTTGGCCCCATTCTAAGACAATTTAAGCACTGATACCATGTTGGGTTTTTGGATGTAGAGCTTTACAAATAAAGCTCTAAAATATTTGTTTGTATTCATGGTCGATGGACGAGGCGAAAACCAAATTTTATATAGCAAAAATAAGCATATAAACTTTGGTTTTCTACCAGAAAACCAGAGGAGAAGAGAGAATATAAGACTACATTTTGATATCTTAACTTCTAAATTTTCGAGTTAAACAAAGGTTACAATATATAGAACAACTTACGAGACTTCTATCAACTACACTACCTACTCTTACATATTAGACAATACACTTGTTGTACTAGACAACATACTCTACCATTCTAGCATACGAAATATGCCTAACTTTCATCGTTTCATAGATAGCCTTCAACCAAATATGTAACTAAATAAAAACCGAAAATTACAATAATTTTGCGACAACAAAAATATCACAGTTTCAACACTCCCCCATGACATTTTGTTGGAACCTTCAAAAACATTTTCCTTCATTGCCAGAAACCATTGAAGCATTCTTCTTCATGCTCTGGGTATTCTCTTCAATTTTCTGTTTTGCTGCTGATTTTGCATCGTTTCAGATTTTGGTGAATACAAGCTTTACTGTATCTTTGTTTTTTATTTGATCGAATCACCTTGGTTGCAACTTTTTTCGTAGCTGACAACATCTATTGCATTCGAATCAACCTCACCCAAAGAACATTCATTCTTGTATCTTTTCTAATTGATTTTCAGGAATGAGCTAACTAAATTCAAACCATTTTTTGATGACTACAAGCTTTGGTTTTCTTTGTTTTCTATTTGATCCAAGCTCACCATGGTTGCTAGGGCTGTACAAAAAAACCGCGAAACCGCAAACCGAACCTAAGCCGTTGGTTTGGGTTTACGTGGACCCGCGGTTTTTTTTCCCTCAAACCGAACCAAACCGTTTCGAAATGGTTTGGTTTAGGTTTTAATTTTCAAAAACCGCAAAAAATAAAACCGAACCGCACTTTTTAATTAAAAAAATATTTTTATGTTATTATAAATTCTCATACAATTTTTTTATTAAAGCATAGTTTTTTTAAAATTTTATATTTTTTTTTTTGCTTTGGACCACTGTTTTAAGTAGACCCATTAATATTGTTTCTTACCCAAATTGGTTTCGCCCAAACCCAATTACCCATAGTCCATTTCACATAAACCAGTAAATAATGCCCTAAATCCCTAAACCCTTTATTTCTACTCTCTTCTTCTCTAGATTTTGATTTTCCTCTCCATTTCCATCAAAAGGTACATGGATCCGATTTCTTTTTTTTTTTAAACTTCTTTTTCAGGATTTTAGAATTTTGATTTCTCAATATAGTATATTCTTGCCAGAGCCTTTTTCTTTTTCTGCTTTTTGTATGAGAAGCTGCTGAACTGACTTTTTCTATCTTAGTTCAGTATATTAATTGTCCCCTTAAAATTGCTTTGACATTTAGATTTTTACAAAACGAGTTTGTACTTAATAGCATGTAACTCTGATTTTCAAAATGGAATACAACTAATATATTATGTTCATGAATTTAGTTTTGCTTTGTTCTTACAGTATTACTGCAGGTTAGGCTAATGTCTATTTAAGAGTCTTGAAGTCTTTAGATTCTCTCACTCTCTCCCAAGTTTAACTAACTGATGGTTTTATTGAACTCAGTTCCATCCAAACAATCACAAGTTAGACCTACTTGTTTTTGAGCCCACATTAACCTATATAGTTGACACTAAAACATTTTAATGTAGTGCCAGTTATCTGAAATAGACACTTCTAATAGATGGCTTAAATAATGTATAAAATGTTTCCAATGTGCACGAAGATATACTTTTGTCTTATTCCTGAACCTTTGCAGCTTGTGTCCTGAATCTCATAAAATTTAATTTTCCAAGGCCACTTGATTTTCTTTATATTGTCATATAATGTGTTCTTGTCATGCTTTGAAACTGGTAGCTTCTTAAGAAACTATATGAATTGCTTCACTTTTGAATCATATTTTCCGTTATGACATTGCTCTTGACTGGCATTTATTTTTATCTAGTATCTGGTAGTAGTAGACTTCTATGTACGTAGTTTTTCCTAGCAAACTCATCAAATCAAGCACAGAGTTTAATTATATAAATAAGTATTGGAACATCTAAAAAGATATGAGTTTTTCCTTATGTGCTAACTTAATACTATCTTTTTGGCTTTTTTGTTATATATCGAATTTCAAACAAATATGAATGTAATTTAACATTAAACATTATTAGTGTTCGTTTAAATTTATATGTTAACTTGTTTTAAATATATTATTATAATGTCGATAGATAAACCGCGGATTAAAACCGAACCAAACCGCAAATAATGGTTTGGTTTGAAAAATAAAATGGTTTGGTTTGGTTTGGAAAAATTTCAAACAGTTTGAAATGGTTTGAGTTGAAAATATAGTATAAACCGCCCAAACTGAACCGCGTTCACCCCTAGTGGTTGCAACTCTATTTCGTAGTTGATCAACACTTTTAGCCTTGAGTCAACATAATACAAAGAAACCTTCGACTTGCATCATTACATCCTAAAAAATTTAACCAGATTGAGCTTACTGTCTTTTGTTTGAGCTTACCGGATATGGATTCAACTTACCGGAATTCAGGGATTTTAGGCAGCATAACAGAGTTCATCAATATTGGATTTTGGATGCATACTGTATTTCAGCCTTCGCATACCGGTTTAGGCACTTATCGGATTTCAATTAGTTTTGGTAGGATACCGGATTTGGACAATACCGGATTTGAGTTGTATACCGGATATAGGCAGTTTTCACACGCATAACTGATATGGGCTTCATTTGCATTCCGTATATCAGTTTTGCATATCGAAATTCAGCATTTGATGGCTTACCTGATTTTGGCATATTCTCATACCATGTTTCAACATTTCAATACCGATTTTCCCAAGGTTTTTAGCCATTTCCATCACCATCTGAGAATTTGATTTTCCCAGGGCTGCTGTTGATTTTTGGCTTGACATAGCTTACCAGATTTGTTCTTTAGCCGGATTTTCTTAGTTTTTCATCCACTTCCATCACATCTGAGATGAAATTTCCCAGGGCGGCAGCTGAAATTCCAAGCTTACCGGTTATCATCTTTTTTCTTCATCACATACCAGATATGCTCTCCCATTCTTTGGCATATACAGCACCTTCGAAGGCTTTTTATTTTTTCTTTTTTTCAAGGCCAAGGACAAGTTTTTCCACTCCGATCTTAAAAAATCAGTTTTTCAGCTCTGAATCCTTGCCAGCATACCAGACTTTCTGCTTATTTTCAGCACTTAGTTTTCTCGTTTTTCAGCACTTCAACAGGCCCTTTTTTCTTCTTTTTTTCTGGCCCCATTCTAAGACCGTTTAAGTTTTGATACCATGTTGGGTTTTTGGATCTAAAGCTTTACAAATAAAGCTCTAAAATATTTGTTTATATTCATGGTCGACGGAGGAGGTTAAAATCGAATTTTACATAGCAAAAATACGCATATAAACTTTGATTTTCTGGTAGAAAACCAGAGGAGAAATTGAATATAAGACTACATTTTGATATCTTAACTTCTAAATTTTGGAGTTTTACAAAGGCTCCAATAGATAGAGCAACTTACTAGACTGCTATCAACTACACTACCTACTCTTACATACGAGACAATACACTTGCTGTACTAGACAACATACTCTACCATTCTAGCATACAAAATAAGCCTAACTTTCATCATTTCATAGTTAGCCTTCAACCAAATATGCAACTACATAAAAATCGAAAATTACAACAATTTTCTGACATAAAAAATGTCACGATTTCAGTACTCCCCCATGTCATTCTGTTGGAACCTCCAAAAAACATTTCTATCATCGCTGGAAACTATCGAAGCATTCTTCTTCATGCTCAGGCTATTCTCTACATTTTTCTGTTTTGCTGCTGATTTTACATCATTTTAGATTTTGGTGAATACAAGCTTTGCTGTATCTTTGTTTTTTATTTGATCGAAGCACCTTGACAGCAACTTTTTTCGTAGATGATCAACATCTATTCCATTCGAATCAACCTCGCCCAAAGAACAATCATTCTTGTATCTTTTCTTTCAGACTTTCAGGAATGAGCTAACCAGATTCAAACCATTTTTTGATGACTACAAGCTTTGGTTTTCTTTGTTTTCTATTTGATCCAAGCTCACCATGGTTGCAACTCTCTTTCGTAGTTGTTCAACTGTTTTAGCCTTGAATAAACCACATACCAAGAAACCTTCGACTTGCATCATTACATCCTAAAAAATTTAACCAGATTGAGCTTACTGTCTTTTGTTTGACCTTAGTGGATTTGAATTCAACTTATCGGATTTCAGGGATTTTAGACAGCATACCAGATTTCATCAATACCGAATTTTGGATGCATACTGTATTTCAGCCTTCGCATGCCGGTTTAGGCACTTACCGAATTTCAATTAGTTTTGGTTCGATACCGGATTTGGACAATACCGAATTTGAGTTGTATATTGGATATAGGCAGTTTTCACACGCATACCGGATATGAGCTTCATTTTCATTCCGTATATCAGTTTTGCAAATCGAAATTCGGCATTTGATGGCTTACCGGATTTTGGCATATTCTCATACCGTATTTCAACAAATCAATACCGGTTTTCCCAAGTTTTTTAGCCATTTTCATCACCATCTGAGAGCTTCATTTTCCAGGGCTGCTGTTGATTTTTGGCTTGACATAGCTTACCAGATTTGTTCTTCGGCATACCGGATTTTCTTTGTTTTTCAGCCACTTCCATCACCATCTTAGATGAAATTTCCCAGGGCCGCTGCTGTAATTCCAAGCTTACCGGTTATCATCTTTTTTCTTCGTCACATTCCAGATATGCTCCCTCCTTTTGTTGGCATATAAAGCAACTTTGAAGGCTTTTTTTTTTCATGGCCGAGGACAAGTTTTTCCGCTCTGATCTTAAAAAATCAGTTTTTCAGCTCTGAATCCTTGCCAACATAACAGATTATTTGCTTATTTTCAGCACTTTGTTTTTCCCATTTTTTCAGCAATTTAATAGGCCCATTTTTCTTCTTTTTCCTGGCCCCATTCTAAGACCATTTAAGTTCCGATACCATGTTGGGTTTTTGGATCAAAAGCTTTACAAATAAAGCTCTAAAATATTTGTTTATATTCATGGTCGATGGAGGAGGTGCAAACCGAATTTTACATAGCAAAAATAAGCATATAAACTTTGATTTTCTGGCAGAAAACTAGAGGAGAAAATAGAATATAAGACTACATTTTGATATCTTAATTTCTAAATTTTCGAGTTTTACAAAGGCTCCAATATATAGAGCAACCTACTAGACTTCTGTCAACAACACTACCTACTCTTATATACTAGACAATACACTTGTTGTACTAGACAGCATGCTCTACCATTCTAGCATACAAAATAAGCCTAACTTTCATCATTTCATAGTTAGCCTTCTACCAAATATGTAACTATATAAAAATCGAAAATTACAACAATTTTCTAACATCAAATATGTCACGATTTCAGCACTTCCCCATGTCATTCTGTTGGAACCTCCAAAAAGCATTTCTATCACTGCTGGAAACCATTGAAGCATTCTTCTTCATGCTCAGACTATTCTCTACATTTTTCTGTTTTGCTACTGATTTTGCATCGTTTCAGATTTTGGTGAATACAAGCTTTGCTTTATCTTTGTTTTTTTATTTGATCGAAGCACTTTGGTTGTAACGTTTTTCGTAGCTGATCAACATCTATTGCATTCAAATCAACCCCACACAAAGATCTTTCATTCTTGTATCTTTTCTTTCAGATGTTCAGGAATGAGCTAGCCAGATTCAAACCAGTTTTTGATGACTACAAGCTTTGGTTTTCTTTGTTTTCTATTTGATCCAAGCTCACCATGGTTGCAACTCTCTTTCGTAGTTGATCAACTCTTTTAGCCTTGAATCAACCACCTACAAAGAAACCTTCGACTAGCATCATTACATCCTAAAAAATTTAACAGGATTGAGCTTACTGTCTTTTTTTTTAGCTTGCCGGATTTGGATTCAACTTACCGGATTTCAGAGATTTTAAGCAGCATACTGGATTTTGGATGCATATCGTATTTCAGCCTTGGCATACCGATTTTAGACACTTACCAGATTTCAATTAGTTTTGGTTGCATACTGAATTTGGACAATACCGGATTTGAGTTGCATATCGAATATAGGCAGTTTTCACATGCGTACCGGATATGAGCTTCATTTGCATACCGTATATCAGTTTTGCATATCGAATTTCAGCATTTGATGGCTTACCGGATTTTAGCATATTCTCATACCGCATTTCAACATTTCAATATCGATTTTTCCAAGTTTTTCATCCATTTCCATCACCATCTGAGAGCTTCATTTTCCCCGGGCTGCTGCTAATTTTTGGCTTGACATAGCTTACCAGATTTGTTCTTTAGCATACCGGATTTTCTTAATTTTTCTGCCACTTCCATCACAATCTGAGATGAAATTTCCCAGGGCTGCTACCGAAATTACAAGCTTACCAGTTTCATCTTTTTTCTTCATCACATACCAGTTTTCAGCTCTGATCTTTAAAGATCAGTTTTTCAGCTCTGAATCTTTGTCGGCATACCAGATTGTCTGCATATTTTCAGCATTTGTTTTTCTCATTTTTTCAGCTCTTTAAAAGTCCATTTTTTTTCTTTTTTCTGGCCCCATTCTAAGACCATTTAAGCTCTGATTCCATGTTGGGTTTTCGGATCTAAATCTTTACAAATAAAGCTCTAAAATATTTTTTTTACATTCATGGTCGATGGAGGAGGTGAAAATCGAATTTTACATAGCAAAAATAAGCATATAAACTCTGGTTTTCTGGTAGAAAACCAGAGGAGAAGAGAGAATATAAGACTACATTTTGATATCTTAACTTCTAAATTTTCGAGTTATACAAAGGCTCCAATATATAAAGTAACTTACTAGACTTCTGTCAACTACCCTACCTACTCTTCCATACTAGACAATACCCTTGTTGTACTAGACAGCATAATCTACCATTATAGCATACAAAATAGGCCTAACTTTCATCATTTCATTGTTAACCTTCAACCAAATATATAACTACATAAAAACCGAAAATTACAATAATTTTCTGACAACAAAAATGTCACAATTTCAGCACTCCCCCATGACATTTTGTTGGAACCTTCAAAAAAAAATTCTATCACTGCTGGAAACCATCGAAGCATTCTTCTTCATGCTCAGGCTATCCTCTTCATTTTTTTTGTTTTGCTGCTGATTTTGCATCATTTCAGATTTTGGTGAATAGAAGCTTTGCTGTATCTTTGTTTTTTATTTGATTGAAGCACCTTGGTTGCAACGTTTTTTTGTAGTTGATCAGCATTTATTGCATTCGAATCAACCTCACACAAAGAACTTTCATTCTTCCATCTTTTCTTTCAGATTCTCAAGAATGAGCTGACCACATTCAAACCATTTTTTGGTGACTACAAGCTTTGGTTTTCTTTGTTTTCTATTTGATCAAAGCTCGCCATGGTTGCAGCTCTCTTTCGTAGTTGATCAACTCTTTTTGCCTTGAATCAACCACGTACAAAGAAACATTCGAATTGCATCATTATATCCTAAAAAATTTAACCAGATTGAGCTTACTGTCTTTTGTTTGAGCTTACCGGATTTGGATTCAACTTGCCGAATTTTAGAGATTTTAGGCAGCATACCGAATTTCAGCCTTGGCATATCGGTTTTAGGTACTTACCGGATTTCAATTAGTTTCGGTAGCATACCGGGTTTGGACGATACCGGATTTCAGTTGCATACCGGATATAGGCAGTTTTCACACGCAAACCAGATATGAGCTTCATTTACATACCATATATCAATTTTGCATATCGAATTCAGTATTTGATGGCTTACCGGATTTTGGCATATTCTCATACCGTATTTCAACATTTCAATACCGATTTTTCCTAGTTTTTTAGCCGTTTCATTCACCATCTAAGAGCTTATTTTCCTAGGGTTGTTGCTGATTTTTAGCTTGACATAGCTTACCAGATTTGTATTTTGGCATACTGGATTTTCTTAGTTTTTCAGCCACTTCCATCACCATCTGAGATGAAATTTCCTAGGGCTGCTGCTGAAATTCCAAGCTTACCAGTTTCATCTTTTTTCTTCATCACATACCAGATATGCTCTCCCCTATTTTGGCATATACAGTACCTTCATAGGGTGTTTTTCTTCGATTTTTTTCATGGCCAAGGATCAATTTTTCAACTGTAATATTTAAAGATCAGTTTTTCAGCTCTGAATCCTTGCCAGCATACCAGATTTTCTGCATATTTTCAGTACTTTAACATGCCCCTTTTTCTTCTTTTTTCTGGCCCCATTCTAAGACCATTTAAGCTCTGATACAATGTTGAATTTTTGGATCTAAAGCTTTACAAATAAAGCTCTGAAATATTTGTTTATATTCATGGTCAATGGAGGAGGTGAAAACCGAATTTTACATAGCAAAAATAAGAATATAAACTCTGGTTTTCTACTGTTTTTTGGTAGAAAACCAGAGGAGAGAGAGAATATAAGACTACAGTTTGATATCTTAACTTCTAAATTTTCAAGTTATACAAAGGCTCCAATATATAGAGCAACTTACTAGACTTCTGTCAACTGCACTACCTACTATTACATACTAGACAATACACTTGTTGTACTAGACAACATACTATACCATTCTTGCATACAAAATAGGCCTAACTTGTTGCACGATCCAGACCTTGCGCCCAAGCCGTTGAACATACGTACTGTTCGCTTTGGGTGAGCATGTGTCCACTTGGCCCCTCACGGATTTCTTCGCATTCCCCAGGATTCGAACTCAAGACCTTCATCATATGAGAGACTTAAGGAAAATCCTGGTACCAATTTGGCAAGTTGTCCAATTGGTACCAGGATTCTCCTTAAGTCTCCCATATGATGGAGGTCTTGAGTTCGAATCCTTGGGAACGCGAAGAAATTCGTGAGGGGTTAAGTGGGCGCAGGCTCATCCAAAGTGGACAGAACGAAAGTTAGCGGCTTGGACGAGAGGTCTGGGTCGTTTTAAAAAAATGCGCATTTTTTGTAACCACCCAAACCTCTGGCCCAAGTCGTAATCCCCTTAAGTCTCTCATATGATGGAGGTCTTGAGTTCAAATCTTGGGAAACGCGAAGAAATCCGTGAGGGGCTAAGTGGGCTCTGTCCTCCCAAAACAAACAGTACGTATGTTCTAACGGCTTGGGCCAGAGGTCTGGGTCGTTACAAGAAGTATATGAAAACTGCAAACAAGCATCACCAACATGTGGAATTTCAGGAAGGTGATTTAGTTTGGGTTCATCTTTGGAAGTAACGGTTTCCTCCAGGAAAGTTTCCTAAGCTTCATCCCAAGGCCAATGGACCTTTCAAAGTTCTTCAAAGAATTGGTAATAATGCGTACAAGATTGATATACCTTCTAGTTATGGTGTTTCCAACGCATTCAATGTTGCGCATCTTTCTCATTACCATGGTGAAATGACAATGTAGAATTGAGGGCAATTCTTTCTCAACCCCGGATCAAAGAGAAATTAAGATTCTTTCAATAGTGAGTTCAATTCCGAGAGACAGGTTTTTATGGTAACTTTCAACTGAATTCTGAGAACGTTGGACACATATTTTTCATTCACATAATATACTTTTGGAAAGGTAATTAATTAAGAATTCTAGAACATTTTAGGGATCTGAATTTGGACTTTTCTATGGAAAGTTATTGTAATATTACTCCAGACTGTCCAGCTGCCTAATACACACGAGAATACAAGGAGCTTTCATCTGTTCAAGGATCCTAGAAGACTTTAATGTATGTGAATGATGAAAAAATGAAATTTTCATTTAGATTAATGTATGTTCATTTAATTTAATTACTCATGCTTGGGGGTTGTTCCAAGTCCCAACTATATAAGTCACATCATTGTAAGCCTTGAAGGAATAGAGTTTGAATATATAAATAATTAAGTCTTTTGAGAGGTGTCTATTATTCTCTTCTTAACTCTGTATCTTTTGGTGGATTCCTAGAGTGGTGAGTTTCCTTAGCCTTGTATTCCTTGTTTAATTTTATCGGGTGATGATTTATGTATCCCTTAGGTATTTACTTTGGTGATGAGCTATTTTATTCCTTGTTCTCTTTTCTTTATCAATCTTCATTTCAACCCGGTGTCAAGGATGGAAGATATTGCAAAGAGTTGTTTGAACCCATCGAGTTGAATGGTGTTAAACCAGACAATAAAGCCGAATATGATTGGAAGAGATTGACCACAAAAGTCGTTTGTTAGATTAGACAATAGGTTAACCAAAGTGTCTTTCAGTGTGTAGCCAAAGAGGTTGATGCATACAATGTTTGGTAGAAATTAGAGAGTTTGTATGAGCGCAAGACCATGCAGAACGAAGCCTTTATAATAAGAACGCCGGTGAACTTGAAGTTCAGGGATGGAAGCAGTGTAGCTGAGCATCTGAGCAGTTTCCAAGAGTCGTTGAATGAGCTATCTACTATGAAGCGTGAGCTTGGAGATAAGGTACAAGCTTTGTTGTGATTGAGTTCCTTGCTAGATAGCTGGGAAACCTTATTTGTATCACTCAGTAATTTAGCTCTAGAGGTTAAGACTACTATGAAAATGGTGAAAGCTAGTATGTTTAATGAAGAGGCAAGAAGAAAAGAACAGGGTACTTCTTCTCAACAAGAGGCACTTGTTGCAAAAAAGTGGGGAGAAATGCAAAAGCAGAAACCACATAGTGATGGCGATTTTGATAAGTCAAGAAAAAGGTCAAAGTCCAGTAAAATGTCAAATTGTGGGCATGGGAGATGTAGAGTTGGAAACCAACACTAGATGTAGTTTACTTCTGAAAGATGTTAGACATGTTCCTGATATGTGTTTTAATCTAATATCCATTGGGAGATTGGATGAATAGGGCTACCATAACTATCTGGGAGATGGAAAATGGAAGCTCACAAAAGGTAATCTTGTACTAGCCAAGGGAAACAAGATTAATACTCTCTACAGGACAACTACACAACTAGTCAGAGGAGATGCAAATGTGAGAGAGAGAGAGAGACTTGGTTATATGAGTGAGAAATGACTTCAAATTTTTTCCAATAAGAAGTTATTATCCAACAAGAAAAGTATGACACTATCAACATGTACTCATTGTCATATTGGTAAACAAACTAGAATTACTTCCATAGTCATCCTTAATCTCGAAAGAGTGATATTCTTAGTTTGATTATACTGATGTGTGCATGACATACTAGAAGTCTCGGTGGTGCACTTTATTGTTTGACATTTATTGATGATCATTCAAGAAAGGTGTGGGTTTCTCCTTTAAAGAGCAAAGATCGGGTGCTAAGTGTTTTTAGAGATTTTCCATGTGAAAGTTGAAAAGAGAAATAGGAAGAACACTTAAAACTGTTAGAGCAAACGATAGTGATGAATACAGAGGGTCATTTGAAGAGTGTTGCAGGACTCATGGAATCAAACTTGAGAAGATAGTTCCTAAGACCCAGCAACACAATGGTTTGCCAAAGAGAATGAACACAACCATATGTTAAAAAGTCAGGTGCATGCTTTCTCAAGCAAAATTGCCCAAGTCATTTTGGGTTGAGGTAATGAGGACCCAAGTCATCAGAGTTGTTCAAGGTTTAGCAGCTAGCATGAATCTGGAGATAGATCACCTTGATATGAAGATTGCATTTCTTCATGGTGACTTAGATGAAGAAATCTATATAGAGCAACAAGAAGGATTCTCTGTAAAAGGCAAGGAATATCTGGTGTGTCGCTTGAAAAAGAGTTTGTTTGGTCTCAAGCAAACACTAAGACAGTGGTATAAAAAATTTGATTCATCCATGGTTGAACATGAGTATGAGAGGCTCGCGTTTGATCATTGTATGATCATTAAGAGATTCTCTGATGGAGAATTCATCATTCATTTGTTGTATGTAAGCAATATGTTGATTGTGGGTCGGGTCGTGATACTAATAAATTGACAGATTGAAGAAAGAGTTGAACAAGTCTTTTGCTGTGAAAGACATGGAACCACCACAACAAATCCTCATAATGATGATCTCTAGAGACAAGAAAAACTCAAGGTTGTGGTGTCTCCGGAGACTTACATTGAGAAGGTATTGGACAAATTCAACATGATCAAGGCAAAACCAGTATCTCTCCACTTGCAGGTCATTTCAAACTAAGTACCAAGCAATGTCCTAGAAATGAAGAGGAAAAAGAAGAGATGGAAAATGTTCATTATACATTAGTCACGAGTAGTTTGATGTATGTCATGGTGTACACTAGGCCAGATATTTCTTTTGCAGATATAATCCTAGTAAAGAGTACGGGCAACTGTTAAGTGGATTTTCAGGTATCTTAAAGGTATTTCTAGAGTGTGTTTGCAGTTTGGAAATGGTAAACCTGAGCTTGTGTGATACTCAGATGCAGATATGGCTGATGATATTGATTCTAGAAATTCTACTTCATGGTACTTGATTAAATTTGTAAGGAGAGCAGTATCATGGCACTCTAGGTTGCAAAAATGTGTTGCTTTCTCTACAACATAGGTAGAGTTCATTGCAATTATTGAATCAAGTAAAGAGCTTCTGTGAATGAAAAAGTTTTTGGAAGAATTGGGTGTAAAGCAAGAAAAGTATCTTGTGTAGAGTGATAACCAAAGTGACATTCAACTTTTCATTCAAGATTTAAGCATATTGGTGTAAGATATCATTGGATTCGTGAAGCTCCAGAGATGAAATTGTTTCACACTGATTAAATCTATATTGACTATAACGGTTCAGATATGATGACAAAGTCATTTTATGCGGAGAAGCTTGAAACATGTAGATGAAAATCAAGCTTAGTGGAGTCTCCTACATTGTCGGGATGAGAGAGATTCTTAGTGGGTCCCTCCAATGTAGGGAGACCAAACAATTAAATTTAAGATGTGAAAGTTGGCCCCAATGGGCTATAATTATCACCTTAGATAATCATTTTGTTCCTTACGTAGGAATAAAGGTTAAAACCCTAAATGGTCACTGAACTTTGCCTAATGGTCTCCAAAATGTCACTGAACTTCGAAAATCCCCTAGACAATCACTGAACTTTGCTATTTGGTCTCCCATCCATCACTGACTTGATTCTGTTAGTTAAAGTGATGGATGGGAGACCAAATAGCAAAGTTCAGTGACTATCTAGGGGATTTTCGAAGTTCAGTGACCTTTTGGAGACCATTATGAAGTTCAGTGACCTTTTGGGACCATTAGGCAAAGTTCAGTGACCATTTAGGGTTTTACATTATTTTTCCCTAAAATTTCTTAATAACTAAACTTCTAAATCAAAATAATCTAAACAAGATATTTTAAAATTAATGCAAGATCAGATATGAACATTTTCCCACTTATCCAAAATATTTAGCCTGCTTTCTTATTTTTTTCAGCTAATGAGATTAGATTGGATATTTTACTACTGAATCACCAAAAACTTTTATTCCAAGAATCACTTAACTTTCGTGTCCAAAATTAGCTACCACTTAGCATGGGACATAACAGTTATATTAGACTACAATGACAGAAAATATGGTATATAAGAAGAAGTTTAAGAAAGATTTTCTATGTGTTCCAAGGTACAAACTGTTTAAGCAAAATAAGAGTTATTTATTATAAATAAATAAGGGAACTTTTTTATGATTTTTGTTGACTAGGAAAATTGCATTAAATTTGCAAGTTCCCTTCGAGCTCAAGCACAAATTAGAAATGAAATAAACTTTTCATTAAATTTGTAGCGAATTTCTATGAAAACTTTCCACATGCGAAGAACCAAAAAATTCTGAAATTATGAAACATTTTTGTCAATTAGTTTTACCAAACATTTTTCCGAATAAGAAGATGAAGTAATTTGCTATTAAAAATTTATGTGCATTTTATAAATAAATTTAATCAGCACCTAACATATAACAATCTAAAAGAAAATTAATATCTCAGATAAAAATGGATTCTAAGGAAAAAAAATTCCAATGCTTAAAACCCTAAATGGTCTCATCTTGCATTAATTTTAAAATATCTTTTTAAAATTATTTCGATCTAGAAGTTTAGTTATTAAGAAATTTTAGGGAAAAATAATGCTTATAACCCTAAATGGTCACTGAACTTTGCCTAATGGTCCCTAAAAGGTCACTGAACCTCGTAATGATCTCCAAAAGGTCACTGAACTTTGAAAATTCCTAGACAGTCACTGAATTTTGCTATTTGGTCTCTCATCCATCACTTAAACTAACAGAATCAAGTCGGTGATGGATGAGAGACCAAATAACAAAGTTTAGTAACTGTGTAGGGGATTTTCGAAATTCAGTGACCTTTTGGAGACCATTAGACAAAGTTCAGTGACCATTTAGGGTTTTAACCCTAGGAATAACATGCATTTCCAATTTTTGTATTGTACGATAGCATGTGAAAAACCCTTTATTCTTTAAAGTGTGGATGGTGGTCATATATTAAAGAAAGAAACCAGTACTGATTACTTGAAAGACAATCATCAGAGTTCTTCATGGTGCTGACAGATTGTTTATATCAATTGCTTTGAGTTTTTTTGGTGATATCTTTCTCTTTGTTCTTTCTTGTAATCCACCTATAGGGTGAGAAGTTATTTGCTAGTCAAGATTGTAATGTTGAGTATTTGTCAGCCTCTAGAAGTTGTTCTAGAGAGAATTGTGTATCCCATTATTTGTTGATAATGGAGGTCTATGATTTTTTACTTTACCTTGAAGAGTTTTCCACATAAAAATCTCCATGTCATGACACTGATTTATTTCTGTGCATATTAGTAAGTTTGTATTCAAACTAGAGTTGTTATTATCTATTAAATTACACAAAAAGTGAATTTTTACTATTGCATTTTAAGTAAGTATTGGTATCACCCCACCACATGAATTAATGAGACTAAAGCAAATGAAAATAATATGTATACGATGAAATTGTAGCTTAACACTACAACTAAACAACAGTTTGCAACACTTAAAAGACAACATTTGTGAATTGAGTGTTGTTAAAGTAATCTATCGCAACATTTTAGTAAGTGAATGTTGTCATTGATTAATTTAATTGAGCTTTAACAACGTTATTTAATTGCATGTTGTCAATAATACATTTTGCAACGCCTGTTGATGAAACTCTTAATATATTAGCATTTTGAACTGTTTATTAGTTGTTGATGAAAATTTCACTTTTTACAACTTTATTTGAATGTTGCGAAAATTTTCATTTTTTGCAACGTTTAATGAATATTGTTAAAACCTAGTCTATAGCAATGTTTAATGCTTGTTGCTGAAGCTCTTAATATATAGCCTTTTGCAACGTTTATAAGCTGTTGCAGGAAGTTTCACTTTTTGCAACGTACTTTGAATGTTATGAAATTTTTTACTTTTTGCAACGTTTAATGAATATTGTTAAAACCTAGTTTCTATAGCAACGTTTAATGCTTGTTGCTGAAACTCTTAATATATAGTCTTTTGCACCGTTTATTAGCTGTTACAAGAAGTTTCACTTTTTGCAACGTACTTTAAATGTTACGAAATTTTTTACTTTTTGCAACGTTTAATGAATATTGTTAAAACCTAGTTTCTATAGAAACGTTTAATGCTTGTTGTTGAAGCTCTTAATATATAGTTTTTTGCAACGTTTATTAGCTGTTGCGAAAGTCAGTTTTTTGAATGTTGCAAAAATTTTCAATTTTGGCGACTTTTAATCAATGTTGCTAAATGTATGTATTGCAACCCGGATTTTCAAAATTTGTTATTTGTTGCTGAAAAATAATAATAATTAATAAATAAATAAATAAATTTAGCACAAGTGTAATTTCAATCAGTCCTACCTATTAATTAAAAATTATTTTAAAATTTAATTTACTAAAAAATCAAAATCTTAAAAAATAAAATATAGAATAAATTAAAAAATTTCAATTGTAAAATTCTTTTTATAATACTAAAATAATATACTGAAATTATATTAAAAAATTTCGAACTAAAACTAGACAATTTCAGCGAGAAAAATATACTAATGGTGCGTTTGATAGCACCAAATTTTCCCTGAAACTTGGAATTCGAATTCCAACTTCTACTTTTGGCTTATTTGATTGGCCAAATTTTTCATGGAAACCGTTTTCCAGCTTTTAAAAGTTTCCTTGATTTCAAGAAATTCCTTTTCCCACCACTTTGGTAAGAATTGAAACTCCACCATTTTGTTAAGCAATAGAAATAAATTTTAAGATGAACAGTAAAAAAAATTATCCCTTTAATAGACAAATTTCTTATAAAATAAAGTCAAACGAACACCAAAAAATTTTCAATTTTTTTATTTTTTTATTTTTATTTTTATTTTTGGCCATCTAAACAAATTTCGTCACTAATGGTAAGAAAATTTATTCTTTTAATTAAAAATTTTCATGAAAAATAAAGTCAAACGGATACCAAAAGTATTATATTTTACAGCTAAAAAATTATACCAATCAAACACCTTTAATTACAAATTCCAGTAAAACAAATTCTAGACAATTCAATTCCATGTAATTCGTTTTATTTTCACACAAATTACGTCGTTCTATCAAACCGACCCTAAAAGTTAATAGAATAGTTCTTTCTAATAAAATACACAAATTTTAACTAACCACAAATTTTAAATTAAATTATTCTATATCCCTACTATATATATCATCAATATCACCATCACTATCACTACGACTATAAAAGAGAGGATCCACTTTCACTATTCATTTTGGAAACCTTCTTTTCCCACCTATCCGGTTCTGTCTTTTCATCAATCGGCTTGCCCTATACGATGCCTTTTAGGGAGGGAAAACACATAAACCCATTCTCTCTTTCCCTTAACCCTAGTCTCAATTTCCTCTTGTGATCGTAGAGAATAAACCCAAATTATTTGTAGCCAACTAAGTTATATACATGTAAGTAATTAAGAGAGGATCCACTTTCACTATTCATTTCGGAAACCTCCTTTTCACACCTATCCGGTTTCTTCTTTTCATCAACTGGCTTGCCCTATACAATGCCATTTGGGGAGGGAAAAAACACATAAAAAAGGAAATTTGACTCTTCGTACCCATTCTCTCTTTCCTTTAACCCTAGTATCAATGTCCTCTCGTGATCGTAGAGAATAAACCCAAATTATTTGTAGCCAACTAAGATATATACCTGTAAGTACAATCTTCACTTGTTGAATTTCTACATATTCTCTATATTGCTTTTGGTTTGTGTAGTTGGGTTGTTGAATTGCAATTTTATTTTATTTTCATCTTTTTAAGAAATCTAACCTAAAATACCTAAAATATGTTCGTTTCATGTTATTTTTGTGTATTTTTTTGTTGAATTTCTTCCTATTGTTGTCCTGTTTGATAGGGTGGAAAGTTGGGTGAAAATGGAAAATGTTTTTCATTTCCACCCTTTTTTGGTATTTGGTTGACATTTTTTTACCATGAAAAATATTTGCGACCAACTTCTAGGTACAACCCCTTGAAGCACAAAATTATAAATTTATTTTCTTATAATTTTGGTGGAAATTTGTTTTCCACCTTGCTGTGTGTTTTTTTTTCCTTTTTTTTTTTTTTTTACTTTTTGATAATGGAAACATATTCTAAATCCAATGGTAAAAAAATTTATCCATTTAATTGACAATCTGCATGAAAAATGAAGCTAAACGAACACCAAAAATTTATAAAAATGTTTATTTATTTATATATTTTTTTAACTTTTTGGCAATCGAAACAAATTTTAATACAGATTATAAAAAATTTATCCAAAAAGGTAACAATTTGCATGAAAAACAAAGTCAAACGGATTAGGTGAAAAATTATACCAATCAAACACCATTAATTACAATTCTTTAAAACAAATTCTAGGTAATTTAATTCCCTACAATTTGTTTTCTTTTCACCCAAATTCCACCATTGCAATCAAACGCACCCTATTATGTTTTCCAATATTTTGCTGCCGTGGTGCTCAATATGTGATTTCTTCCCCTTTCTTTTTTGTTCGATCTTTTAAGAAATCGATGTAGAATAGTTCAAGTCTATTCCTTTGAAGTTCTTTTTGTGTATTGTTTGTTGAATTTCTCTCTGTTGTGTAAATGTTATCCGGTTTCCACAGCTATAGTGTTCAATATACGTTTTAAATCTTATAATTTTTCTGAATGATGTTATATTCTCATTTTCCTTTTCTGATGTGTAATTTTATTTCAGACAAAAACATGAAACGTAAAGAAAAAAAATTATTTTTCTATTACAAGAAAGTTAAAATTTTCATGCATCAAATAATTTATTGAATTTGATTCCATTATTCATATTATTTTTATTAAGCAACCAAACTAAAAATGTATCCACTCGGTTAAGATCTTGACTGCATCATAGTGGATACCCACAAAAGTTAATGATATGGAACAAACAACAGGCTTGCCTATCTATGAACATTTGAAAGGAGTTCCCATAGCTCTTGAAGCAGTCTCTAGAATGTTGCATAGCATGTTTACCTCTAAGACAACACAGGTGCACCGAGTTCATTCAGTAGCCCTCTTTGTTCTTTTTCTTTTGCGCTACCTTTATAAATTTTAGAAGGTGACCATCATTTTTCTCACGAAATACAATGCATGCTAATAGGTTAATAACCAGTTGGGTTATAGTCCATTGTTACCAATCCAAGCCATAAGTCGGGGGGTAAAAACAAGTAATGATTCTCATTTACTTGCTTATGTAATTTTGACTTTCTTCTAATCTTCACTTCGTCCCTAGGCTACAAGGCAGGCAAGTTGACTGTATGCTGATGACCTTCCACCATTAGCTAATGGGAAGGTATGAGGTATTTACTAATTCTCTTTCTTTACCCTAAACCTTTTTATTTCTACATTTGCGGTTAGGTTTATCAGATTTGTCAAGGTGTTGATTGTGATTTCTTCTTAATAGTTTCTTATATCTTGTAGCCTATCTTAGTTTTATTATGTTGAAGACCATTGCACTTTCCCATTGTACTCTATTCTCAACATGAGGGAAGAAAAGAAAATCTTAATTGGTTTTTGTAGGTGCCTGGATTTATGTTGTCTCCAATATTTGTCTTCATAATTGTTGGGAATTTACTTATCATGCACAGCGAAAAATTAAATAAATTTCAATTCCCAGCAAGGATTTGCTTTGTATTTAGATAGAAACTGTGATAGGAATTATACCTTTATTCAGATCTGCAAACTCCTTTGCTATTCTTGTAGTTACAGCAATCCTAATCTGTCTCCCACAGTTGTCCAATTGTCCAGCCTCCAATGGTATCCACACAGAGAAAGATTGAGAGAAAAACTAGGGTTTACTTTTCTTGTGCTAGCAAAAATAATAAAAATTCATCAACTAATTTCAAACCCTAGCAACTTATTTATATAAGCCCAAAAGGGCTTGGCCCATCCTACAACTTAACCTGGCCAAATATTTAATTAATCCAATTAATTAAATTCGATCCATGAATTAATTAATTATCCGACGTTTGTCAATTAATTAATTGGTAGATCTCAATTTTCTAATTCTCCTTTTATGTGTGACCCATTGGGTTCTCAATCACGATGCCTAACGACATGAATTATTATTTTGATCTAATCAAAATCGATAAATCAAAACACCCTCTTGATTTATCACTAATCCACATCCGTCGTCCCCGATTGACATCTAGCAATATGTCAGGGCAATACATGTGACGAGAAATGTCACGTGGTATGACAAAACCAAACTCGTTCGTTTATCGTGAAACTATAATCTCTTCGTCAATATGATCTGATCAATTACAAGATATGGATTGTGTCAATCTCGATTATCGATCATATCTTTCATTTCACTATTAAGTCAATACAAGTCGAATACTCCTTTTCGACTTATGCGTACACATTGGCCAAGAATTTCATTATCAACTTAACTGGATGAAATGCAGATCATAAACTTTTACTATCTAAGAGTGACGAATCATCTATTGATCACTCACAACCTTCATATGATTCTTGACATACCCGAACAATGCCGTATTAGCAGCCCCTTGACAGAGCAACTTCCAGTATCACCAAAGTATGACTGTCCCCATACAAGGTACTATGATGATCTCAAGTCAAAGGACCAATTCAACTACCGAACGTTAGAGATTAACCACTGACACTTAGATAGTTATCCATGTGGAATCTCCCAGCAGGGTCTCCAATGTTTTGTTCTATAACAAAACATCCACGTGTTCATTTAAGTGTCACTACACTTTAGTTTGTGAGATCAGCTACTTACTTCACAAGTAAGGAATGACACACGTGATGGTCTATCCGTAATAACGATATCCGTATCTCGTTATTACTTACGACCATGGATGATTTAATATTCAATCATATGTAATTTGTATCTCACAATCACAACTCCTTGTGATTAACAAATTATCGATACTTGAATCTACGGACTCTATTATTTAATATCATAATAGATCTTGCCATAATAAATGCATTAAACATATATCAAAAGTACTAATGCCCAAAGTTGATTCGACCTAGGGCATAATACTTACAATAATTACTAAAAAATTTATGTTTTTATTATTTCTCTGTACTTGCAGGTAGGGGTGGAGGCATGCACTGAATTTTGAGCTTGACACAAAAAATTTCAATGTGCCTGCACTGGACCAAGAAGAGAAGAAGAAAATGGAAGAATTGAAGAAGCATAGTAGAGAGGCAGAGGCTAGAGAGCGTGCACTGCCATCAATGGCGGAGCCAGAATTTATAGGTTGGGAGGAAGGATAGTCATAGACTTACACACACCATTGTTGCAGGCAGTAGCAGCCAGGAAGCTTGAAGAATGAAGGGGATAGAGAGGTTGATGAGTGTTAGACTTGGGCCCAAAAAGATTCTTGCCTTAGGCTTTTTTTTAAGTAGGCCCACTAATATTAGCCATAGAGCCATAGCCCATATGGCTCATATGCCTCTTAAGCAAAATTGATTGCAAGCAAGCATTAAGCATACACAAAATAATTTAGACAAACCAAACCCAATTTTCTCTAGTCTGCGCAGCCCGAAGCGTTGGATTTGTGACCTGCTTGTTGTCGGCGAGTCACCGACATCGACCTCAACTGCCTGACGCCGCTGTTTGTGCCTTTCTTCTTCTTTTTTTGTTGTTTTTGTTTCATCATTACGAATTTAACATGGATATGTGCACAATTAAGATTTAAGAGGCTTTGATGATAAATTGATAATGGGGAGAAGCATAAATAATTGATCTGTTTTAGCGGTAATAGGTGGAAAACTGTAAAGTATTGGGTTTCTAGGTTTTGGCAATGGAAATTAGAGTTTTCAAGAACTTATGGGAGTGTTTGCTTATTTTGTATGCTTAATTGCTTATTTTAACTGGATAAAGAGTGCAGACAAGAAGACAATTGCTAGTAGGATGAAGGGGTTGGACAAGTCACGCCATTTTAAATGAATTTTTAACATGCTTGGATTTTAACCAATATAATCGTGTCAAAATTTAAGCTACCTAATAATATTGACATTGAACTCGTAAAATAATTCTTTTACATTATATCGTAGTTTGGAATCTTTGGAACTTGGAGAATATTGAAAAGTCACTAAAGTCGATGCCTAAAATTGTACTCGCACTGAACAAATTTTTTGGCTCCGCCCCTGCTTGCAGGTAAATGAAGAGTTATTATGGGAGCTGTTTATCCAAGCAGGTCTTGTTGGTATGTTTGAGACGCTTTTTATGATACTTTTTTTTTCACTATAATTTACCTTATCAAAATTATGTTTGTTGGAGTAATCATTATATAGAAATTTTTTTAACATTGAACTAGATTTCATGTTTATAAAATTTGAGATTTTTATCATTTACTTTTTATATGTAGTCAATGTGTATGTGCCCAAGGACAGAGTCACAAATGCTCATCATTTACTCTTTTTGGTATTGTTTCCTTCTTATTTTTTGGTTAGTTTTTAAGTTAAATATTTTCAAACTCATATTTCTGCATGGCATATAGCTATAGAAAATCCTTTAGTTGGTAGAAATGATTGTAACATCATATCCACATATAACTCCATCATATTATTCTATTAATGTAAATAATTGTGGCACTCTTTCAAATTTATGTGTGCCGGTCTTTAATTTGCGTTTTTAGGCTGAATTCTTTTCGGGCCAATTATCTTTGTTTATCTACGAGAAAAATGCTGAAGTATTAAAAAGGTTACTATCAAAATTGAGCCTATAAAGGATATGCACATTTTGAGATGGTTGCAACTGCTTGATGGCTAGAAATGTTAATGATATGATTCGGGCTACGCTAGAAACCATCAAGAACCCGAAACTTGTTGAAAAGAGACTAGAGTCAAGTCCGAGACTTTAAAGAACTAATAAAGGTGGTCATTTACATGTTCGAGCAATAGAGTCCATAATGTTGAAGATGACAAGCCAATGAACAAGTTTCATGTTTGGGTTGAGGCCGGAAACCAATTGGATCAACACGAAAGTTATGCAATTGTTTTTAGTCTCATATTGAAACCTAATTTTAACCTGGTAAATGATCTAAGTGAGGATTATGTCTGAAGAAAAGTTGTAGCACTTTAAGTAATATTTTCAACGCACTTTGAATCGCTTCAATCGGATAGGTAGAGAAAGTTATGACCAAAATACTGAACGTTGTCCGACGGGGCTTCTATGCGGCCGCATAGAAGAAACCCATGATGCCGCATTCCATTGAGCAGAAACCAAAGATGCAGCCAAAGATTCTACTATGCGACCACATCTAACACTACTATGCGACCGCATAGTTCATTTTCTGGGATGAGATCTTTAATTTTCGTGAGTTTCCTTATTTGATTCCAATTGTTAATTTTGACACTTCTACTATTTCAGGACTCTAAATTTTGTATTTTTTCATATTTCCTCAGTTTAGTGTAAATAAGATCTTTATTTTAATTGTAAATTTGAGACTTGATTATTATATGAAAAATTGAAAGGTTTCTTTCTCTTTGTTCTTCCATGAACAATTTTATCGAACTTATCAAAGATGAATAATCTTTGTGGCGTTCAATATCGGTACGAGAGTTCTTCAATTGTGTAATCAAGGGGTTTAGCGCATCTTACTATCGTTGGGTTTTTTGGTTCACTTTGTCGGGTTTAAATTCAACCCGGGTTTATTGGCGTTTTTGGGTTTCGCATCAATCTAGTTGTGGGTTTCGTAGTCACCGTTGCTACGGGGTTCGTCATCAGTTGGTATCAGAACTTTGACTCCAATTTAATCAGGTTCTATCTTTGTTTTTATTTCTTGTTGAGTCTTCGTGTTCTTGTGTCCAGTAATTTATTTTGAGTCTTTGATCCAAAAAAATCTCAAAAAAATTTCAAAAGTTGTTTTTGTGCTCAATTTGAGTCCAAATCAACTTTCGTTTCTTCGTCCTTCTCGTAGTCAAATTCTTGAGTTTTTTAAAAATAATAATAATTACTGTTCACGGTACTGTTCACGTCCGAATATTAAAAAAAAAAATGTTTTTATTTCTTGGAAATTGTCCAATATCCTATCATCTATCTTAATTCCAAAATCCATTTGTGTTCATTCCAAATTCAAGAACCACTTTCTTGAATTTATAAATTCTAGTCCGAAGTTGTCCATTTCAAATCCTTTTGAGTCCTAGAGTCAATATGAGTAATAGGATGGATCGATTGGAAAGGATGTTGATGGATATGGAGAGAGTGTTGGATAGGTGGGATGAGAAATTGAATAGAACTCATAGGGATCAATGCGAAGATGTGTTTAATGTGAGTAGTCGAGAGAGATGGGAATGTAGGAATTTGGGTGAAGTTGGTGTTAATAGGAGATGGGAGTGTGAAAATAACAATTCCACAATTTAGGGGTAGGAATGATCCCGAGGTGTATGTGGCATGGGAAGAAAATGTAGAATTGAGGTTTGAGTGCCATGATTATTCCGGGGATTGAAAATTGAGGTTGATTGTGAGCTCATTCGTAGATTATGCATTAATTTGGTGGGATAAGTTGACAGGATCTAGGCGGAGGAATGGCGAGAGGTGTATTGAAGTTTGGGATGAATTAGGAGAAATCATGAGGAGAAGATATGCACATATTCATTTTTGTAGAAGAGATCGACGTGATTGGGGCTCTAGAGATGAGCCTAGAAGATATAGTGGAGTTGGATATTCAAGAGAGGAGAAAACACCAAGTGTAGAACATGTTGGCAATATATCAAGCAGAAAGACTGGGTTGGATTATAGCTTGAGTTCTCAACAATTCGTGATTTGATCAACTCATAGAATAATCATAAGAAGCAAATGAGTAAGAGAGAAAATTGTGAGGTGGTTAGTTGTGAAGAAAAAGGAAGAGAGCTACAAGAGAATAAAAGAAAAATTGAGAGTGAACATCCAGAAGGGAAGATGGAGCTGCAAAAAGAAATTGAAGAAGAATTTTCAGAGGGGAAGAAAGAGTTGGAAACGAGCTTAAAAGAAAAAGAGCTCAAAATTGAGGAGGCTGTGGTGAAAACTAACAATTCTCTCCCTATTTTGAATATTTCTGTCTTGCATGTTACTGAAAATTTGATTCCAGAACACAATCCTACTGGAATACCGCCCGATTCAGGAATTAAGCTTTAATGAGATTTTACTTATTTGGAGATAATTGACTTTGTGATTTCCGAGGAGACGACGAAGTGTCAAAGGTACTGGAGGAACCTCATATGTAGGGGGTCAAATGAAATTGATGATCTGAAGGGCAACGTTGGAGCATTGGGTTTGAAATTCTTTCATGTGCTCGGGCCAGGTAAAACAAGGAGGAATATATAGACAGTTATCAGATGGAGATGTTATTGGAGCACTCCACATTTGCAAGATCTAGCAGTCAAGGCGAACACATTTTGATCTATGTGAAGGTTACTGGGAGTTCATACCGCAACATCTATGGTTGATTGAGTTTGTACTACAATACATTCATATCTGCAAAATGGATGGGTACCGTGTATTGATCCTATGTCATGCGAGGAACAATTTTTCAGTTGATCCAGGTGGTGCAGTGATAAGACTTGTAGCATGTTGGTTATTCACTATGCAATCACAAGGCATGGATTCGAGGACGAATCCTTTAGAAGAGAGAGAGAGAATAATATGATCCGGGCTACTCTAAAAACCATCAAGAACCCGAAACTTGTTGGAAAGAGACTAGAGTCAAGTCCGAGACTTCAAAGAACTAATAAAGGTGGTCATTCACATGTTCGAGTAACGAAGTCCATAATGTTGAAGATGATAAGCCAATGAACAAGTTTCATACTTGGGTCGAGGCCGGAAACCAATTGGATCAACACGAAAGTTATGCAATTATTTTCAATCTCATATTTAAACCTAATTTTAACATGTAAATGATCGAATTGGAGGATTATGTCTGAAGAAAAGTTGTAGCATTTTAAGTAATCTTTCCAACGTACTTTGAATCGCTTCAGTCGGATATCGGTAGAGAAAGTTATGTCCGATTGAAGAGATTCAAAGTGCGTTGGAAAGATCTCTTAAAGTGCTACAACCTTTATTCAGACATAATCCTCCAATTCGATCATTTACCAGGTTAAAATTAGGTTTCAATATGTGGCTGAAAATAATTGCATAACTTTTGTGTTGATCCAATTGGTTTCCGGTCTCGACCCAAACATGAAACTTGTTCATTGGCTTGTTATCTTCAACATTATGGACTCCGTTGCTCGAACTTATAAATGACCACATTTATTAGTTCTTTGAAGTCTCGGACTTAACTCTAGTCTCTTTCCAACAAGTTTCGAGTTCTTGATGGTTTCTAGCGTAACCCGGATCATATCAGTTAAGTATTCTATTCTTACTCAAGGCACTTGAACAAAACCCTAACTATGAAGTCAAGCTAAGTATTCCATTTTGGATTTGGATTTTGTATAGATATTGTTACATTTTGGAGTCAATTAATAATGATTTTTGGAGTTGTTATTTTATATTTTTTTATGATTGATTTGTATAAATCGCTCTACAAAAAAATAAATAAATAAATCTAAATCGCTCTACAAATAAAAAAAATACAAAATTTAAAAAAAAAAAATGTAAAATTTACCTAAGGCAACGGTCAACAAAATGTTGCAAAAAATAAGGATGTAATCATAGACAACTGACAAAAAGTTGATCACAACACTTAAAAAATGTTATAAAAGGTTATTCGGAACACCAAAAAAAATGTTGTTGTATCCTTCTATACTCTATAGCAACATCTAGATTTGCAAAAAGGTTTTTTTTTTTTTTTTTGATAGTGTACAGTTTTACTAACTGTAAATTATTGTTTTTTTTTTTTATTTGGGTGATATAACCGTTTGGTTTAGATTTGAAATTTTGTCAAATCTTATAAGTTGTTTAATTTAAAAATATGTCAAAAATTGTCCAAATATATTTAGCTGCTGTTCGGTGGAGATTAAAATAACATTTTTAATAGATATTGATAAAAGTTAATGAAATGTGTAGTTAAAAAGTTGTGGGTCCCAAAAATGTATTGTTAAAATTAATTGTTGACTTTGTCTTAGAACAAAATCTGGATTTTAATTTATAGCAAACGGGGGCTCAATTTAAAATTAGGAAAATAGTTGGGGACGTCCCAAAACTTTGATTCATGTTGAATCCTAGTCTCCCCTATCTTCATAAATTAACATTTACATCTACAATATTTTATTTTAGTTGCTCTTAGATCCCTATAGGAAATTTTATCCATATCTTTAATAAATAAGCTTCTTCTTTTTTTTTTAAATATAAAAGTGTATATTAACATTCCCTTTAAAGAAAAGACAAATTAATAATAAACAAGAATGAGGAAAAAAGGGGAAAAAATTGAGGCCTCGAGAGGAAACAATAAACAACATGAGAATTATAGGATTTTTTTTTCGTTCTTGTTTTTTATTTACTTTTTCGAAATTGGGGGTAAAACTATCCTTTTTAATAAAATAATTATGTTTACTAAAAGATAACGGTAAAATTGACCATCAACGGCCAAAGTAGTGGTAAAATGAAAAATTAAGTATGTCAATGCTCACATTGAAGTACGGTGGCCAGGTGCAATATCTATCGAAGTGTGGGGACTACTATCGCTATTTTACTATCAAATAATTCGACTTCTTGACAAAGAAATCATGCTATGTACCCATTGACTTTTCCTATTTATCATTTTTCTTAGAGTTAGAAAACAAAAACTATATTAATTAAGAAAATGACATATGAAAAAAGATGGATTTCCTTAACGCGTATTGTATGGTCCCTTATTGACCGATTCAAGTTTCATTTGTTCAACCATTTACTCGGGTTCAAAGACTTGACTGCATGCACAAAAAAACATCAAGGGACCCTTACCCCTCACTGTGAATTATATCTTACATCAATCAAAAAGGATTGCGATATATATGTTGGAAACATTATTCTGCATAAATTCGGTGGAGTTTTAACCTATCAAACAAGTCTGCTTTGTGTAACACATTTTGGTTATCCAACTATGCAGTAGATTAGTTGAGAGCAGACATGTTGTAATCCTTTTTTTTTTTTGTTATGGTGAATTATCCGCTTTTGTTCGTGATTTTTTTTCGTCTTGGATTTTTACGTAAATTTTATGTTCTTGTTTAATCTTATTTTCATATTTTCTTATTATTTCTCGTCTTTAATATTCATAACAAATGGTATCGGATCAATATGCAATTCTTGGCAATTGGTTCAATTTCCCAACAACAGTGATAAAGTAATGATAGGAACAAATGTACGATAATAAGAAAATCTAGTGAAATTTAGTGCAATTAAAAGTGCTGAAATAAAAGAAAATTGTTGTGACAATATAACCAACTTCATCATAAACCTCGTATGAACGAATGATGTTTTACGTAATTTATCAAAAGCTTATAACACTTTACACTTGCGAGCAAAATCATTATTTGAACGAATTTTTCTCACTTTGTTACATTATACAATTCTTGATTTCTAACTAGCTTGGCCTTTGAATGCTTGTAACATATCAAGTACCAAAAATCACGACATGTGTAATAACGTGAATTTCTCATTGAGTAAGTTTAAAGTTTGGAAAGACCACTGAAATTCCATTCTCTTCCTAGTTCGTTGAATTACAGGTCCCCTATTTTAGAAAATCCTTCATAAATCCGCTAAATAGCCAATCGATCCCAAGAAATTGCGGACCTCACCCACATTGGACGGTCTAGAACAATCAGCCATGACCTCAACCTTAGTTAGTCCACTTCAATTCATGTGCAGTAATCTCAAAAAAGCCTACGTAAGGATGAAATTCATAATTCAACCCAATCCTTAACTGCCTTTTATGTTACTCCTCCTTTGTGTATACTAAAATGTCGTCCAATAAAATTGTAATATTCGATCCACGTAAGGATGAAATTTTGGTTCATTAAATCGATAAAAACTACTAGCTCATTAGTTAATAGAAGAGATAACGATGGGGCATTTAAGAAGATATCATAACCTTCTTAAAGGTTCTAATGACCAATCAATTCAAATACAATACGAATATTTGATAATATCTAAGTTATTAAACGTAGTCATTATAAAGTTAGAATATACATAATTTTTAGAGTTTATTTTTAAGCATAGACTCTTTAAAATATAGAGTTAAATTACTAATTAGTAGCGCTAATTTGATAGAATCATGTATATGTCACTCATGTCAAAGTAACCTTCTCTGATTCATTTTTGTGCTATAAATGCCAGACACTGCTAATCGTTTTGAAACTCTAAAAACAAAAATCAGCACCTCAAAACTATCATGGCTTACTCTATCTAGTCATTGAACTATTCTCTAAATTAAACAATAGTAATTGAACTATTCTCTAAATTAAACCAGGGTCTCTAAACTATACTCCTTGTTAATAAACTAAATGTATAATATATAATCCATGACCTAATGACACTAAAGCAAATTAAGTAATATTTTTACGATTAAACTGTGGTTTAAAATCTTACCGAACCACAAATTATTGCTTGATTTAGTTTTGATTAGGGTGATATAACTGTCTAGTTCACATTTGAAATTTTGTCAAACCTTATAAGTGGTTTAATTTAAAAATATGTCAAAAGTCGTCCAAATCGAACGGCTAACCTCATCGTTATTAGTAAGCAGATATATTTAGCCCTTGTTTGGTTGGGATTATAATAAATTTTTTAGTTTATTTTAATAAAAGTTGATTAAATGTGTTGTTGAAAAGTTGTTGGTTCCATAAATTGTGTTGTTAAAATTAATTGTTGACTTTGACTTAAATCATAACCTGGATTTCAGTTCGTTGCAAATGGGGGCTCAATTTAAATAGTTGTGGAGGTCCCAAAGCTTTTATTCATGTCAAATACTGGTGTCTTCTATCTTCAAAACTTAACACTTACATCCCCAATATTTTATTTTAGTAGCATTTAGATCCCTATAGGACAATTTTATACTTGTCTTTAATTAATAAGTTCGCTTACATGCATACATACATACATACATATATATACATATACATATACACACACACACACACACACACACACACATATATATATATATATATATATATATATATATATAAGTGAATATTACCATTCTCACAAGGATGAGAAAAAAGGGAAAAAAAATATTGAGGCCCCGAGAGGAAACAATAAACATGTAAATTGTAGGAATTTCATTCTTGTTTTCATTTAATTTTTCAAAAAAAATGGGGTAAAACTATCCTTTCTAGTTTAATAATTCTGTTCACTTTAATAAGGGCAAAATTGACCATCAACTACCAAAGTGGTGGTAAAATGGAAAAAAAAAAAATTAGACGGTACAATATATGTCGAAGTGTGGGGACTACCGAAGCTATTTTCCTACCAAAATAATTCGACTTCTTGACATTGAAATCATGATATGTACCCATTGACTTTTTCTATTTATCATTTTTTTTTAGTTAGAAAACAAAATGGATATTAATTAAGAAAATGACATATGAAGAGAAATGTATTTCCTTAATGCGTATTATATGGTCCCTTAATGACCGGTTCAAGTTTCATTTGTATAACCATTGACTCGTATTCGAAGACTTGACGGCATGCACAGAAGGAACCATCAAGGGACTCTCACCCCTCACTATGAATTATATCATACGTTAAAAATGTGTTCATGGAAACGCGCCTTTATTAGTGGGATGATTCAACTGGATGGTGACATATGTCCTTGTTAGGATTATTGATCTAGCACATTGAAAGCTGAGTTAATATACTGTAAGACGCCGGTTCATTTGACAATTGAATGATTCATTTGGCTTTTGAGATAAAGAGTTCTAGGGAGAGTTTTACTCTCGTGAGTGAGTTAGGGTTTCAATATGTTCCTTCTCTCTTCAACATCTCATTCGACACTGTGGTTTGATTTTAGCCTCTGATACTTGTATTTTCTTGAGTGAAATTGTAAGAACGAGAGGGTTCTTATGTTGTAACTTTCTAGGAAGTGATACAAGGTTTCTTATGTGATTCTCGTCAGATTTGAGATAAGTCTCTTGAACCATATATGTATATTGACTGAACTTTATAACCTTCGTTGCTAGTTTTAAGACTTTATAGTGCAATCGAGCAATATTCATATTAATGGATGCTCAACATGGAATTATGTATTAAAATGGTCATTGAACCTCTTGGGCCTCAGTCAAAAAATTCATTGTGTTCAATCTTCAGTTCTGCAAGTTTATTTTCTATTCAATTAAAGATCCTTGTATCTTGAATTTAATATCGTGTATCTGGGACTTTTCAATGTAGAAATAAGATGTAAGAAAATAAATTAGACTGAAGCAAGAGTTTGACTCTTTCTTCTTAAGATGATAATGCTCTAAATAGGTGCTAATGATTTTTTGACACTCGTTTTTAAGATACAACGAATACATTTTGTAATATGAGCACTCCAATTTACATAGATCAATAGCTATACTAATGTTGACACTCATCTTCCAAGATACAATAATCACGTTGGGCAATAGGAACTCGCCCAATTTCCTTAGACCAGTGAACATACAGATATTGAGGACTCGCTTTACAGGAAAAATCAAACTCAAATTTATGTAGAAAATATTTAATTGTGCAAGTGACGAAATATACTAGTACGGGAATTAAGTGAATAGATTTTGAAAATGAGAAAGGACACAACCGTTTGGAGATTATTACCATTTAAAGAGTCACACCTATTGAAATGATCATTCATCTGAAAATATCCATTTTTCGATCAATCGTATTTTATAATATTTCGTCATGTGTCACATTCAGGTTAACAGATCATCCTATTACGTTAATACAATTTTCACGTGTTACATGTCTCATTACAATCTTAATTTCTCATTCATCTGAAAGTAGTTCGAGAAAGTACAATATAATGTACCTGGGGAGTAAAACATTTTCGAATTTCCATAACCAACTAACGAATCTTGCTTAACAAATTACTCAAAATTGGTAAAATTCCTCCATGAATAAAAAATAATGGAAAAGACTATGAAGACATTAAGAGAATCTAATTGGGAAAACTATTTAATGAGGAGAAATAGTTAATGGCTTTGAATCTGTCTTTGTAGAATACTATCATATTTACTTGTCTAATTATTGAACACAATATTTTGAACTATTCAGCCGTTGGTGTAAACTAAGACAATAGTACCTAAGTAGTAAATTCCCAACACTTTCAACTTCCTATGATTGAGTTCATTTTGATCCTGAAGTACTCTTTAGTTTCATGAGTGCTTTAGAAAATTCAAACTTTAAGACATTCTCATAGAAGCAATCCCACAACATACTTATATAGGTGATATTCTAATTAAGAGTATATGGCATACCCCACTTGGTCTATCTAAGCTATAACAATCATCAAAATATTCTTAACCTAAAGCACTCTACACATAGCACTTTTCATATCATAGGAATTCGTAAAAGTTAAACTCCCACTTGCTAATTGAATTTTAAAGATTGTTATCTCATCGAACGAAGATCTTGGAATCTGCAACAAGGTTGGGCTACCAACAAAAAGATCCTTAAATAGTAGACTTCAAGCACATTTTTTCTCAATATGCAGTATACTCGATCTCTTGATATACAAAGCTTTGTTAGTGGATCTACCAAATTACTCCATTTGAGATCAAATTTATGATATGTGTCTTTCACATATAGATTCCATGTTTTATTATATGTAGCTAGCTATCGCAATTAACCAATATGACAAACACAATCTATTACCAATAAAGAAAACCCCCCAAAAAATGTTTGAAGTTACGTGCTTCCTTCTAACTTTATTTAAAGCTCTATTTTGATCTTACAACTATAATGTTGTATGGAGAATTTTTAAAAAACAACTGCACTTTCGACAGTAAAATATGTTTATTAGTAGCTGAATCATTACGTTGGATATCCAATTCCCTACATTGTACACATGATAAAATAAATTACTTATTTAGAATACTGAAATTGAACATTTTGAATATTCTTCAAATATCTTAATACTATTATTGCATATCTGACACACATGCAATAGCTCATTTAGCTTCTATTTTAGTGACTTTTGTTTAAGGCATTTCACATTTGTTATCATTCTCATACTTCTAAAATTTGTGTAAGGACTATCTATCCTTTCCATTTTAAAGAAATTTTTTTATGATTTTATTAGGCAATCTATTAAAAAATAACTTATAGATAGTATTACCTCCACAGATCATGTGTTAAGCTTGAAGTTGAGTTCATCAACTATTTTATGTTTTGACTCTATGATTGATCATGTCTCTTTATTAGACAAGATAATATCAATTCTTTTTACTCCACTTCACCATATAGGCCTAGGAACATCAATGTTTCATGATAGTCAAGCATTTCCATATTTATAAGAGACAAACGGTTGGCCGTAGATAAAGGAATGTGACATTACTAGGAATTCAAAGTACAATGTTGTTTTGGGAAGCAATACTCGAAATTTCCGTTTACTTTTGAAAGTTACGGGATAGCGTTTGACCGAATTAGATCACCGTTATTAATTTGACCTTACGTGAACACAAGATTTGTTGACGGAGAAACTCAACGTAGGTAAAAACTTTGGGACCAAGCCAATTACTTACACTATAGACAATGTGGGTTATAGTTCGATTCCAAACTAGTTTCACTGGATGTTGTAAACTCTGCAACTCCAAGATATGCTTTCATTCGAGCCTCACGATCTACTACCATAGATGTTGTCTAGCCAACCTGTTAGATTTTCCGCTCTACCTCCCGTAACTTTTAAAATCTGCTGTACTTCAGTCTTACAATCTTCTGCATACACCTCTTCCAAGTGGATATACAGGAATCACCTATTCATATTCTACTTACTGCACTTGAATTCTTTCTTTTAAGAAAGCAAGGTGTTTTGGATTAATTCTCCTTGATGTTTTCCAAAAATCAATAGCCGGATCACAATATTGATGTGGATGAATTCATCAATAAATTGCCTCTTGGATCTCTCAAATATAATATGGATGAATTTCACAATAGAATAATAATGTGGCAACCTCCTCAAATTCGTGCAAGACACCTCTATTTATATGTAGGGAAAAACAGGTGTCATGGACCGTGTAAAACTCTTCAAAATCGCGTTTTATGTTTGGTCGTATAATTACGTCGCTGGAGTAAGAGGGACGTTTCGCTCGAGCGAAGGGTTTGTCGCTAGAGCGACGGGTGGGTGAATAGCGAGCGAAGGTGTTCCTGTGTGTACCACTCGAGCGAGACGTTGGCGAACAGCTAGCGAAAATCCGGCGAGTCTTCAACTTTGTTCCAAACTTAAATTCGAACCCTAACTCAACTATACATAATTGCACATAGGTCGTTGACTTTTACAAGTGTTCATTTTAGTCTTTTTGTTCGCAAACATGCCAATTACAATATAAGACCTAACAATCTTCCCCTTTGGCATTTTGTGACAAAACTATTTTAACAAGTTAAGGAACTAAACAATTAAATGATTCTACCCAAGTTACCCAAATTCTTCTGCTTCTAGCATTCCTTGGTATACTTATTTCCAGAAATCAAAGACTCACATATCCAGTGTTTAGTATACCCAAATTCTTCCGCTTCTAGCAATCCTTGGTATACCTATTGCTCACGTGATACAGGAAATCAAAAACTCATATAGGCAAATGAGCATGCTAGTTTGAGGCGTGACATTAATTTCAATCAAAACACCAACCGAAACATAAACATCACAAAACATCAAAACTCAAACAACTATGCATATGATCATATGCTATACAGATACAATGTACATTCTCCCCCTTACTGCAAAATCTCAATGTTTCACACAAAAAGAAAATAAATAATCAAGCACAAAAAAAAGGTGCATGTGACAAAACAAACATTTAGAAAATGCACATATATGAAACTACAACCTAAAAAACAAACAAGAACATGCGATGCATGTAAAAGTCAACAACATGTAACCATTAAGTATAGACATGCATCAAAAATACCTAATCAGCTAGGTATGTGAACGCTCTTACACCTAAGAGCACCGTGATCTTTATTAGAATTGTTCAAATCACTTTTTTCACCTAAATTTGCCCAGTGAGAGAATGATTCACAGACAATTATGTCACCAACTTGGTCAAACGACTCACTTGATTAGTAAGAAATCCAATCTGACCAACAAACTCCGGATTTCTATTCATATTAAGGCTCATGTGTCTATGACTGTTTAGGAATTGATGACATTTAGGGCATATGTGTCTTAACTCACTACAGTGAAAGCAGGTCGGCACAAACTTAAGAGCAATGTCATGTGGACGTTGACGTTTATTTTTAGGTCGATGGGTCCTACGCTGTCTAGTAGGCCTCTGTCTAACAAATCTCTTATCCTTAGGTTCGGGGTTAGGCACATGATTGGGCTGGTAAGTGGCATAAACAAATGTGATCTTAGAAGTACTAGCGGTGTTTTCCTTAAACCCTAGACCTCCCTTATTTCCAACCGGCTTGCCCATTCCTAGAATGTTATCTAACTTTTCAGAACCACTAGAAAAGGCAAGTAATTGAGACTTAGAATACTCTAGATTGCTCAATATGATCTTGATCTGAATTTCTAAAGTCTCTTTCTTGATGGTCAACTCACTCACTTTCCTAGAGGACCTCTCAATCTCACCGGTGAGATTGTTAACCCGAGTCTCTAAGGTTTCATTCATTGTTTTTACTTCACTCAGGATTGAGGTAGATTGGTTAATGTGCGCTACTAACTTCTCATTTTCCAATTCAAGTTCTTTTTGCTTCGTACTCAAAACTTTGTTTTTAGTAATCTTAAGACTCTCCTCATACATATTTTCATTGGCATATTGGATATCTTCCTAATCCTCATCACTATCTAAGTCCTCATCTTTATCACTCCCCTGGTTAGATTCATCATTAACCCTAGGAACAAAGGCAATGTATTTCCCACTTTCCTCGCGAGTGGATTTCTCAGTCTGATTATCCGAGTCGAACTCGTCATTAGTGAGAGTAGCATTCAAGGCCTTCTCCTGATCTTTCCGACTGCTAGGACACTCTCTCTTGACATGGCCAAAACCTTAACAATTATGGCACCTTATTGATTTTGATCTTCTTCTGAGAATCACTTGGGGTACCTCTATGTCTCTCATGAGAGTTATTTTTCTTCCTAATCATCTTCTGGAATTTTTTAGCCAAGTATGCTAACTCCTCATCATTTAGTGAAACAAAATCAAAAGATCCATCCCTGTTACTCCTAGTAGTTTTTAAAGTCATAGACTTATGTTTTATAGGATTATCTAAAGTTAGCTCATAAGTCTGGAGAGATCCGACTAACTCATCTACCTTATTAGAATCAATATCCTTACTTTACTCAATAGCTGTGACTTTTGGCCTGATTCGCTTGGGTAAGGATCTAAGAATTTTTCTAACTATCTTAGGTTCAGAAATTCTCTCACCTAGATTGAATGATGAATTTACTATATCGTTTAAGTTAGCATAAAAGGAGTCAAAGCTCTCATCTTCCCCCAGTCTAATTTTCTCAAACCTTGTGGTTAGCATTTGTAACTTAGAATTCTTTACTACCTGTATTTCCTCATGTGTGGTCTGTAGAATATCTCAAACATCTTTTGCTACCTCACACATAGACAGTTTCCTAAACTCTTCAGGAGACATAGCCATAAACTGGGCATGTAAGGTTTTATTGTTCCAGTTACACTCATCTAAGTTAACCGTTGACCAGTTTTCTATGGGGGTGGGAGTGGCTACATTATTCACTATGGTACTAGGGGCAGATCAACCATTGAAAACACTCATCCATATCCTCTCATCCATGGATTTCAAAAACGCTCTCACTTTCTAGTATGCGTAATTACTACCATCAAAATGGGGCAAGACATATAATGAACTACTCATTTAGACCAGATTCAGGTCAAGACACGAAATTAGGTTCTGATACCACTTGAAAGTCACGGGATAGCACTAGACTGAGCCAGATCACCATTTTTAATTTGACCTTACGTGCGGAATAAATCTAATCAAAGCAACAAATCACTTTTAATTAGTTTCAAGATGACTAAACAAACAAGTCCAATTCCTATGTTGAATTACCACAATTTTAATATTATGGAAAACAATAAATAACACAAGATTTTTTTATGGACAAACCCAATGTAGGTAAAAACTCAGGGGTCAAGCCAGTTACCTCCATTATAAACAATGTGGGATACAGTTCGATTCCAACTTAGTTTCACTAGTTGTTGTAAGCTCTTCAACTCCTAGATATGCTTTCATTCCAGCCTCACGATCTGTTATCATAGACACTGTCTAGCCAACCTGCTAGATCTCCCATTCTACCTCATGTAGCTTCCAAGATCTGCTGTACTCCAAACTCACAATCTTCTATCAAGATTCGCTATACAGTCTTACAATCTTCTACACACGCCTCTTCCAAGCGGATAAACCTTGATCTAAATTTGAATTCGAACCCTAGCTCAACTATGCATAATTGCTCCTAGGTCCTTGACTTTTATAAGTGTTCATTTTAATCATTTTTGTTTACAAACATGCCAATTACAATATATGACCTAACAAATTTCATTTCAAAGTTGGCCTATGTTCCTTAATTCGAGAGGTTTTTCGATTTTTGAACTGAGCTAGCTCTTTTTTTCTTGAAATTTTAAATTTTGTTTTCAGCTGTCTATGGCTGCCGCCTTTTCAAAGGTAGTTTACACGGCCCATTTTGGTCCTTGTTCATGTGGTTGACACAAGCTGGCCCGTATGGTTCGTCGAGCCATATGGGCTGGTTCGGGCCAACACCTAAAAATGAGTCTCGACTCGAGCCTTAGCTCAGTTCCAATAAAGCTCGAGCCGAGCATGCTTAGGCTTTTTCTGGATTGAGCCACGGGCTGCTCAAGTCGACGAGATGGATTGACATCCCTATAGATATTCAAGAGATTGATAAATGCTTTGTTGAAAAATCATACTTCTAGTATTATTATGTAAGGCTGTAAACGTAAGCTAGAAAATTTGCAGAGGTTGAATTTGGGGGAGTGAAATTGAGGATGACCAAATAAAGAAAGAAAATAGAATAGAAGTTGGAAGTTCAAGTAACAAGCGAGAGAGAGAGAGAGAGAGAGAAGAGAGAGAAGAGTTAGCTTGAAAATGAGAAAATTGAACAAAAACGAAAAGTCGTGAATGTATTAAAAAAAATTACGCTTCGAAGAATTTAAAATTTTTGAGGAAAATTACTTTATTATTTATAAATATATTTTATATAATATATTTTTTGGGGGGCCTTACCAAGACGGGGGCTTTAGATGATTTTCTACCCTGTCTATAGTGAGGATTAACACTGGTGATCATCAACGTACTACACAAATAATATTATTATTCTTTTATATAAAAGTGTAAAGAAAGATGTAACAAAGATCAAGATGGAAAAATAAATAATATATACCATTCTAGAATTTTTAAATTTTACATTATTAATGCTAAACGCTTGTTAAAACTTTCACGACAAGAGAATATGATGGGTCCCCTAAGGTTTTTACTGATACTAAAGTACATCAGCAAATTCATTTATAATGATATTTAGTTTCACTGAAATTGTAACTCCAGTCTGTATGGCACTAACGTAGGATTAAATGATAAGTGTCATTAAATGAATTTCATTCAGCCTATCATTATATAGTGCCACATAAATTGGGGTTACAACCCCAATAAAGTTACATATCATTACTCTTTTACAATAATTAAAAATAAATAAAAAATTTACTACGAAGGCCACCGGAAATGAATATGCCATCATAAATATTATAATATGAGCTACCAATTGACAAGGTATTGGGGATAAAAAAGTCCAATTTAAAAATAATAATTGCCGTCGTTCTTCGAAGAAATCGTCCATTTCCCGTTTGACCGAAGACCAAAAGGCCAAATCCAACTATTCAAAGTCTATCACCCACCCATGACCCATCTTCACATATATGTGCCAGTTCCCCTCAACCTCCAATTAGTCCAATCCGAAATCCATATTCTCTAAAGGTTTTGTGAAAATCATGGACAGGGAACAAGAAGAAATACAGTTTATGGGGTTCTTTGGAATCTTCAAAGAATCATTCAATATAGTTTCTTCATGGAGAAAAATTTTCAGCCAAATAACCATAGCGTTAATCCTCCCTCAATCCTTCATCTACTTAGCCCACATCCAAATCTCAGATCTTCTGTTTGCAGATATCAAGCACGATGAATACATATTGGATAGAACTCCTGAGGGTACCTCTTCATATAACAATATCTCGAGTATTTTATCCTCCGACAGGACCGCCTTTATTCTGTTCAGAATTGGCTACGTGATTTTCTCTATCATTCTTTCCCTCCTTTCTACATCTGCTGTGGTTTATACAATAGCCTGTATTTATACTGCCAAAGAAATTAGCTTCAGAAAGGTCATGAGTGTAGTTCCAAAGGTTTGGAAGAGGCTTATGGTTACTTTCTTGTGGAATTTTATTATTTTTTGCATACAATCTCATTGCGGCCTTGATCTTAGTTATGGGTGTTCTTGTTTTGCTTAGATCATCAAAGTATGCTATGGTGACTTTTGCCTTACTTTGGTTCATAGTATACTTGATTGGATCGGTATATATCAGCCTAATATGGCATCTGGCTACCGTGGTTTCGGTTTTGGAAGAAAGTTATGGCCTTAAAGCCATGGCAAAAAGTCAGGCTCTAATCAAAGGAAAAATGGGAGTTTCTATTTGTGTTTTTCTTGTATTAGGCCTATGCTTTTCAGGGATTCAGCTGTTTTTTGAAAATCGCTTAGTTATTAGGAAGGGAGATATTGGAATAGCAAACAGAATAGGGTATGGACTTGTATGCCTGTTTTTGCTGTCTATTCTTCTCCTGTTAGGCCTCATCATACAGACAATCATCTACTTCATCTGCAAGTCGTATCACCACGAAAACATCGATAAGTCGTCATTAGCAGATCATCTTGGAGGGTATCTTGGAGAATATGTTCCTTTGAAGACTAAAGATGTTCAACTAGAGCAATATCAAGTTTGATACAGTATGGTTTTTAAATGAATCTATTTGCATCAATCTACATAACAAGCTTGTACCATGTAGACATGTAGTGAATAATAAACTATGAAACAGAGGAGCTCAAATTTTTCTGCAAATTATTGGCTATGCCTTGCTTTATGTTATTTTGTTCTGTGTATTTTTGTTTTTCTATAATTAAATCTCCTTATCTAAAAGTTTGAGATGTGAAAGATGGGATGTCTTCAACTATATCATTGTTTACATACTTTAGTACTCAATTATCCATTTATAGTTAATTCTCATTTTATGTTGACAATCGATATTACTTATGTGACAGATTTCTCTTTGAGATAAGTTAAACCAATTTTTACCTACAATCCAACTATATCTCTATGAAATATTTGAATAGAAAATGCAATGCAAAACTAGAACATTGCGAAAGTTTGCTCCAATTGTAGAAGTATTTCTATCTCCTATGAGTTATTTGTGCTTACTATTTGAGCTACAAACAAGAATTATCTCGGATAGTCCTGAATTCCAAAAACAATCTTAAATTGAGCTAGATATTAGGACGTCAATCAAAAGAATAAAAGCAATCAACAACGACAAGAATTTAATATAAAATGAGCAATTCATAAATTAAAAAGTCAAGGAGTTTCATTGTAATCCTAGCAAAAGAAGTCTAGCCTCTCATAATTTCATCAAAGCAATACAAGATAAAACATAATCGATATAATTTAGAATAAAAATTGGGTACAACCCTTAATCTTGATCATTTTCAATGATTGTAGAAGGAACTTCCTCTTTCAACTCATCATAGTTGATAAGTGTTGTTGATCTCTAAAATTGCGCCAACAAATACCGGGCCCACTCGCATACACGTGAGCTAATTTCAAAATGTAAGGACGAATTGCTAGTCGTCAACGCTTGGAAAATGAGGACGTGGGAGAAGCTCAATGACGCGAGACAAATATGTTCGGGCTCCGACGGTAGATTTGTAAAACGATTTTAGGATAATAACCAATCGTTAATGATTTTAAGAAAATGAAGTCATCTTTATGCAAATTAAGGTGAGTGTATATTCCGAATGAGAGAAAACAAACAGTTGCTTTTTGTAACTACTTTTGCATTAGCCTTCAAAGGTACATGCATGGGGTATTTATAGTATTACAAATGAAGTGGTGGCCCTTAGATGAAAGTACACGTAGCCTCATCTCTTTAGTCGAAACATCTAATCCTAGGTATCAATTTGACTTCCTAACCAAAAGCAGCCATCTTATTGACAAGACAAGACACTTATTCTCATTACAAATATCACATCAATCATTCGAAGAGGATCTCATTCATAAATTCTAGATCTATGCATTCAGGTTGCCACTTGCTATGGTTGAGCCTCAGATTTGGTCACAGGGCCTCGTTCTCCATGCAGGGTGCTTTGGTGGCGGCGGGTCCACAATGAAAGTTGGTTGGCGACGTTGGGCCATGTTCCAAGTGGATCGGTCACATGGAGCCACATGTGACGAGGCGTAACAATAGTCATCCAAATCCATGTATAATTATTTATATCATGCATGGACTTAGCAGTTAATCGTGGTTCTTGGAATTTGTTTGCGCAGAGGTAGAGAGAATGCTGAGATGTCGAGGCTACTTTATTCCAAAGAATAGCTAAATTTTATTCGAAGCCGAGGCAGAGAGAATGCTAAACTACCGATGCTACTTTATTCCAAAAAATAGCTTAATTTTATTCGAAGCCGAGGCAGAGGAATGCTGATCTTCCGAGGCTACTTTATTCTAAAAAATAGCGGAATTTTATTCTAAGCCAAGGCAGGGAAAATGCTGAACTGTCGGGCTACTTTATTCTGATATTTGACTTTGATAATGGTGCCAATGATTTGACACTTTCGCCTGTTACCAAGAAAAGGGCAGCCTAACTGTTACAACTCCCCATACACCTACGACTGTTACATTGAATGTGTAATGATGGCCACAATTTTGCAATCATTACATGGACACCCTGAGACTCGTGTGTGATAATCACGCCTTAATCTGAGACATCTGCAGAATAAATCGTTTGAATTCAACTCCTCAGATGCAACTAAGAATGGATGCTTTGGATTGAATAGATTGTGATCCTACGGGTGGGGTTCATTCTTCCTTCATATAAAAGTTGTATCAGGCCATTGTTGTGCCTTTATCTTCACGAAAATCACTTAAACTCTCCAAGTTTTCAAACTTTTCGACATTCTTCCATTTTCCAGCGACCGTTTCTCCTTAGATCTTCATTTGTTCTAGGTATTTCTCTGTTAGATAGTTTTCTTCATAATCTTCATCGATTTTTATCATCTTTAATGGATTCTAAGTGTGCTAGGGGTATAGTTACAATTGTTAGGTTAGGAGAGTAGGCTCTGCCTTGTGGGTGGAAATGTGGGTTTTGGGTTATGAGTGAAGGTCCCACAAACTATGAGCCAGATTGGGAAGCTGCTAGAATCCCTTCTACGATGACCTCCAAGGAGCTGGCCAATCTTAGGGAGATGTATAGCATACCTCATTATATAGAACTCCTAGTCTCCGAAGCCCACGAACAAGCCTGTTTTTCGAGGTCGGGATGTATGGTTGTAAGTGAATTCTTGTTTTTTTTAGTTGAAGGATGGCGGTACCTCCGAGAGTTTATTAATTGCCCCCACCTGTGGTGGAGGAAAATCGTGGTTACATGTTCGGAAAGAAATAGCAGTAAATAAGGAAGACTACTTTCCTTACAATAAATGAATGCTTTTTCCACTAAAGTTACAGACTATTATGAAATTCGTGGTAAAAATAAATGAAGAATGTCAAACATTGGTCCTTGAATTTTAAACAAGTGAATTCTTGTTTAAAACAAAGACGTGTCTGCTCCTGCATCTCTGTTTCAGGGCAGTATTGAGGAGCTTTATGTTGGCTCCAACCCAGGTTTTGCCAAACGGGTGGAGCCAATTGGTTGGAACCTTCTTCCTTTGGAAGGAAGTGTCTTTAGGTGAGGACATGCTTCTGTATATTTTACAAATACTTTTCCAACCCCGAGTACTTGGGAAGGATGAGTCGAATGGGTGATATTACATAACCCCTTGGGGGCTCATGCCCTTTTGTAGTAGGTCTATCCTCTTCCATTAAGGGTTGGAAGTAGTCTTGATTTTGGGTACGGCATATGTGGCAAATGGTTGAGAGAGACACAAACCCAGCCTGCAGAGTACCGACCCAGTACTTCGAAACACGTGAGTGCCTCCACTTGTATCTCTTTCATTCTTTTCCTATAACCTTATCTAACACCTTTTTTATAGATACCAGATCTCGCTTTCAACTCCACAAAGTGAGACGTGATTGAGGACATTTACAAACATCCTCTCAAACTTCGACACTTCGACCATTTAATTGACCGAAGCAGATAATTCCTCATATTTGTTTCATTCTTGTTTATGGTGGTTTCTAATCTTTTCCTTTTTTTTGTTGCTTGTAGATAAGTTTAGGAAGAAGGAGTACCCCACTCCTTATTTGTTTTCTATTCTTAAGGCCACCTTCACAGTGGGCACTAGGGCTCTGAAGCCTTCATTTGGGGACGCTGAGGAGATGAGGAGGAAGTTGGAGTGCCTCTACAAGGACCACGTCGAGAAGGGATGACAAGGGAAATGGGAAAGCCACCGAGGAGCCCCATAAGAAAAGGAAGCTGACCCACAGTAGCAGCTCGCCCTTAGTGAAGTTTGGGACCACTATGTCCTATTCTGGAAAAGCTACTTCTCCTTTGAAGTTGACGGACTCTGCCATAAGGGCGATAAAGGTTGAGATGGTGAGGAAGGCCAATGAAGAGGCCGCATGGAAGAATAGAAGACCTCGGAGATTGGGAAGAAGGCTCAAACAGAAAAGACCTCGGGAAAGTCCGACAGATTCTTGGCATGGCAGGATGAGAAAATAGCCTTTGTCATAATGAAGATGCTACCACCAGAGGTCCGAGGCGCAACTGCCAGCTTCTACAAATTTGGACTGATAGGTCGTAAACTTACGTGTCCACCTGTGATGTGGTGGACCTCAGGACGACCCTTGTAAGTCAAAGTGTCAGGGCTTTTGGGGTCGCTTTAGAATGCCAAAAAGTCTTGTCTGATATTCACTCAAGAAATAAAGCCTCAGTGGATAAGTTGTCTGAAGCTGAGGAACAATAAGGAAAATAAATGTCGAGACTGAGGCAATGAGGACCCAACGAGATGAAGATGCAGCCAAATTGGATTCTGCCTTAGCCGAAATATAAGCTCTAAAGAGGAAAGTTTATGAGTCCCAGTACAATGTGTCCTCTTTGAAGAAGACAGAGACCTCGAACAATCATAAAAAACTTACCACAGAGGCTCTAGAAAGGGCAAATATGAAGATTGATGGGTTCAAGGATGCCAAACAATTTTTGGAGATTCAAATAAAGTACTACGTGGAGGAGGCCAATAAGGCCAATGCTGATGCTCAACGGGCAAGAGAGGAGGCAGTAAGGAATTATATTGCCAACTTTTATCTTACCGATGTGTATCAAAGCTTTTCTGCCTATTGGATGAGGTTCGCTATGCCGAGGTAGTGGAGCAGGTGGAGGAACATGTTCCAGAACTGAACATAGCTAAGCTGAGGCAGAGTATTTGGAAGAAGTGCCTCAAACCCTAGCCAATGAGGCTGTTGAAGAAGAAGTGGACCAAGAGGAGACTCTTGAGGAAGAAACTTCAACCCAAGCTACAGCTAAAGCACCTACTGTCGAGGCGTTTGTGGCTCAGGCACCCCCTGTTTAGTGTAGTTTTTTTATTTCCACCCTTTGTAATGGCCACAACCCTCTTTTTGTGATGATCAATTTTTATCAATGAAATGAATTTTGTCAAGTACTTTGTGCCTATTTTTTATTGCGAGGCTTGACTCCATATTTAACCAACCATAATAACTTAACCAATACCTGAATTAATCTCATTTCTTAAATAATGAACGACTCCATTAACTTAATGTATCGTTCCATTTTTAGTGTTTCGAATTCATTCAAACAATTTATCACCTAGAAGAAACAACGAGTTGATACATTCACATGGTGGATGGCTAATCCTTTGAAGGCTTTTCACTTAACCTTTAGCTTCGTCAAGAGGAGCCATGTGTTGTACGTCTTGGAGTACAAACGAGGTGACCTAATTTTTGGGGTCTGACCTTCTTCTCCAAAGCGTCAATGTTTCTTCGCATGGTGGATGGTTCATTCATCTGAAGCATTTTTGCTCAAAGTTCAGTTTCATCAAGGCGAGGCACGTGATGTACACCTCGGAGTGCAAACGAGGTGATCCCTGTTTTGGGGTCTGACCGTTTTCTTTGAGGCTCCCACGCTTCTTCACATGATGGATGGTTAATCTATATAAAGGCTTCTCGCTTGACATTCAGTTTCATTATGGCGAGGATGTGATGTACGCCTCAAAGTGCAAGCGAGATGACCCACTTTTTAGGGTCTGGCCCTCTTCTCTGAGGTGCCCACGCTTCTTCACATTGTGGATGGTGCATCTATGTGAAGACTTCTCGCTTGACGTCCAACTTTGTCAAGACGAGACATGTGTTGTACGCATGGAGTGCAAACAAAGTGATCCCTTTTTTGGGGTCTGACCCTCTTCTTCGAGGTTCTCACGCTTCTTTACATGGTAGATGATTCATCCATGTAAAGGATTTTTGCTTGATGTTCAGATTCGTCAAGACGAGGCATGTGATGTACACCTCGAAGTGCAAGCAAGGTGCCTACGATCGATTATTGGGACTTATTGCTCTTCACATTGTTATTAAACAAAGCATTCATTTATTTACAAAGACTGGGTAAGATCTTTCAACTATTGAGCACATTTATTCATATTATATTCTTAAATGCTCAACATTCCATGGATGAGGTTGCACCTTACCACCCATATCTTTGATCCAATAAGTGTCATGTCGAAGCTCTTCTTTGATGCAATATGGACCTTTCCAATTCGGATTTAAAGTGCCTACCTCGGGCTATTTGGACGATACGAACACTCTCCGAAGCACCAGGTCATTAGTCTGGAAGGACCTATTTTACCTATTTTTTACTTTAGCGCTATAATAACGAGTCATCTTTCTTTGATATGTAGCCAATTTTAACTGAGAATCATCTCATTTTTCATCAAGAAAGCTCACATATTCTAAGCTCATCATTTGATATTTCACTGAAGTACAATCGACATGGAGAAGGTAACGTGACCTCTATGGGGCTCAAAGCCTTGGCTCCATAAGCTATCTAGGAGGGAGTCTCTCCCTGTTGGAGTCCTGCTAGTAGTTCGGATTGCCCACAGCACTTGCAGTAGCTCATCAACCCATATCCCTTTGGATGCGTCGAGTTTTCGTTTTAGAGAATGTTTGATTGTCTTGTTTATAGCCTCGACACGTCCATTGGTTTGGAGATAGTGAGGTGGAGAAATGTTTCATGATTCCCAGCTCCTCACATAGATCCCTGATTTTCTTGTTATCAAATTGCCCCTATTATCCGAGACAATAGAATGGAGTATTCCAAACCAGCATATAATGTTCCTCCGAACTCAGAAGTATTTGCTTTCGTGATTTTGGTAAGAGGCTCAGCTTCAACCTACTTCCTGAAATAATATATAGCACCAATAACAAAACTTGCACTTTCTCTGCCTTTGGGCAGGTGACCTATGAGGTCTACGCCCTATTTGCCAAGGGGCTAAGGGCTGGATACTGTAGTCCATTCTTGAGACAGTTGCTTTTGAATGGAGAAAAAGTTAGCATTTGTCACATTTTTGCACAAACTTAATGATATTATTTTTAATGTGGGCCAATAATACCCTAGCCTCAGTGCTTTCCATGCCAACGTGAGCCCTCTCGAATGGTTGCCACACATATCTTTTGTAGATTTCTCGGAGTATGTAGGTAGTTTCTTCTTTTCGAACGTACCAAAGGAGGGGAGATGAGAAGCCTCTCTGGTAGAGTACATCATCCATAAATACGAAATGGGTTGACCTCCTCCTTATCTTGTTGGCCACTTATTTGTTGTCGGAAAGGACCTGATCTTTAAGATAAGCTATGATTGGTTGCATCCAAGTAGGGATTCCTTCCACCCACATAATTTCTTCTAGAGCAATAGTGATATGAGCCAGGATAGGCCCCAGGTGATCAAAAGTACAATGTTCATTGAGAAGAATTTGAGGGCTCGTTCGAAGGTGTTTAGGGCCGATAACGTAGTTAATGACGTCACACAAAGTCATATAAATGCCTGCTCGGGAAATAGGATACATGGGGTTGAAGACAACATGTCAATGAACAAGTTTCGTGTTTGGGTCGAGGCCGAAAACCAATTGGATCAACACGATACAAGCAGGCGAAGAAAGATGTTAGCCGGAACTCTAAGCGACTGCTTAGAGTAAATGGCAAGCGGTCGCCCAAGCCACTACCGCAAATACATGAAGGCGAAACGAGTCTTCTAAGCGACCGCTTAGAAACATACTAAGCGGCCGCTTGGTTATAATTTTGGTCCGATTTTCCTATTGTTTGGCGAGATGTTTAGTTTGACAATAATTCTTATTTTTGGTAATTTCTATATTTTAGGACTCTAGAATTTCGTATTTTTCAGAATTCCTAGGATTTATTACTTTAGTATAAATAGGAATTTTATTCTCATTGTATTAAGAACTTTGATATTGAATTAAATTGAAAAGATTTTACTTTCTACTTCGTTTTCCATGAACAATTTTATCGAATTTATCAAAGATGAATAATCTTTGTGGCGTTCAAACATCGGTATGAGAGTTCTTCAATTATGTAATCAAGGGGTTCAGCGTATCATCGTTATCTTTGGGTTTTTTGGTTCACTTTGTTGGGTTTAAGTCCAACCCGAGTTTTATTGGCGTTCTTGGGTTCCGCATCAATCTCGTTGTGGGTTTCATAGTCATCGTTGCTACAGGGTTCGCATCAAATAGAAGGCCTCAAGAGGTGCCCAATTGGTACCACAGTCAGTAGTTCCGAGTCTTTGCTGCTATCTAACTTAACAATACATCAGCATGGGCATTCTCAACACACGGGATTTGTTCAAGTTCAAATTTTCAGAAGATGGGACTTAGTTCATCACCAATTTAAGGTACGTAGCCATGCTCTTGTCCCGGGCTGCAAAGTTGCCATTAACCTGGCTAACAATTAATTGGGAGTTGCTATTGATGTTTAACCTCCTAACTTGCACTTCTTTGGCAAGTCTGAGCACGACAAGCAACGCCTCATATTCAGCCACATTGTTGGTGGCTTTAGATCTAAACCACACTGCAGAATTCAACATATGACCCTTGGGGCTTACTAGGACCACCTCTGCTCCCGAACCTATCTCCCCAACTGACTCGTCCACAAAAAAATTCCATGTTGGGGGCTCGACGGGTTCCATTTCTTTGTCCACTCGGGGATGATGGCAAACTCTACCATAAAATCAGCTAGGGCCTGGCCCTTGATGGCAGCTCTTGTCTTAAAGAGAACGTCAAATTCACTGAGTTCAACTGCTTATTTCGGCAACCTCACCGAAATGTCAGGCTTCTAAAGTACTTTTCTAAGCAGAAAGTTGGTTAACATGTGTACAGTTTGAGCTTGAAGTACGGTCTCACATTTTTGGAAGTTGTGATCAATGCTAAGGCTAATTTCTCCATGTCCGGGTATCGAGTTTTGGGCACTAGTAATGCCTTATTGAGACAGTAAATGGGCAGTTATGTGGTATCTTATTCTCGGATGAGAACTGCACTAATGGCCTCATTGGAGACGGCTAAGTAAAGCTGTAAAGCCTCTCCAAGTTTAGGTTTTGAGAGGATGGAGACCTATCCTAGGTGCCTTTTTAGCCCCTGGATGGCCTCTTCACAGTCTTCATCCACTTAAACTTCTTTCCTTCCTTCAAGGGAACATTTGTTGGTGGCCTTTGAAATGACACGACTTAGAACAACCACACGACTCAAAACCTTAAAGAAGGGAACATGTGGTCTTCAATATTATGGACTCCATTACTTGAACATGTAAATGTATAGATTTTATCAACTCTTTGAAGTCTCGGACTTGGCTCAAATCTCTCTCTAACATGTTTCGAATTCTTGATGGTTTCTAGCGTAGCCCAGATCATATCACTATTTCTCTCATTGTACTTAACTTTGAATTTATCATTTATTGAGAGGAAAGTTTCAAATTGTAAATTCATTACTTTTTAAACTTGTGGGTCTTAATAGGAGATTATGTGATTCTTGTTCCAGATCACGTGTAACCTGCTATTATATATCATTCTTTCGAGCGGGCTAACTTTCATCTTCGACTAGATGTCATCAATTTGTTCTAAAATCATCAAGATGCCAAGTTCTTCGAGAAAGAAACTAATAATCTGCATGAGCATATTTGATCTTTTCTTATACTATGTGAGGTGATTAAATATGAAGGGTTGTTCGGGATGCCTTGAAAGATAGTGTAAGAGATTGGCTACACTCGTTACTTGCCTGGAGCATCGTATCTTGAAATGATATGGTGCAAAAATTTACAATGGAATTCTTTCCGTTGTCTCGAGTTCATCAGATCAAGAATGAAATACATACTTTCAAACAAAGTTGTCCAAAAGCATGGAAAATGTTCAATGATCCATTTAACAAGTGTCCCAACCTAGACATTTCTAAACAAGCCTAGGTATATATTTTCAATTCATGGCTACTTCTAGAATACCGCAACATGGTCGACACTTCAGTGGGTGGTCTGGTAACGAAGATGAACATGGACAAGATCGATGATCTTTATGAAAGAATTGCAAAGAATTAGGCTATGTAGGTAATCAACAAGGAACCTTCTAAGAAAATAATAGGGCTTCATAATATCAGCCAGTGATAGCAATAACTACCCGCCCAAATAAGGTCATAAAAAGAAGCTAGACAACCTCACTCAGATTAGTGAACAACACCAGTATATAAAGGCCATGGGGTAAATCGTATTACTACAAGTTGTTGCCTACCTTTCCATTATACAATTCAATTGGGGAGGTTAGTTATGCACAGAATTTCCAGATGTAGTAAAACAATCCTCACTCCAACACATATAATTCAGATTGGCGAAATCATCCAATTTTCTCAAAGACTAATAACTAAGGTTAGGAAAATCAGGTTTAGAACATCCTACCTGGGTATCAGCAATAGTAAGAGAAGAGGTCATCTTCGAATGATCTACTTGTTCAATACATCACAAAGACTAAGATTGCGTTTCAAAATCAGTAGACCTCTATTAATAATTTGGAATATTAAATAGGGGCAAATAGCAAATGCATTGTCCAATAGAACTCAAGGTACCATAAAAAGTGATATTGAAAAGAACCTACGAAAATAGATGTTAGCTATTAGAGCCATATAGAATAATGTGGTCAACATACCATCAATTAAGTTTGCTATCTCTGTACGCGCTTATGTACCGTCTACCACATTTCCTCAAAGACTTTGAAAATAGCCAAAAGAGAAACATGTTCAGGCTATCACTACAATAAGTGGAGTTCAATTGCACTACTAGAAAATGCGGCTTCAGTGATGCACATTTCCGTAACTAAAGCCCATTTTTTCGTCGGTAAACCTGATTACCAATGAAATTTTTTCGTCGACACATATCATCTGTGAAAGTCGCGCCGATAATTTTTTCGATGACAACATAACTGTTGCTGATTATCGACGAATTTACCTTCAGATACGTATCCGTCGGAAACACCGACGAATTTGGATGGATGTTATTAGCGTCAAGTTTAGCGACGTCTTACTTCGAAGGAAACCATCGATGGATTTATTTCATTTCTATTGTCGGTAAATTCATATGGATATTTTCATTTCTATTTCCGTTGGTGATTTACCTACAATATTTCCTTCGCACATTTTCGTTAGTAATAAATACCTACAATATTCCCTAAAATTGTTATATGAATTTATTATTCCAGTGAATTTAAATTATTAAAATATACACAAATAATACAGAATTACAAGTAATTTGATTTCAATTCTTCATTTCATGGATTCAAACTACAATTTTTTTTACAATAGTTACTACCAACTTACGTTCAACAAAAACTTTCTTAACATGCATCAAATTGTATCCCTTGGAACATATAACAAATTAACAAAAATATAGTTGATAAGCCAACTACTATGGACATTATCGAGGCCTTGAAGATCATTGTGAGAGTTTAACAATGAGACTATAGAGCCCGCCTTCCATTGATCTTACTCATGATCATTTTTTCGAACTCTATAGGCTTCCTCTCATCTTCATGCCTATTTTCTTCCATTTGTTTTTCGAACTCTATACGCTCCTGCCTCACGTCTTCTATCTTTCGACGCATATCATTTTTTTCCTTTGTTAGTTCATCAATCTTCTCGCAAGCTTTGTGAAGCTGCTCTTTTAAACTAACATTTCCATCATCTGTCTCCATTGATGGATCTACATAATGTACTTAAAGCCAATAGAGAAGTACCAAAACTATACAAACGGCCACCTTTGTTTGGGCCTTGGGTTGCTTCACACCACACTTCAATATCAATATCAGGTTGTGATAATAGCTCTAAACCATGTTTTAACTCCATAGAAAGCTCATACTTTTCCTACAAAAACAAATATGTCATAATCTACACTAGATGAAACATATAATACAAATGTAATTTATATATACTTACACTAACAATTCGCGATTTATTATCAACATATTCTCCTTGTCCCTTGTTTCGCTTATGTACATGCTTAAATAGCTCTGAAACATGTGGTGGTCGACCTAATTCTTTGCGCTATAAACCAACAACAAATATATCATAGTAGATCATACGTTCACTTATTTATATATTAAACAATTAAAGTAAGCATAAGCATACACATTTAATTAGTTGTGTATCAAAAACATTCAAAGAGACATACCATTTTATGTTCGTGCGCGACAATTGTTATCGAACCGGATGTGTGCTTAGTCACTGTTCTTGATTTATGTGTTAGGCGATTATCATGTCCAGATTTGGACTTCTTCTTCCATTCATCATTGTTCCATTTTTTATCTACAAGCTCATTCCAATGCTCAGTGCTTAACCCTGTGGTCCATGTCCCTTCCAATCAGCTACATCTTTTGAACCACTTTTCTTCTTTGCGTCTTCTCTAGCCTCAAAAAATATGTCCCTAAGCTACTTTCGAGGTAGCTAACCATACTGCCTTCACCTCTTCTTGCTTTTCTATATCCCAAGTGTATTTATTCTAATATAATAACAAGAATTACATGAGAAATAAATCAGTGATAAGAAACACAGAAAGGTTCACATGGGATCAAATATTTGTTATGCACTCAGTTTAGCTTTACTATAAAAGGTTCATTAGATATTCTAATATCAAACAGACGATATAAAGTGCAACTGGACAGTTAACAAAACATGTTTAATCACTTTTCAATTGGACAGTTAACAAAACATGTTTAATCACTGCAAGTCCACCTCCAGATGATATAACTTTTTATCACAATTTACTACCTCAGCTTACTCTACATGACAAAATGACTATTAAGTACCGTGATAGTCATAGACTTTGCTAGAATTTAGAGGCCACAACATCAAAGAAACCAACTAAATAAATAACATTAAAAACATATGAGGCAGTAGAGGGTTGAAATAGAATACAAGATTATCCAACAAAATACAAGAGGTACCTAACAAAACAAATTGCGTCCAGCATTAATTCAGGGCAGAACTCAACACTTTCAGATTGCAAGGAAACAAAACAAAATTGATTCTTATCCAACAGATTACAAGGGGTTCCAATTTAAGCACATAGAGAGTGAAAGGAAGCAGGTGAAACTGCTATTGCCAACAATTTAATAGAGAAGAACAAGTGCTAGAGGAAGGAAAAACTGTAAGTCTCTATTTCCACCAACTCTACATCAGAATCCAACAAAACTAGTGTTGCTCAAAGTTACGATACTTCAAAAGGGGCCAGAGAGGATAACAAGTAATTGTACAATGTACTCCACTACCATCCAAATTTGTGGATGAAACTCATTCACAAGCAAAATACAAAAATAAATATGACTCCTCATAGCATTATGATATTAAGTGCATTTTGAAATCTGCCCAATTTTTACAACTTAAACACAAAAAAATTCCAAGAAATTCCATTGGCAATCCAATATATACCTAAATGAGAGAACTAATTACTGCAGCTGAAAATTCTGATGCTTCAAAAGGTAGGATATGATAACTATGATGCATCAACAAATTTTACAACATAACTAGTACAATGAATGGTAAAAAAAACCTCAAATTGTTTCCAGAAAAGCGTTCGTGTTGCCTCTGGTACTGCACGAAAGGTTGAGTAAGGCCCTCCAAGATATGCCTTCATCGTAGCACTAAAGTCACACGATGCAGCTATGGTAATAAACCTGCATTGAAAAGAAAAAAAATTATCAAAGTGAACAAATTACAGTGCTTGTGAAATGCTTAATCCAAACGAATTAATGTCCTTCCAGTATGAGAAATACATTGAGATCAACAACAATAATGAAAAAGAAAATGTAGACTTACTTATTTTTATCCCATTCTAAGATAATCCTTCCTGAGCCATCTATAGAGACCTTTGTGCCTTGGTTAGGACCCCTTGTCCTTCCAGTATGACAACCATCTTCTTCCTTAGTAGACCCACTCCTTGTCTTTCCAATTGACCCATCCCCTTCTTCCTCAGTAGAAAGTGATGGTTGAGACCCATATTGATCCCATTCTTCATCTTCTAGTATGTGAAATCGACGTTTTGAGGGCCATCGTACTGTAGACATCTTGTATTCAACAAGGTTAGATGTAGATAAATTCTTCACATAAATGAAAGGGAAGAAATATAGATTTTTCAGTAGTTTTCAAATGTTAAAAGTGTAAATGTAGGGAAAGCTTTACAAATATGTAGAGATTAAAATATTTCAAAGATAATAGAGGGAATGCACGAAAAATTGGGAGAGAGAAACTTCGGGATTTGACATAGTGAAAATCTGGAATGACTTTTAGGGATTGGGAGGTTTTACAAATGTGCAATTTGGTTTCAAAAATCGATTCTTGAGTCTTTTAAGTCCTTTCTCTTGCAATTTTGATCCTTTAACTTTTAATTGCATCCAGCTGAACCCATAGTATCTTCAATCATCGTTTAGTGGTCCAAATCAACTATTGTTGAAAAGTTAAAATTTATCATTTTTCACCATTTTTCACTTATTTTTATCAATTTAGCTTCCAATCATCGAGTTTCACCTAATAAACTAACATCAGGGATAGCGATTATGCTAGTTTAACAGATGATTCACAGGGAAGAATATTAACGTAAGTGATGGGAAAATGGATCAGATATCGTTTTGATTGACGAATGGATCTAGATATCATTCTAGAAGACGCAAAGAACAAAATATTTTCTGGAATCCAAACAGTAATATTCATTGATATTCACGAAAACGATAAAAAGCTTTTATATAGGCATTACAAGAAACCCTAAAAGCAGAAAACATCAAAACGTTCCAAAAATAGCGCAAAATCAAAACAAAAAAATACTAAAATTATTAATTTAAAGGCTTAAATGAAAGAATTTGGCTAAAATCCCGAGATCTCAAGGTTACCCGAGTCCAGTATTTCGGGCCGTTCCCAATCAACCTTCCAAATTTCAGCCCATTCCAACACCGTCACGATAAATGACCAAAATACCCTCTAGCGCGGGTTGGACTCGTCTTGTCCTACATCATGATTGCTGGCCATTAGGTTATCTATTGTTTTTGTATTTAAAACTCTAAAATATCTTGTTGGTTTTTTTGTTGTGAATATAATATATTTTTCTCTACCACTTTGTCTTCAATATCCATTTTTTTGGTATCAAACCAAAAATTCGGTGGGCTGAGTTCAAATATGGTAAGTTCACTTTCAAATACGGTAAGTTCACTTTCATTCAAATACGGTAAGTTCATTTTCATTCAAATACAGTAAGTTCACTGGTTTGGGAAAATATTCCAAAATTATCCACTGAATTGGGAAAATATCACTTAGAATAATAATTCCATATCACTCTTCTATTAAAAGAGGCAATACCTCATTTACTATTCCTTTTAGGACGTATTTTGTATTCCCATTTTATCCCTTATTTTGTTTTTTATCCAACTTAACACCCATAAGCCGAGGGGTCGAGGGGCAGCGCCCCTCGTGGGGGTTAAGGGGCAACGTCCCCGACGGGGATTTAAAAAAAGGACGGTGTCTCCGTGACACAGAGGACTCCATGTCTCCGAGACATGGAGAGATACGGTGTCTTAAACAAAATAATGAAACCAATGACTAAAACTAGTACAACTTAGACACTTCAGTCCAAATCACATTTTCTGATAAAGGTAGATTGCTCCACTAGATTGTATTTTAAAATAACAAGAAGTTAAAATCTTTACAATAATAAATAAACCTCCTTTGAACCAAGCCTCATTGATCATAATTCAAATTTTTTAACTAATACTCTGAAACCATTTAAAGCTAACTGTTTTGTTAGCTTCTTTACCTATTCTAAATTCAAGATATTGGCGTGAGACTCAATCGAGAATTTCATAAGTCAAGGCTTGATGGTTCTCCTTGAAATTATAATAGAAATTGATACAAATACAGAATATTAATAACCTCTCTTAAATATGTGTAGCAATTAGATAAATACACACCACACAGCTGCCAATCGGTATACTAATCAATTTGAAGAAATGCTTTGTATCATTTCTGCATATACTACATTAAAATCTATGGTTAATACTTGATATCAGTTCTCTTTTACAATGTCCAGTGCTATTATAATGGACTACAAAATTAGTATGTCACAGATAGCCATCTTTGAACTTAGTTCAACTCATTCCTAACTGCATATTATGATAAATATAAACTAATAAAAGGTAGCTAAATGGAGATTTAAGAAACAATATATAAATCTTGTTACAAGTAATTACATATGAATTCACAATGAACATTCTATTAAAAATAGCTTCAAAAGTAAGCAAATGAAACTCATATTAGCAGAATGAAATGAGCAGAATTAATAGATCTCTTCTCTAGTCGAAGAAATAGAAAATCAAAATACAGACAAGTGATAATGTGAATTAAGCACTACACATCAGTTGCATGAAATTCAAACGAAACTTGAAATATATTTCTTCCAGCAGTTAATCAAGTGCTTGGCTTCCTGTTGTGATGCAAATTCCAGCAGTTGATCCAATTCTATGCAATTAACAAAAAATTAATATCAACATATCACGAAGACACCAACTATGGAATTATGTTGCTTAAAATTCGAACAAAAGTTGAAATAAATTAGCGCTTACTAGAATTAGATGTAATAACTGAAGTATTAACTTTGAAGTATAATGTGCACAAAAAATTTACTTGAATGACAGCATTTTCTTCAATGAGTGTCTCCTTCGCTTGAACTATATGTGAAATTATCATCACCGTAGTCGTCTTGCGCATTTTCTTTAACAACTGGTACTTCTTCAGGCACAACATCTTCCCGCACTAAATTTTGTTGATCAAACTCTACAGTTACTCGAGTAGGTTGCTGACTAGAAAATGGTCGATCTTCTTGAAATGAAAGTTCTACCCAGACATTACACTCTTGATTCTCTGATATGATTCCCTGTATACTAGTAATATTTCTTGCTTTTGTTTTCACAACAGCCCACCAATCAAGTCTATCTCTGGCCTTCGAAAGGAAACTTGTGTAGTATACTTGTTGAGCTTGATGAGCAAGTATAAATACATCATCTATAACTAGTTTTTTTTTATGATTAATCTCAACAAGACCAAATCGTGGATGCAGACTAATCCCACCGTCATTGTCAAACCAGTCACATTTGAATGAAGTTAGCTTCGTTCCAACTTCTCATAAATATTCAAGTTCCAGTATTTCAGTTATCAAACCATAGTAGTCAGATTCATAGTCATTATGACAACTTCCTAATACACAAACGCCGCTATTCATTTTCGTCTTGTGATGCCTGTAATCTAAAGTATGAAACTTAAAACTGTTTACAAAGTATCCATTGTAATATCTCACTGTACGAGATGGACCCAAAGTTATAGCTTTTATACGAGGATCAACTATGTTGTTATCATCTAAGACCTGCAGAAGTAGAACATCCATTTGTTCCAGTATTAAAGATATAAGTTACAACATTACTTACATACTCCCTCAGCTAACAAGAAAAATGTTCGTCATGTAAACGATCAAGTTGTGCCTCGGAAACTTCAGGATAAACCATTCTCATACGTTTATCGAACTCCCTATACAATAACGAAAAAATATATAAGCAAATACTTGTGCCATTAACATATAAATGTACTCATAGTATGATTAGAACTACTTACTCCACAAAAGGTGTGACTTCTTTGCAATTCAAGAGAACATAAACTGAAGCTGCCTTGAATTCCTTATCTGTCATTAACCTAAAGTTAGAACGTTGGGTGCCAAGTGGTAGTCCAGGCATATTAAAAATTGATAGACATCCTTTAGGATCCAAAAACCCTCCGTCATCATTCCGTGGTATACGATTCAATCTTGTTTCAATATTTTTCTCAAAATATAGTGAGCAAAATGTTGATGTTTTCTCTACAAGGTATGCCTCTACTATAGGTGCTTCAACATGAGCTCGATTTTTCACCTTCTTTTTCAAATAGTGTAGAAACCTGTAGTATAAGTATTAAAACATATTTTCATATTTAATGTGAGAAGAAGATAATGTAAGAAGTAAAGCATTGGTACCTCTCAAAGGGGTACATCCAACGATATTGCACAGGACCTCCAACTTTAGTTTCATATGCTAAGTGAATTGGTAGATGCTCCATTGAATCAAAAAATGATGGAGGAAAAATCTTTTCAAGCTTGCACAACGTTGCAACAATGTTTTGTTCTATCTGTTCCATATCTTTCACCTTCAAAACAGTAGAGCATATATCTCTAAAGAAATTGCTAACTTCAGTTAAAACTTCCCAAATTGGTTTAGGCAATACATCTTTAAATGCAATTGGGAGCAATCTCTGCATAAAAATGTGACAATCATGGCTCTTAATTCCATAGAACTCCCAATCATCTTTAATGCACCATGCAATGGTAGAAGCATAATCACCGGATGAGATTTGTATACCAATAAAGCAACTCCCAAAATATGCTTTTTTCAGCCAATTATGGCTACAACCAAAACCTTTTATGCCTTTTTTCTTACGAGATTTTCCTCTTGTAATATTCGGAAGGTTCTCAACTATGATTCGCAACTCATCACCAATTAGCCGATGTAGTGCCTCATCCTTTTCTACTACCTATATAGAACTTGTCTCGTTGTTTTCTAAAAGCATGTTTGGGTGGCAAGAATCTACGATGGCAATAAAAAAATGACGTCTTTCCTCTATTTTTAAGTGTAAATGATTTTGTTTGACCAATATGGACAAGACTTTGGACTGTGTGTACTCCATCCATATCCCGAAAAATCACTAATTGTCCACATCAACGCAGCTTTGATATGAAAATTTTGCTTTGTATGCATGTCGTATGTTTCAGTACCTTCATCCCACAAAAGTTTTAGTTCATCTATCAGAGGACGCAAATAAACATCAAGGTTTTTTCCAGGACTTTTTGGTCCCGGGATAACCATACTAAAAAACATGTTATATTGTTTCATGCACATCCAAGGAGGTATATTGTAAACAATCATTATAACTTGCCAACAAGAGTACTGCACATTAGGCATGGTAAAAGGATTAAATCCATCTGTGCATAAACCAAGACATATACTCCGCGGATCGAGGCTGAAATGAGGATAAGTTCGATCATAGTGCTTCCATGCCTCACGATGTATAGGATGTGACATTTCACCTTGGGTTAATTGATTCTTTGAATGCCAAATCATGTGCTCTAATGTGTGCCTTGACATATACAACATTTGAAGCCTAGGGGTTAAAGGTAGATATTGCAGCACCTTATGCGGAACACCATGCCCTGATCGAGATACCTTATCTTTATACCGTGGACTACCACACTTAGGACATTGTGTCAAGTTCTCTGTTTCTCTATAATACAACATGCAATCATTAATACATGCATTGATCTTCACTACTCCAAGGCCAAGACTAGATAACTTTTTCTTTGTTTTATGAAATGTCACTTCTAACTGGTCATCTTTCGGCAAAATTTCCTTAATTATGGACAACATATGATCATAACATGCTGTAGGCATACTAGATTCAGACTTCAAATTCAAGAGTCTTGCCATTGTCGAAAGTTTGGTATGCTTACTACATCCAGGCCAATAGGTTTGTCGGTTTCTTCCAAGAGTTTAAAGAAATTTGAAGCCTGTTGATTTGGAATGTGTTCCACGAGAGTACACTGATCTTGATTGACAAATTCGTTAAACATTTTAGGGTCTATCGCATCCATTACCATATTTTGATGGGTATAGTTCATTGTAACTTGTGCAACTGAGGATTCACCAACATCTGATGTATGATTAACAAGTAGTTCACCATGTGCTATCCATTGTGTATAACCACTTCTAAATCCATTTTTGTAAAGATGAAATCTCACAGCATCTCCTTCTACAAACCTCCTATTGTCACATTTAGAACATGGACACTTAATTTTATCTCCAACTCTTGGTTATGAAAAGGCAAATTCAATAAATTTTTCAACCCCTTTAATAAATATATCAGAAAGAAAACCATCATCGGCTTGTTCAAACGTCCAACTACGTTCAGCCTCCATGTTGTTCAACAATGTTACATCTATATTTACAAAAAAAAAAAAAAAACAAGAAATTTTCTCATTAACAGTACATATATATGTAACTATACACTACAATAAAGAAAAGATGTGACTAAAATAGCTAAATTTTTTCCCTAAATTCTCTAGATGCTTAAAAGAACTACAGAGAAAATATAAACCTAAAAGAACTACGATTCAAGATACTATCAAATATTGAAAAACATAATAACAAAAATGTAGAAAAATTATTGACAAATTATAATAGGTTTGTTAAGAAACTACATCATATGGAAGTAGATCTTGAAATTAAAAAAACTTATCTCTTAAAAAAAGGATTTCAGATAAATAATTATAAATCACTCATCATATTACCTTGAAATGGAAATGCAAAAAATTATGAGTATGATTCAACCTTGATTCAAGCTTGTACCACGATCTATATAAATTCCAAATTGTGAGTTCAATTTTGGGGGAAGAAAGAAAAATATCTAAGGTGTGATGTCAAGTTTCGGGGAATGAAGAAAAGTAGTTATAAATTGGAATTTTATTTTGAGGCTCAAAACAGTTATAAATGGGACGGGTCGGGTCGAGTCGAGTCAGATCGGGTCTAATATTACCGACGGAATCACCAATGGAATTTTTTGTTGGTATATTTTAAGCAATTTTTTGTTTTTTATTTTCAAATTTACCTACGAAATAGTCCATCGGTAAATATTTTATGAATATTTATTTTTTATTCTAAGTTTACCAACGGAATACCTTCAGGAAACCACCGACAACTAGTATATGTTATTATTTTCATTGGTAAACCGTGTCCTTTTAATTTAAAATAATTAAATTCATATATTGTCGGAAATTCATTGGTAATCTGTCGCTGTTAGAAACAGAAATGGACCGTGGGTAATTTTTCATCGCTGAAGCCGCATTTTCTAGTAGTGTTGCTAGATATCCATGTAAACAGGAAGAGAGAAGGGATTAAGGAAAATCAAGTACCCATCACAAGCGAGGAACAAGTGATTCAATCTGAAGAATCAATGGATTTTGAAGAGGGTGTAATAAACTTGAGGTTGGAAGACAAGAAAAAATGTTTAGCTATGAAAACTTCAATCCCAAATTATATATCTTGAGAAGTTAACCATGAAGAGAATGATGATTATGGAAATCATCGTTACAAAAAAGGAGTTGATAGATTGGTTGGAGCAATTAGGGATCAGTTTGGTAACTGAATGTTTGGAGGGCCAAATATGAAGTTGAGAACATATGCAGGTATAACCATTGCAAGGCCGAAACTCCATTTTTTAAACCACCATAAATAGTTGAAATAACAAAAAATTAAGCTAATGACTATAAATAAGTGCTTATTGTGAGGTAATCTAAGTTTCTTCACTTTTATTTATTATGCTTTCTACATAATATGTTATGTACATATTTTCTTTTACGTGCTTATAGTTAGTAGGAATATTTATCTTTATGCATTTCCCCCCGAAAAAGTTACTATTCACAGTTGTAATCGCGATCGTAACAGGCGGCCTGCATCCCCTATTTTCATCCCCTCTTCATTCCTAGATTTTCTTGTTGGTCATGATGTGTTTGAATTTATTAATGAATGATTGAGTTTTATTTATTTTGTAGAAACAAGACATCTAAACACATAAACCTTCCATGGACAAAGGGAAAAAAAAAAAACATAGCAATGTAAACCATCCAGATTTGACACTTTCATTCTAAATCGGGCTCCATTGTTAGATATATATTTAGAGAGTACCTTGTTTTCTTCTTTGCCCTTCTTTCATTTTGCTTACTGGATTATAGTTAAAGATATTGAGTGCAACATTTGATTTTAAGTTTGGGTGTGGATTTCTTTTTCTTTTGTCTTCTTATGTGAAGTTATATGGCTTTATTATATATGAAACAATAGAAACAATTGAAATATTTAAAACTTTAAAAAAAAAAAAAAAAAAAAAACTTCTTATTTGCTTTTCAGTTTGCTTCCTTGTGTGAGTTGGGTAGCCTTGTCGGTTATGATGAATATTTTTGAACCATATTTTAATTTTATGAATTATGAATAAGTTGCACGCTTAGATTAATTTTACTTTATGCGTAATAAATTTGATTTTAATTGAGCACGTTAATTAAGTTTTGCACGATAAAGAAATAAGTTGATTGATATCTTGAATTGGTTGAAATAGTAGAACTTGGATGCTAAACCCGAACACTATAAAATTATATATCCTTAGATCATTTTAAGTATGGATTGGGGATGATTGAACAGTTATAGGAAGATGATGTTGAGATGATTAGAGATTTTGTGTGTGCAAATTCTTGTGTGGATTGTCTAGACTAATAAGATAAAAGATTAGGTGAGAATTTTAAGGTAGATGTTGATTTTTGAGAATGAGTGTTTAATGAGGGATATTACACTAATCATTAGGTAAAAAAAAAAAACCATCATAATTTCATGAGTGAAAGCTAACATATAAAAGATTTCAATGAGGACACTCAATGAAAATCTTAAAAAGAAAATTTGAAAAGGGATCAAGCTAGTGCATAAAACAGATTATGCATAATAAATATGAAAAATAGGTGCATGAAATAGAAGATGCACTACCTACAATAATTAAGCCCCAAACACTTACTTGAAAGAATTATACTTTTGACAATGGACTATTAGCCCAATTAAGTCTTAGAGATTGAAGAAATCAAACTTAGGGTGAGGATTAGTACATAAATTTAGTCTTAGATCACACCTAGGAAAAGAGTTACAAAATTAAATTTGAAGATGTGTATCTCACAAGTGTATAAATGAAATATTTGACCAATAAAGATAAAAAAAAATTGAAGCAACTTGTAAATTTATGATGTTTTACTTAATTTTTCACACACCCACATCAATTTTACATTGAGTAAGTAGAAGTTAATTTATGTATTTTGATTTTGAAGCAATTCATGGATTTAATACAATGATTTCAATCTTGAGATAAACGACATGTTGTGATACTATAATTTATTGCATACTTGCTTGATGAGACATGTTATAGTTTTATTTGATGACAAATAAATGTTAAAGTTGGAGCATGTTTGATAAATGCATTTTATATACTTATCTATGTATTCAAATATAGTCATTAAGAACGAAAAACACACGTAACATAATAATTTTCAAAGTTTAAGAATTAAAGTCCAAATATTAATAGTTCATCCAGCCATAAAATGATGATTGAAGATTACATGGCATCTATTGAATGAGAATAGAAGACAACATAGTGAAATTGCACGAAAAAAAAAAAATCCACTCATACCCTGTAGGAAATTCAGTGACCAATTTGTAATTGTTCCCATAGTTGATAACTTGAGACTGAAATAAGTAAACCATGTGAACTCAAGGTATTTTTCGGCCAGATGGACAACTTTCTTTATCCGATACGAACTCTTTATGGAAATAACTTTTGGCTGCTATTTAACCTAATTCTTGAGGCAAGGAATGTACCAAGTCATAATATATCATAGAAAACACATCTAGCAAGATATTTGAAAGCAATTAACACAAAAGAATTGAAGATTTAAAGTTCGGATTCAAGATAAGATCAAGAAATTTATTCTTCATCAAACTTCTTCTACTGTTCTTTATTCTGAGTGATGTCTTTTTATATGTCTTTGTGTAATTTATGTAAAAGTATGCTAGACTAAACTCTTTATTGTATTAGATTACGATGAAATCTATGTTTTCTTTTTTATTTTAATTCAAAGACTAGTAGTTTAGTATATTTCTGTATTTTCTTGATTGATATTGCATGCTTTGTTGCATTAGTTAATTGATTAGCTAATTAGTTGCTTTTTGTAGTTCCACGAGGTTCACAATAGGTTAGAACTTCACAATTTCGAAACACGGGTAATACATATTACGAATAACATGTATGTTGTGTGCAATTATGATAATCATGTGCATGAATGTATTACTTTGTATATGAATTCGAAATAAGAACATGATTGTATTGTATTTAGAATATATTTAACCTACCTTGGAAGAGATAGATATTAATGGGTTATCAATTCTCATAGATGCATAAATGTCCTCAATTACATTGGAAAGAATATAAATAGGTGGATTCATAAGTCCAATACATTCATATAATTCATTCACATCAACTAAAGCTTTTACATAATTAGTAGAATAAGCTAAAATAAATATAAATAATCTCTTTTGTGTTACATGATTCGAATTTAATAATGAATTATACAATTCATTAGGATTTATTCCATGTGGGATGCCACTCAGGTCATTAAATTATTACTTGTCAACGATCTCATATGTTCACAGGATTTATTCTAACAACGATCCTTAAGAATTTCTTGTGTTTTTCCTCTCGAGAATTCTTGCATCATGATATATGATGTTACGAGATGTTATATTTTGTAGAGGATATATTATGAGGGTTTACTAATTTATATAGACCTCAATTAGTCTCCACACTGTGATAGGAACGTCCAAAATTCATACAAATTAAGTTTGTAATTGTAATCGGATACTGGGAGGGACGTCCGGGAGTGCCAAAATCAAATTCCTGCAGAGCCGGGGGCCTGCAATTTTTGCCTTAGGGCATCACAGCCGCAATCTGGGCTCCAGAAATGGTAGAGCAAGTCCTTCAATTGTTAGATGACTCCAATTCTGTCCCTCACCTCAGGTTTATACAGTTTTGGGCTCTCCGTATGCATATCAACAAAATTAAGTCCTACCAACCTTCAAATCTGACCCAAAGTATTACGAATGTTGAAGTTAGTCCCCAAACTTCTCTAAAAGTCAAATTTGGTCCATTACACTTGTAATTTGAACTTTCAAAGCTTCCAATTAGGTCAAAACTTCTCGATTACTCTAGAATTTCATTCTTCAAGTTCCAATATCAAAAAAATTTATTTTGCTTGATTAAACTCCAAATTAGAGTTTTTATCTAAATAAAACAACATATACCAATATGAATAGAAATTCGCTCAAATATTCAATATTAACTAAATTTAAGAGGCTAAATAAACATGTAAAATACATTTATCAAGCTAACCAAAGACTTTATCTTGAAGTCTTGCTACAGTTTGGTATGCCCAAAAAAGGAGCTAAGACCCCTTTAGGACAATGATCTTCATGACTTTCTTAGACAAGCTTTCTAAATATATTATGGTATATTATTATATTTCAATCTGTTTTATAAAGTTTCAAATTAAATTTAACTACACAAATAACTAAGCATGTAAATGAGGATGTTCTAAGGTTGATGTGTAGATGGTTTCAGGGACTCGTGCTCGCAGACAGTTAATCAGAATTTGCAACAGAGGAGATGGTACACAAAAGTGCCTTCGACCACTGGTAAGTCAACATCTTGTGAGAAATGAATGAGAAATTACTAGTCTGGTGAATATTTGCAAGGAAAATTAATCACCCAGTTGTTAGCAAATCAATTGCAGCTTCAATAAGACGTGACCAACACAAGATTGGGCAATGGCACCGCGAATTGCAAAGATGATTGGCCTGCCAGTTCAGGTGAGGTGGCAACCTTTACACGTCAGCCTCGTTTCATCTGCTCGGGCCTTAGATAGGCAAAGATGTATTCGATTAAATAGATTGAATAGATGAGGACTATGATGACATTTCAAAAACTAGTTTTTGACCTACTTGGAAGAAGGTAGCAAAGACAAGTGCGACGAGCCTTTTGACCTCAAAATGGCCTACAAAGTCCCGACCACCTCCCCGTCCATCTAAACAGCACCCACATGTTGGTACACACAATTAGGGTGCAAAGGTCACCGATCGAGAAAAAGGTTAGGCGACCGTTTGCATTCCAATAGTCAAGTCAATTGTCGGGAGGATAAAAAATAAGTGCAAAAGAGAAAGACGGAGAGGATTTAACTAGGGTTTAGAATGCTTACCCTGAGTCAAATGAATTCTCTCTCTCTCTCTCTCTCTCTCTCTCTCACACACACACACACACACACACACATACATAAAAGAAGGGAAATGGGCCTTGGGGCTAATGGATCGAGCCCAAGCCCAAGATGAGGTTAATTGATTTGATCGATCCAATTCTATTAACATAATCAATGATGTCTAGTAGGCCAATGTAAGACCCTCTTCTTCATGTGTATGCAACGTAATTTATAGATATAATATAACCTACAATGTTTATGACAAGACGAATGGTGACATGAAACATAAAAACGACACATGATATATGCATTTAATTATTCTTGTGATTAACACCAATCAATATATTGGTTAATCTTTTTGGACTTGTAACTTCATCGGTTGGAGGTCAGGATCTTATGTCCCCTTCTAAATTCGAATTTCATTTTTTCTATTTTTGAAGTGTAGTTGATTTTTAGTTTTCTATCAAATATATCTTTAAATTGTGTCATGTTAACTCAATGAGTTTCTTTAAACGGTGAAAAGTCGAAATTTAAAAACAAGAAGTTTCCTATGTTCAAATCTTCCGTAGAAATGATTGAAAACGACTTTAGATCATAATCTTGGACATATATACATGCAATTATCGAAAGTTTGATGAATTTTTTGTCCACAAAGCTATCACTTCCTAACAGAAGCGTGTGGTGACATATGTTTGGCTGTTTTTATGCATTGTCACATAGTTATAATTGGATATTTGAAAAGTACTAGACAATATACATGTTTCGCTGTCCTAAGGAACACTTTAACTTCTTCCATTGGGATATATTTAATCAAAGAAAGAAGAGCATAAAGCAAGTTTTTATTTATTTATTATTATTTTGGGTTGTTAAAGATGTAATGTAAAAGACAAAGGGATAGTCATGAAATTGAAAGGGCAACATATCATGTACCACATATATTTGTCAATCATGCTTTACTAGAACTCGTTGAGATAAGAGTGACGTGACATGTCCACCACAAATCCATAATAGATGATAATGTCCTGCTTGATTTAGATAAAAACTAGATTTTCAGTGAATTTCAATTAAAAAATAAATAAATAAATAAATTTGATGAATGTGTGGTTGAAAAGTTGTGATTCTCATTAAATATGTTGTTAAATTTAATTGTTAACTTTGACGTATATTTTGATTAACTTTTTTAGCAAAATTAGATACGGGTACAAGTTCTCCAAAAGTATGTAAACTAGTTAGAAATACATGGATGACAGCATCTCTTAAAGAGACCGTCCATGACTATATCTTAAATTTGGATCTAAAATGTTATTAGTACATGACCAAAATAAGCTTGGTCTATCGCCCGATGCTTTAATGATGATGCAGAGGGTTATTTATTTGCACTGGGCTATTGAAGTAAAAACAGTTGAGTAAGAAAATATTGAAAGAGATTTGAAAAATTATCCTGAGAGCTTATGCCCTTTTTTAAGCGAAAGTTTAGAGATACGTGAATAGCTAAAAATGTAGAAGGCTCGTAGAAGGACGGGGTGATTGGTGAACCATCCCTCTTCCAGGCTGACTAAGACCATTATCAAAATACAAGTGGATAGATATTTTAAGCATGACTTTTAACTAATGAACACAGGACATTTAAGAAGAATAACACATATACGTATAACATATAATCAGTTATAAAGCCACCATTGAACAATTGTCACCTGTTATTTCCTAAAATGATTTAGAAAGGAAATCCATAAATACTCTTGCTTAAGAGAAGGAAGGCATGCAAAATTCTAATATCTTCCTCCAAATAGTCATTTTCCATCTTGCTCCTATTTTAACATTGAAATCAAAGAGTTTAGAAGGAGACAATCTTGGCTAGTTGAGAGAAATCTATTGATTTTAATTTTACAGTCAATAAATTGGCTCCGTACATCACTGGCGGACCCACAGTGGGTCCTGGTGGGTCACTTGGCCCACCAACTTAAAAATAAATATTTTTTTTTTTAAGAAATCAGATTTTAATAAGAACCCGAGCTCGAAAAATCAGCTTTGAATGAAGTTTAAATTTTTTAAAGAACATAAAAGATTTATTTATGAAAAGTTATATGCCTCATTTTTTGAATTTTTTTTTTTTTTTGAATTTCTTTTGTATTTTTTTATGAAACAGAATTGGAGATCCACTTAAGTGCTCCAATTTCTATATTGTTTTGGCGATTTTATGTTAATGGATTCTTGCTGCAATTTTTTGTCTTTGTTTGGACTGAAATGTAGTTGATATTGTAACATTCAGAATTGCTGTGATTTTTTTTCACTTGAATTGATTGTGATAGAAAAATAATTTAAACGTAAATATGCGTTTTCTTTTGATGATCATAATGTTTGTGAAAGAGATATTCGAGATAAAAGTGATGAAAATAATGTTGGGGATATAAATGATGTCAAACTTGGTGATATTTGAGATAAACGTAAATATGTATTTTTTTCCAAGTTCGATTTTTTCTTGTTTTATTTGAATAGTAAAATCATAATTTTATTGGAAAAATGAATGAAAATGACCTTTTGCACAATGAAATGTGAAAGGTGGGGGTGAAAATGCCAAAAAATGAAATGTACGGATGTTTTTCACAATAAACTTTAAAGATAGAGATGTTTTATGCTAATTGCTCATATTTTAAATATGACTTTTTAACCAATGAACACAGGATCATAAGATGATTAACATGTGAATGTATACTATGGTTAGTTATAAACCTACCATTAAACGATTATCACCTATTATTTCTTAAAATGTCTCAATTCCTCCCAAGGCTTCAAAGAAAATCTAAAATACTCCCTATAAAGAAAAGAAAATATTGAAATAGCTATTGAACAATTATCTTGAAAGTTTAGGCCCCTTTTTAAGCGAAGTTTAAATATACGTGAAGATAATTAAAAACGTAGAAGGCTCGTACATGGAAGGGGTGAACAATCCCTCTTCTAGGTTGGTTGAGACTATTATCAAACATATGTTGGTAAAAATTTTAAATATGATTTTTTAACTAATGAACACAGAATCATGTGAATGTATACTATAGTTAGTTATAAACCTACCATCAAATGACTCTCACCTATTATTAATGACTCAATTGTTCCCAAGTCTTCAAAGAAAATCTAAAATACTCCCTTATATCCCCCTCCAAAATAATCATAATTTTACGGCTAACAAAAACCAAACTTTAATTAAAATAAAATGAGTAAAAATATCACTTTTTTTGGGGACAGCATCACCTTAGGTTAGCTATCACTTTCTATAGGATGTGTGTGGCAATATATATTTGGCTATTTGTACGTATCATCAGCTAGAAAAAACACTAAGCAATCTAAAGTTTAAACAATATGCTTTGCTGTCCTAATTTCTGTAGTTCACTTTTTTTCATCAATTTTTTTTTTTTTTTTTCCTGATCAACAACTTTAATTTCTGTCAACGTGGTATTTAATAAACGAAAGACACATGCATAAAGAAAATTCATGTTCCCATTTTGAATGGTAAAATATGTAAAAAAGAAAAGGTGCGTTGAAGTGAAATGATTTAATGATTTTGTCCTTGTAAATTATGTAGAAATCTGGTAGGTGAAACGTCCGATTTCATGCACAAGTCAGAGTCTATCAATTTATGGATTCTGTGAACAAATAACATTTAGAGAGAGAGAGAGAGAGAGAGAGACAAGTCAGGGTCTATCAATTTAGAGCAAAGCTACGGTGCCAGAAGGGCCGACCGAATCCCCCCAAATAGGGGGTGGGGGGATTCGGTCACCCCTTCGGTCGGCCCTTCTGGCCATTTAGCAAATTTGATCAATTTATGAATTCTGTGAACAAATAACATTTAGAGAGAGAGAGAGAGAGGGAGAGAGTTGTAATAAAATAATTCTTAACGTTTATTTTTTAGGATCATCTTATTTGTACATATTTGTTTACCTGTTAGTTTACTCGATTCCATCCACCACTCTCACATTGGGACGGGTGGGGCACTTTTATCGGAAGTGGATCCCGACCCATGTGAGAGCACAAATAAGATCGAATAAATCAACAGATAAGGGATCGGATACAAATTGCTTTACCCTATTTTTTAAGATGGAATGTTTTTTTGTACATAAGTTGTACTTTCTTATTTTGTGAAAGACGCATATGCCCATGATTATAATTAGGAAAAACTGCAGCAAACTCCCTAACTTTGAATAAAGTACAAATGAGTACAAAAGTTTTATTTTATAATATTTTATTTAGCATACTAAATATATAATTATATTATATATAATCCCACTGATTAATAATTTTTTAAGAAGAATTGAATTGTTGTGTTTTCAGTTATGTAATTGTTTTTTGATACGAAAAGGCTTGAATAAAAATTTAGGTGAATGAATAACAAAATGACATATAATTTTATGACATTGAACGACTCTTATTTGTTTTTATTTAGCATAAAAAAGCTGATAAAAATAAATTTTCTGTTCTTGATTTTCTTATTGAATGATAAAAAAACGATAATTTAAAATATGAAGAATACAATTAAACTTTAACGTTTGGAGTAAATAAATAAATAGCTCAGTTAAAAAAAAAATATATATATATATATATATTGTAATGTATGTGCCAATTGTTATAAAAAAATTGGTTAATTTCACAAATGGTCATTGAATTTACATCAAAATAACAAAACGATCACTGAATTTTCTAATGGTTTCACAAATGGTCATTGGAGAACTAAACATATTTTCTTTTTAACCCGTCACTTTTGGACCACCATAACTCCAATCTCGGGACACGTTGGTCATCGACCAACATACCATCTTGAAACCCTCAATGCCGTCTTCACAACCCACCTAATCACTGGCCGTAATCCCGTCGAAATTGGTCGAAAAATCGCTCCAAAATCGGCTACGCGCGCACAACGAACTATAATGATTGGCCTTTTACGCATCATAGCTTAGTCTCCACGCATCGTCACGCATTACACATTTTAAAACATTGCTTAAAGAGTACCGCTATAGTGACCGATTCAATGACCAATTTTGGTGATCGACGCCACGTGACACCCCCTATTGGAGAAGTCGGACGCCCCCTCCAATAGGGGGCACCATGTGTTATCGATCATCAAAATCGGTCATTGAATTGGTTCATTTAACTTTTTCCTTGCTTAAAACATGATAACTTAAACCTTTTTCTTATCTGAAAAATTTAACTGACACAACTATAATGATTTATTTTGTATGTTAAATTAAATATTATTTAATAAAGGTTCAGGACTGAAACATTTTTACTTTTTCCAAAGGTTGCGGTCGTTGCGGACTTATCTGCCATTTTTCGCAACTATAATATAATTCCATGACAATTTAATTTGTAGTGTTCCCATAACATTTTGTGTGTCCATATCCGTACTATACTGAAGGACGAATTTAGCAACAAAGTTCAGTTAAGGCGGAAATTGATCATTGATCATTGACCGTCGACAATTAACGATCTTAATAATCCGATCGTTGATTAAAATTTGATTAAATATATTAAAAGTTATTTAATATATATTTAAATGTACTAAAACGTAAAAATTATATACATATGGCAGGACTTTTTTTGTGTTATTTAATAACTGTTGTGCTCGACTATAATCAGTGACGACATTGAATGCACAACTAGAAGTATAAGAATTAGGTATGAACTTTCGTTTCGGTTGAAAAAATCGTTCCATAATCTGCAAAATGTCCAAATTTATTTTTCAATTAAAATTGATTAAAAACAGAGTTGTAATTGTATACATGATTGAATTGAGTCAAATATCTTCTCGATTATTTTTTTCATTTATCCCTAATTTCCTATACCTAAATTCTCAAATCACAAATCAAAAGTTAAATTATACCTCTCATAACTCATACAACATAAATTATTTACCATAAATCACAAATCACAATTCTCATTTCTTTGTCAATTAAATTAACTCACAAAACATCCATCATAAATTCATAACATAAGTAACTCATAAATAAAACCCCAAAAACTGAATTACGGGATTAATTATGTGAAGTGAATCAAGTGAATGTAGAATCAAATCATCAATCACAGATGACCAGGCTGACCAGCAGACAATAGTGGCCATAGAACACGGGGAAAACCATAAAAAAATGCAGAAAGAAAAACGGTGAACAACTTTCCATTCACCAAGGGAAAGAAGTCGCAGACTCAACAACCATAGGTTCACAGCAGGGGCGGAGCTCGTTGTTGCCGTCGTTACAGAACGCACGCCGACGTGCGACGCGTATTGTTTTTGCCTTCTACTCGTCACTCACAGTCGTGAACGCGAAGTCGCCTCTCTAGTCTCCGCACTTGGGTAAGCTGGTTTCAATTTTGGAATTGGACCGATTCAATTTCATTTGGTTTTGGTAATTGGTTGATAGTGGTTTCAATTTTGAGGAAATTACACCCAACCAGGTGTTTCAAATTTATAGTGCAAAAATCAGGTATGAAGTATATTTAATCAAAAATCAGGTTTCAATTTTAATTCCTATACCCTAACCACCATTTCCCCTCTCTTCTCAATCTACTCTCTCTACCGCCGCCCAGCCCCTCCACTCTCCTTCCCAGCCTCTCTCTCTCCTTCTATCTATCGTCTCCATCGCACAATGCCTCCTTTCCAATTTTCCCCTCCTTTCTCTCTATAACTCTCGCTCCTCACCTCTCTCTCTTTACACCCACTGTTGCAGATGTTCCCATCCGTACGACGCTGCCTGCGCTACGCTCATGCAGCACAGCGCGATGGGCAGCGACGCCTGTGGCGCTCTGAGATCGGCGTCGCTCGACGCTCTACAGCCGGTGTGACTACCTCTCCCCCAACCTTCAGCGAACAAATCTCTGCTACGAAAGACGAACGGTGATTGACGACCAACGACGCTACTACGAACACCAGAAGATTAATTCATTTTATTGGCATTGGCTTTCCTGATTTAATCTTTGGGGATTAATTTTGTGGTGTATTGAAATTTCAAATGGCGGATGTGGTGGGTGATTGGTTCGAATCTGGTTGGTGGTGGGGTGATTGGATGTGGTGGTGGTGGGTTTGTGTGCTGGCGGCGTGGTGGTGGTGGAGTAGACCGAATTTGCAACGCGATCTGGTTGTTGATTTTTTGGGAGTTTTTTTTTTTATTTTTTTTTTCGATCTGTGGTGTGGTGGTCGGCAGTGGTGGTGGGTACGGTGGTGGCGATAGCATGGTCGATGGCAGAGTTTTGCTATGGTGTGGTAGTTTTGGGAGAGGGGTTGGAGTTTGGCAGCGCAATGGTGGTGCGGTTGCGGGTTGGGTTGGTTGTTGTTCGGGACCAATAATTAGGCGTGTGTGACCAACTATTTAGACTTCTGTGACCAATTATTCGACTGATCTGTGACTAAATATTATGTGTATGTGACTAAAAATAATATGTGACCAATAAACTATGACTTACGCGACTCATAAATAAAATATGACCTATAAATGTAATGATATGTTACGTTGAAATAATATGTGACCTACAAAATTTTTAATCTGTGACCACGAAATAACATGTGATCAATTAATTTGACGATATGTGACCAGTAAATAAATTCGTGACCTAAAATTATGAATCTGTGACCATTAATCACAATAATTTTATTATTTTTATTTAATAAATATTTTTAATTAATTAAATTCATACCTGATTTTTGAATTTTCAAACTATTTACCTTACTTTTGAATTGAGGTAAAGAATACACCTTAGATATGAATTTTTCCCTTCAATTTTTTGGACCAACTTCATTTGGTTTTGGGCCTTTTAAAAAAATGGCCCAAAAAATGGGGAAAAAATAGTGAAAATTACACATAATTCTAGCATTAAAATGCTGATTTCTAAAATCAGGGGGGAAGTTTAACATTTCAAAAATCAGAAATTTTATTTTAATTAATATGTTTACTAATTAACACAACCCACAGTTTAACCCTAGTCTCTCTCTCTCTCTCTCTCTCTCTCTCCACCTCTTCTTTATTGTCGGAGGCGTGGCGCCAAACCCACCTCCTATTTCAACACCAGACCACCACTCATTCAGCGGCGCCAAGCATGGCGGTGCAGATCCAAATGTTGGCGGCGACGTGCGGGAGTTGTATTGTAGACACCCCTTCGTGAATCACCGCTAGTTACGGTGGTAAAATGGCACCGCGAAGCAGACCATCCACTCTGGCGAATCTTCACAGGCGAAGCACCGTACCAGCACACGCGAAGCAAAAGCAACAACAGTTTGGGTGGTGGCGATTTTGTGGGTTTAGATGGTGTTTTGTGTGGTGGTGGTGGTGGTGATGGCGATTTTGTGGTGGTAGATCTAGCCGTTGAGGGGGATTATTTATGGTGTTTTGTGAGTTGGTGGTGGCGATTTTTAGATTTTCAGATCCGACGACCGATTTTCAAATTTTTGAGGTGGTGATTGTGAAAATCTGAAAATCGACGGCGGTTTTCAAATTTGCGAGGTGGTGGTGGTGGTGGCGTTGGACGATGTTGCAGGTGGTGGTCGGCGGTGGTGCCATTTTTTTGAAGTGGTGTGATGGTTGGGTGGGTGTTTGTGACGATTTATTGATCGATTGAGAGTCGTGACCAATAAATTAATTAATTTGTGACCAATGTGGTGGTGGTTTTGACGATGACAGTGGTGGTTCTACTATTGGAGGCAGCGTTGAAATGGTGGTTGTAAGTGTTGGTGGTGGTCACAGATTATCTGATTGATTGTGACCAGTGAATTGGTTAATTTGTGACCAATAAAAAATATGTGACCAACGATTTTCATAATTTGTGTCTAAGAAATAATATGTGACCTAAAAAATTATTAATCTATAACCAATAATCTAATAATTTGTGACTGTATAATAAGTTGTGACTTATAATAATTGTGATTTGTGATCGATGAACAAATTGTAATATTTGAAATATGTGAATCGTGACCGTAAAATAATTTGTGACATTAAAATTCTGATTGGTGACCTCGAAAATAAATCGTGACCTATAAAATATTTGATTTGTGACTAATTAATTTGATAATATGTTACCAAAAAATGAATTTGTGACCAAATTGTATATATCTGTGACTTTTATATATCTAATTAATTAATTAAAAATTAATAAAAATCTAATTTTTGAAGTTTGAAACTTGTTTTCTTGTTATTGAAATTCACCATACTCATACTCTTACTTATGAAAATTCCTCAAAAAAAATATAAACAATTGGCCCAAAAGGCCAAATCGGCAGCAGAGAGTGGCATCATCTTCTTCCCTCTTTTATCTCAGCGAATGACTGCTAACACAGCCTAAATTGAAAGCTCGCCAGGTGCTCACTCCATCCCTGTTACTGTGCAGTTCGCATACATAAAAAGTTATTAGGACTTACTTGAGTTTTCAATGTTATCATTATCTTGATCCGCAATCTAATGACCTAAGGTGTCAACTTGGATTCGAATGTTATCAACACATCAAAAATAAAAAATAAAAAAATTATGGCTTGACAAAACCTTAAGAGTTCAAAAAATTTACTTCAAATATAATACATTTCCACTTACTGATAAACAAGCAGTTTAATGTACCTTTCTCCTATTACCAACCGCCTTTGAACTCTCAATTATGATTTTCATATATATATATATATACGAATCGTTTTTCCTACTCATAAATTTGACACATTTATTTGACAAATAATCATGATCTTTAATTTAAGTCAATTTAACACTAAGTATGTATTTCACTAAGATCATAGAAGAGTTGTTTATAATCACTTGAGATTTATATGATATTAAGCATTAAATTAATTTAAATTGTCACAATTATTTGTCAAATAAATGTGTATATATATATACACACACACACACACAAAGAAATGATCTCATGCCTATGGTGGATAGAATGGAACTTACTCATCGTTGACATGGCAACGATTAAGCCTATAATAGTTGACAATTCAACATTAAATTGTCCAAAATTGTAGGTTTGATCCATGTCAACAGTGGATAAGATAACTCCTACCTGCCATGAGTAGAAGATTGTTTTTATACATATATATGAAATTGATAATAACTTCACATTGCCCCAATTTGTGGGTAGGCGCTTATATGTATATGTGTGTGTATATATATATATATATATATCAAAGCATATTTCAGAAAATCTACTCTGCAACCGAAATCCAGTTTTATTTACTTGCTTACTGAAGTGATGGGAGATAGAAGATCGATTTTCCCTCCCGGTTTCTACTTTGATCCGACCGATGAAGAGCTTGTTGTTTACTTTCTATATCACAAGGCTGCAAACATGCCCTGCAACTTCGATATCATCCCTGATCTTGATTGTTTTTCACCCGATCCATGGAACTTAAATGGTTAGTTTCATTTGACAGCCTTTGATTATTTCATCTATATAAATTATTTTCTTGTCAACAAAAGTTCTTGATCAATTTTTACACTAGGATATATGCTGTACCTTGTATTTAAATTATTTTTATTATTTTTAATGTATTTTTTCATGTTCTGGCCGATAGATAAGGCTTTTATGAGTGAAAAGAAATCGTATTTCTTCAGCAGACAGATACAAAACCGAGCTACGGAAAAAGGATTTTGGAAGGAGATAGGCCTTGATGAGGCCATATATACAAGTACTGGGAACAAAGTAGGAATCAAGAAATATCTTGTGTTCTATACTGATGCCGTTTGCTCAGACAAGCAAACTGATTGGATGATGGAAGAATATCATCTGCTTAAAAATGGTATTTTCAGCGAAATTTCTCTAACAGCAGAAAGTCATATCCAAGTAAGACAACTATTCACTTTTTGTTTAGAAAAATATTTCTTGGGTTTATGTTAAAAAAAAAATGATTTAGAATTAATTCATGGGATGCCTTTGTACACAAAACACCTGAGTTCTAATCCCTCCACCACAGATTATGAAAAACTACATAAGTATCAGCACTTCCATTAAAATTTGTAATTTGTTACTAGCAATTGATTATTTTTTCTACTAATTGATCGGTATAGGATTTAGATGAATGGGTTCTATGCCGAGTTCATGAAGCAAATATAAGCTGTCACGGGATCAATTTCCACGAAACTGATAGTGATGGAGATCAGCTCTCTTATCTGGATGAAGTCTTTCTGTCTATGGAGGATGATCAAGAAGAGATCAATTTTCCATATTAGATTAATCACTCATCCGAGCTAAACGTTAATCCAGTGTAGTAGATACCATATCGTTTTATTTGAAGCAGTCAGACCTACAGATATGTATGTATAATGTTAAGGGGAAAAAAAAAAAACTGGTGCATGTAAGGATCAATGTCAGAAGAATTCTTGTTCTTGTATTTCGATATTAAATTGTGCTAGACCGTCCACGTTGGCCGTGTCCGTCCAGGGGGGACACATGCTCCCCTCCTCCGAGATGATATTCATGATAGTTGAAAATTATTCAATTTTAGACCCAACAACACTTAGAGGGAGTGAATATATGCATAATCCAGAATTAAAATAACAATCAATAAAAAGTAATAAGTTAATAATTATTTTTTCCAGATGATTTAGTTTAATCACTGTTAAACCTTAATTATTCATACAATCAATCAAGCATATTAAAGCAGTAAAAGTGAAATCAACACTAAATATGGTAACGAAAGAAAACCCATTGAAGAACTCCTCACAAGGATAAAAAAATCTCCGGCAAACCTTGCCAAAACGATTCACTAGAAAATATTTATCTTACGGTTGATCCAGATACAACTAAACTTCAGTAGACTTTGATCACCAAACTTGTCAATCACTGAAAAATTCTTAGATTGTGCCCCGTGCACTTTCCAACAACTCTAGACTTCTTTTCCCTCCACATTAATCACCAAGAACGAACATCGTTCTTCTCCAACTGGATCTTCAGCCGCCTCTTCCAAACTTTAGAACTCTGAAGAATTATTGGTAAATGATTTAGTTTTTGGTGTTTGATCTTTTATGCTTTAATCTTGTGATTGAATCAAGAGATTTATGGAATATGTTATTCATCTTCAAAGCCTTTTTTATCTTGTAAGAAAATAGGCACAACCAGTTGCCAAAGACATATGGAACGAACTATGGCTTGAATATTTATAATATTGAGTATTTGATGTTATTTGGGGTTATAAAATCTGTTAAAATTGTGACTAGAGTTTTATTCATATATAACCACCGCTCAAGTGCTGGTCAAGCAGCCGCAGGCGGTGGCTTCCTGTTAAAACTGCTTGAGGGCTTCCAAAGCTGACAACATATGTTTTTCCGACGATGACTTGGTCCCTGTTCCATATTTGACTTCTTCAACATAAACATAAAACCCCTCTCTTTGACTCGAATTACAACTTAATAAACTATGATTTTTGACACGGAAAATAGCCAATATGATTTGGACCAAAAAAACTCCCCCTTTGACATTGCATGACAAAATTATTTATTTCAACAATACAATCAACACAATGTTACACTAATAACCTAAAGACTCAATACCCAAACTTCACCTCAATAACTTGTCATACATGTCTCCTGAAACACATGAAAAAACAATATCACATATAAAAGCAAGAGAAAACTGACAATTAAGCACATAACTAAGTTATATAAATAATACAAGTAAAGCATTTGTAACGCCAAAACATGTAACACTCCATTTCGCAATAACTTAGAATCTAAACACGGCAAATTGAGATATAAATCACTATAGCTGAACTAGCGACAAAAAATATGATAGATATTATATAAGACACTTAACATGATATCAATAAGGCAAAATATCGAATTTACCTAGCCTGATCGTCAATAAAAAATATTCAAAAACAAGCAACTACTCTCCATCACTCATATACTACTTACCTCCCTCAAATAAATACTAATATCTCCTCTTTTTTGTCGCTAATAATAAAGGGAAACCAAGCAATATAATCATGAATAACTGACGAGATTCATGGTACGAGAGCTGGCAAGGACAAAGATCCGTTGATTGTGAAGGAAAGGCCAATGACTAGGTCACGAGCAAAGAAGGTCAAATAAGCCATGAGATTACCTGTTCAAGTTACGGTGAGTGAAACATCTATCACCACAAGCAAAATGACAAGTTTCATATTGGGCATAGAAGAAGAAACAAGGTGGGTCAACTTGATTCTATCAGCGGAGGTTGAAGCTGAGACGATGACCTATGCGACCCCATAGTGTATCTATGCATGCAGCCACATATCCCCTTATTGAGACCAACATGGAGGCTGTTGATTGACCTATGCGACCACATGCATTAAACCTATGCGGCCGCATAGTACAAAATTGGAAGCAAATTTTTCAAATTTTACGTACACTTCTATTTTAGTTTACACTCTTTTTTGTATCTTTTGATATATTTAGACTTAAATTTCATTTTAATTAGGGTTTTTATGAGTTACCTATAAATAGGACTCATTCTTTTGATTGTAAAATATACAATTTGAGAGATATTATTGAGAGACATATTTACTTTAAACTCGTTCTTCATTAAATTAATTTTGAACTTATCAAGGATTAATTTCTTGTGGCATTTAACAATTCAAGTAAAGCTAGTAAGTTTTGTGATCACGGGGTCAAGATATTGCTTGCGATTGTCTTGGTTCTTTGGTTCAATAATTTATCGGGTCGAGCTTCCTTCAAACGTTAATTCTTAACTTTTTTGGATTCGATCTAACCTATTGTGAGTTTCGTAGCTTCAATTGCTACGTGGGTTCGCATAAGTTGGTATCAGAGCTTAGGCTTCGAAAAATTAAGGTTACATCCTTTATTTTATTTTTTTAAGTTTTCATCCCTGTTCTTCGTGTTTTTCATCTTTTGAGTCATTTAATCCAATTTAAGTTCCAAACAAATTCAAAAGTTGTTTGTGGGTTAAATTAGTGCTCAAATCAATTTCTTTTTGAATTTTTGGGCTCCTTGTTGAATTCTCGAGCATTTAGTAAAATAAAATCCAAAGTAAAATTGTCCAATTCAAATTCAAGAAGCACCTTCTTGAATTTATCTTTAGTGTTTCATTCGAGTGCCATTTCCTACTTTCTTGACTTATTATGGAGTCAATTTTTTTTTGTTTACTTTAATTCTTTGTTTGAACTCCACAAGGATTGAATTTTGTTTGAGAACGAATTAGTTCTTTGAAGCGCTTGCAAGAAAGCATTGAGTGAAAAAAATATAGAGTGGTAAGACTAATAGTGTAAAAATGTCAGGTTGAGTGATACACGAGTATACATACATGAGGCAACTATTATTCTAGATTTAAGACGTTTGTTAGAGATGATTCTACTTCAACCGGGAAGAATAACCAAGTCATCATGACAGAAGAGATGATACGGCGATTTGAGATATTGTTTGGAGATATGAGAGATAGAATGGATAGGTAAGAGACGTAGATTGAAAGGTAAGATACATTGCTTACTAATTTACATTGGGAACAACCTAGAGAAGTTCCTAATGCGAGGATGCATGGTAGACGGGAACTTAGAGTGGAAATTGGTGGTGAAAATGAAGTGGGTAGTGGAATTGATGATGATCCATTAGTGGAGCCTGAAATAGGAAGGACGAGGAATAGAAGAGATAAGCATGATAGAAGCGCTAGAGATTATGTTGGAGATGAAGTTGTTAGAAATATGGGCAATATTAAAATGATAATTCCGTCATTTCAAGGAAAGAATGATCTGGAGGCATATATGAAGTGGGAGAAGAAGATATAGCATATATTTAATTGCCACAACTATTCGGAGGAGAAAAAGGTAAAACTTGCTATCGTTGAATTTACTGATTATGTTATCATTTGGTGGGATTAAATAGCCATCTCTAGGAGGAGAATTCATGAGAGGCTTATTGAAACATGGGGAAAATTGAAGGCTATCATGAAGAATAGGTTCTTTCCTAATCATTATTATATGGATCTTTATCAAAAATTATAAAGCCTCTATCAAGGATGTAGGAGTGTGGATGATTATCACAAGGAGATGAAGATTGTCATGATTAGAGCAAATGTTGAGGAAGATCGGGAAGCCACCATGGCCCAATTTTTGAATGTTTTATATAGGGAGATAGCTAATGTTTATGAACTACAACATTACGCGGAATTAGAAGACATGTTGTATATAGTTATGGAGGAGGACAGACAGTTGAAGAGGAAGTGAGCAGCTAAATACCCATCGTCTTCGGGTTCTAACTCTTCGTGGAAACTAAAGTGGGATAGCAATAAAGGTAATAGGACTGTTTCAAAAAGTAGAACTAAGCTACCGAAGGAAAGAGAGAAATTTGTTAGCAAAGCTATACCCAAGGTGGATTCCTAACCCCATAGGAATCGGGATATCAAATGCTCTAGGTGTTCGGGATCTGGACATATTGCTACTCAATGTCCAAACAAAATGGTGATGATTCTACTAGATAATAGAGAAGTGGCGAGTGATAGTGAAGGTGATTATGATGACGTGTCAAAATTGGAGAATGCTAGTGATGGTGAGAAAGTGGAGTATGCAATGGGAGAGCTGTTGGTCACGGGACGAACTCTTATTGCTCAAATCAAAGTAGACTATTTAGAGCAACAAATGGAGAACATATTTCACACGAGATGTCATATCAAAAATAAGGTATGTAGTATGATTATTGATTGGGTAATTGTAACAATGTGGCTAGCACTACACTTGTTGATAAAATGTGATTAACTATGCTAAAATATCATGGGCTTTAGAAATTGCAATAGTGGAATGAATGTGGAGAGGCCAAAGTGAATGGGCAAATATTGGTGAGTTTTTCAGTTGGGAGGTATCATGATGAAGTGATGCGTGATGTAGTTCCTATGCATGCCAGACACATTTTGTTGGAGAGGCCATGATAATATGATAGGAAGGTGATGCATGATGGATAATAAAATAGATACAACTTTACAAAAGATGGAAAATCTATTACTCTTGCACTGTTAACACCAGCAAAAGTGTACAAAGATCAAATCAAGTTGAAAAGTGAGGAAGAAAAAAAAATTGCGAGAAAAAGGGAGAGAGATTGATCTTTCACAACAAGAAAGAAAGAGTAAAAAATGAGGTGACTAATTGTGAGATAAAAAAGTAGAGCCACAAGATAGTAAAGAAAAAGAGTCTTACGAGAGAAGACAAGTCGAAAGTAAATTCCTTTACAAAAGGGAATGAGTTGAAGAGAATAGTAGTTGATAACCGACCTATGATTTTAATGGTTTATAAGGAATCACTGTTCAATTATGAGGAATCTAAAACACCCTTTTCCTAGTTTTGCTACTTCTTTATTGCAGGAATTCGAAGACTTGCTTCCGGAGAACTTGCCTAGTAGGTTACCACCCATTCGAGACATTAATCATCAAATTGACTTTTTACTTGGAGCCATCATTCTAAACTGACCAACTCATTGGAGTAACCCCGAGGAGACTAAGGAGTTTCAAAGGTAAGTGGAAACTCATCTACTTTCTTCTTTGAATAAGCATGTCATTTCACTATTTGGTGCGCTCTTTATACAGTTTTGTGCTCTCACAAGCTTCCAACCGAAACTCATCCATTCATTTAGTTGAAGTAGTCTCTTTTCATTAGCTCCATTCGAATTAAAATTGAAGTTCTTGATTGCCCAATAAGCTTGGTGCTCTAACTCAACTAACAAATGACACACTTTCCCAAAACCAAACGATATGGAAACATGCCTATAGGGATTTTGAATATTGTTCTGTAGGCCCACAATGCATCGTCAAGCTTCTTTGACCTATCTTTTTCGAAGAACTCACTGTTACATCAAGTATTCATTTGAATTTTCGATTGGAGATTTCAACTTGCCCACTGGTCTAAGGGTAATAAGGGGTAGCTATACAATGTCGAACACCATATTTAGAGAACAATGACTCAAATTGATGATTACAGAAATGTTTACTGCCATCACTTATTATAGCTCGTGGTGTACCATAACAGGTGAAAATATATTTCTTTAAAAACCCAATCACCACCATAGTATCATTGGTTGGTAATGCTATTGCTTCTACCAATTTAGATACATAGTCGACTGCAACCAGGATGTACTAACTTGAAAACGACAAAGAGAATTGCTCCCATGAAGTCAATCTCCCACAAATAAAAAAAATCCACCTCAAGAATGCTATTTAGAATCATCTCGTTTCTTCTTGAGATATTTCTCGTATGTTGACATCTTTCACATCGCTTTACAAACTTATTAGCATCCCGAAAAATTGAGGGCCAATAAAAACCAAAATGTAGAATTTTCGCAGCTGTCTTTGATGCACGAAAGTATCCCATGTATTAGATGAGTGACGTTGCTAAGTATCCAAATTACTTTCTCCTCAAGAACACATCGTCGAATAATCTGATCTGCACCTCGCCTATAGAGGATGAGATTCTTCCAAAAATAGTATTTTAAGTCAAAAAATAATTTTTTTTATTCGATGACTTGAATAATTTGGTGGAGTGATAGACTTGGTAAAATAATGAACAATATCAGCATAGCAAGGTGTCTTTCTATACTAAACATCTGCTCATCTTGGAAAATCATATTTATCTCCATTAACTTCTTATGTTCTCCAAGCTCAAGTGGAGATAAGTGGTCGGTTATTACATTTTCACTTTCCTTCTTGTCTCTAATCTCCAAATCAAATTCTTGAAAAAGTAGAACCCAACAGATTAATCTCAATTTAGCATCCTTCTTTGTCATTAAGTACTTTAAGGCAGCACGATCGACGTAGACTATGTGCTTTGATCCCACAAGATATGATTGAAATTTATCAAAGGCATGGACCACAACTAGAACCTCGTTCTCAGTGGTAGCATAGTTGAGTTGTGTATCATTCAATGTCTTGCTCACATAGTAAATCATGAGGAATTTTTATTCTTGCACATCCTAATACAGTCCCCACCACATAATTACTTGCCTCACACATTAACTCGAATGGTAAACTCCAATCCGATGCAATAATCACTGGTGATGAGAATAGCTTCTCTTTTAGAGTATTAAAAGCCAATAAACACCTTCCAGAAAAGTCAAAATGACATCATTAACTAACAAATTGCACAGGGGCTTTATGATCTTTGAGAAATCCTCACTAAAGCATCGATAAAACTTGGCATGCCTAAGGAATCTATGAATACACTTAACTAATGTAAATGGCGGTAATTTCTCAATAACCTGAATTTTTGCTGTGTCTACCTCAATCCCATTGGCTGAAATATGATGTCACAACATGATACCCTCCAATACCATGAAGTGACATTTTTCCCAATTCAATACCAATTTTTTCCTTGTACCACTGCAAGACCAAACTCAAATGCTCTAAACACTCTTCGAACAAGGATCCAAATATCGAGAAGTCATCCATGAAGACTTCTATGAATGTTTCCACCGTATCAGAGAAGATAGCAACCATGCAACGCTGAAAAGTAGCGGGAGCATTGCATAAATTGAATGACATCCTATGGTAAGCAAATGTACCATACGGACAAGTAAAAGTGGTCTTTTCTTGATCATCAGGTGCTACTAGGATCTAATTATATCGAGAATATCCATAAATAAATAAAAAGCAGTAGTGAGAGTACCTTGCTACCCTTTCCAACATCTAATCGACAAATGGAAGGAAAAAATGATTTTTCTGAGTATCAGTGTTGAGTTTACGATATAATCAATGCAAATTCTCCATCTTGTAACATATATGGTGGGAATTAGCTCGTACTTGTCATTCTATACCACCGTAATACCATCTTTTTTAGGTACAAATTGAATTGGCCTGATTCACACACTATCTGATATCATGTACACAATACATGTATTTAGAGGATTCAATACCTCTGCTCTGACCAACTCTTTCGTAATCGGATTTAGCCTTCATTGACCATCTACACTTGATCAAAATCCTCCTCTATGAGAATCTTATGCATGTAAAGTGAGGGGTTAATCCCTTTAATGTCTGGAATAGACCACCCAATAGCTGTCTTATTTTCTCTGAGTAACCTAAGTAGTCTCTTCTCTTCCACCCCACTAACTGAATTTGAAATAATGATAGAGATTGTAGAAGACTCTCTCAAATAAGCATAGCTGAAATGTGGTGGTAGTTTCTCGAGCTCCAACTTAGGAGGCTTCTAAATTGATGGTAGTGGTTTAGTAGGACCGGTTCCCAACTCTTCAAAGTGTCATTTTAGCGTGTATGGTAATTTTGTCTTCTAAAAACCTTCTACGTGCCTCAATCTCACTAGAATCAATGAGAGAGGATTGAGAATGTACAATGCACACCTCATAAGCATCCGATGGGTTATGTAATAAAAATGTGTCTTGGATCACCTTCTTAATCACATTTATCTGAAAATAGCTGTCTGACTCTGTAGGAAATTTCATGGCTTTAAAAACATTGAAAGAAATATGTTCCTCACCAAGCCTCAAAATTAGTTGATCCTTCTGAACATCAATAAGAGCCCTTCCTATAGCAGGGAATGATTGGCCCAATATGAGTAAGACATCCTTATCTTCCTTCGTGTTAAGATTTCAATGATCCCTTATGGATGAGTAAGTGATCGATCAGCTAGCTACAGACTTATCGTGGTTGCTTTAGCCTTTTCCAATCCAAATTTCCTGAAAACAGAAAGTGGCATCAAATTAATACTTACATCTAAATTGCATAAAGCTTTATCAGAATAGCATTCTCCTATAGTGCAAGATACAGTAAAACTCCCTAAGTCTCTTAATTTTAGAGGTAGTTTTTTTTTTCTGAATTCTAACGCTACACTCCTCAGTCAGCATTACCATGTTACTCTATCTTGCTAGGTATCTAGATAAATGCATCAACAAATAGAATATTTATGTGAAGTTTCTTGAAGACTTCAAGAAATTTGGTGTACTATCGATCCAACTTGTGCTTTTTCAACCTCTAAGGGAATAAAATAGGAGGCTTATAAAGATTAATAAGAACAATTGCCTTAACTTGTGGTATGCTCGAACCCTCTTTAGCGGATATTTTTGTCTGTGTGTTCAATCAGCTCTACATGCTCCTCATCTGAAAAATGTACTTTTGATATGTAATTGCACCCCACTTTTGGTAGTAATTACTTTTTCATGTTGGGGTTAATTTCCGTATTTCTAGGTAGAGTACCTAGTACTGTACCTATCATAGAAATTGTCATCTATCCCACTTGAGTCTCCATGTTTTTAATTGCAGCACTATAATCTTGGAGAGTTGTTTCGATCATCCTCATGAACTGATTATTAGCTTCCATATATTGATTAGTCTTCTCCATAAACCTCTCGAACAACTCTTCCAACTGAAATTTCATCTACTGATGCTAAAATTGACCCTGTGTTCTATTCTGATTTTGATTGCTTTAATTACTCAAAGAAAAATTTGGATGCTTTCTCCAACCAGGATTGTAAGTGCTTGAATACGGAATATTCTATTGGCTCTAACCCATTGCACAAAATGCACTTGTTCCTTCCTTGTGCAAGAATTGGACAATCTATTATATTATGATCTGTCACACATTCTTCAAACTTAGCTTGTACTGCATTAGCTGACTATGATATGCTCTCTACCTTATGAAATAAAGAATCTATTTTCGTAGAAAAAGCTTAATAAGTATCCACCTCGTATATTCTCAGTGCTTTCTTTTGAACAACCCGCTCCAGAGTCTACATGGCTGAAGTAATAGCCACTCTCTCGAATAATTTCTAGGCTTCATCAATGGTCCTTGTAGATAAAGAGACATTAGATGAAGAATCCACCATGCTTTTGATAGAAGGGAGGAGTCTTGCATAAAATATTGGACATGGAGTCCCTTACTGATGTCGTGATGAGGATATTTTTGAAGCATGTTCTTGAATCTGTTCCAAGCCTCATTAGATGATTCTGATTCTCCTTGACAGGAAATAGATATGTCATGCTTCATATTTGCTATCTTGGTTGGTGGGAAGAAATTTGTGTAGAATTTCTGAGCTAGATTATTCCAAGTGCGGATACTGGCAATGTGTTTGGAATCTAACCACTCAAGTGCTTCATCCCGTATAGTATGTGACACATCTCCAAGAATCAAGAGATGTAAGTATGTGAATTATCTATAGCTCTACCATGAAACTAATGTCCATTCTGAAATAGATGAATGACGTTGGACTTTAGCTGAAAGTTAGGGAGTCCAACTGGAAGGTAGATAATGCTAAATTGACTCTAAATGATCTGTAGAGTCATGAATTCCCCGACAAGCATGTCTCCCTCGTTAATAATTTTCTCCTTGTTCACTTGAACCACTAGATTATTTTGCTCGTTAGCCATTTGTACTTCCTATTTTTGGTCATTTTGTTGTGTTGCTCTTGCTTTTGCTAGCCTTCAATGAAAGATAAGTCCAATTTTCAAAATGGCTGAAATCAATTCATCGTCAATTGACCTTCGCATATAGGACCTGAATGAAGAACAATACTAGCACTAAGATAACAAATATAAAAAAACTAAATTAAAAAAATGTCTGAATTAGTGCCAAGTTAAATAAGATCAAATTAAAACTCAATCCCATTTTATTTAAAAATCTCTGTCGAGTAAAGTTAAACCTACTTTCATAAATGACCCAACTATATTTTTATACAACGGATGCAAACATACAAGGTTATATGAATTTTTTTATGAATACTTAAAGATGTGCATAGAGTATACCAATATATTTTTATTATCTATCGGACCCTATGGTGATTTACATTATGTCGAATCTATTTTCCTTCTTTCGAATACATAAAACAAGCCACCAAATTCATATAACTACCACACATAATAATTATAGAGAAAAGATAATCATAAAAATCATGCAATACCCGAATGACCATATCATACATATGTCATATCATATCTTTAACTTTCATAAATATAATAATTCAACAAAATGAAAAAAATAATTTAAACGGGATGAAACAAGTGCACCTTGTTAACCAATCTCGTTAGATAAAATAAACTTTTGAAAGGGAAATTCATAATCACATTCCAAATATTTTACTTTCTACTGTTGCTGCCATAAACGTATTTTTTGTTTTCTTTTTTAGGATGGAGAATTGCTTTATGCTTTGGAAAATATGAGACTAAATCTGTCTTTTGCAGAGTATTTATGCAGTCTTAAAAAGAAATAAAAAAAATAAAAAAAAAATGGTTTTGGTGCAACTAGAAGTGGAGCCATGCTATGCAAGGAATTGGATAATATGACTTTACAAAATTTGGATAAGAATTTGAGTTTGGAATAATATCAAGTACATACAAATCACGTGAAGTTTTGCTGAAGGATTGAGTTAAGATCACAATTATAATTTATCTTTAACATGAATAAGGCTGCCATAAAAAATTTATCATAAACCAAACATATTAATTATCAATTAAAGATAATATTTTTGAACTACAATATCTTGGGCCCAACTTATCCGAATTAACTTTTTCTCGAGTATAATATACGTGATTAAAGGCAAGCTATCCAATGAGTCCAATATTAATATACTAAAACTCGCTCTATGAAAATCTAATTATTTAACCCAAAGATATAAGAATTTAAAATATATTTCACTTTAGTCCCCCAATTTCAAAATATAAATATCTAGTATACAGATAAATAAATTTTATTATATAAAATTTTGGGGCGTTAAAAAATTTCACACTTTTTACTACTCGACCAACTATCCTAATTTAGTTATTTCTTTCAAATAAAAATACATGATATATATCTAACAATTCTTCACATGAAAGAAATAATATAAATATTATTCTGGAGCACAAATAAATGAAATATTGTTGATTGTATATCCCAAAAGTGTATGGATGGTAACAAGTAAAAGAGTGGATCAATGAGTCCGAATATTGTTCTCATAAGGACTACTATCTAATCGTTGGTTCAATTATTCCTAACTTCAATTTGATTTAAAACAAATAGAAGTAGTTATTTATCTTTTTGGGATTTTTTTTTTTACTTTTAAATATATCCAAATAATAAAAGTTGAATTTCTTTAATGATAGTTATTCCCTTAATCTCAATCACCAAATTTTAAACAATTGATATGTTTACCCGTCGAATTCTTCTAACATGTTTAATTTATTTTTCTCGAGTTTAAACTGATTCTATTTAACTAAGTCAATTTCATATCTTTATTTGAATCCAGATACACCTTAGTTAAATGCACTAAATCTCTAAGAATACACGTAATGATTGCATTAATTAGATAAGGTATCTCTACACTTTTAAACTAATTCTCGATTTTTACTACGTAGTCTAAACAAATAATTCACATTTCTACCTAATTATTGCTCGCAAAATCAATTAATTAGTGGCTAATTAATCAAAAGCATTAAGATTGGAAGAAAAAACAATTCACACAATCAATTTGGGATCTAAAACTTTTTAATTAAAATTTAGATTCAAAACTAGGTTATAATAATCTATCCTAATTAAATCTTAATTACACATCATGTTAGAAGAATAAAACAATAAGGAGTTAAAGTACATCAACGAATTTCAAAAAAAAAAAAAAAAAAAAAAAAAAGAAGGAAAAAGATGAATATCTTGCACCAAGAATCCGTCTCCTTCTTGTAAAATCTTGAAATCCTAACTTCTTATAATTTCTTGATTTTTCCTCCTTTTGACTTGAAAAATATATGTACAATAAATCCTCAAACCCTTGGCTTGAATGTATGTGTATAATAAAACTCCACAAGCCCCTATTTAATTATTGGGCTGAGGTATGTATAACGTATTTATAGAACAAGATTTGAAAAAATCCTTTTTCAACTTGATTTCCACAAAAGAGATCAAATTGGTTTCTACCAAATTATTTAAGAAATAAAAGGAAACAATTTCCTTTTCCAATTGAACTCCTTTTCCCATGTGATTTTAGTTCTTCATCTTTTAATATTGTAATTCAGTCCTCTTCATTCTAATATCATTATAGTTGATTCGATACAATTTTCAAAGTTTACAATTTAGTCCTCAAACTTTTCAAATGTTGAATTTAACTCCCAAAATTTATGAATTTTTATTGAATGCACCAATAGTAGTTCCAATTGGTCTCTTGCAATTCGGCTAATCTTCAATTACTTCAAATTAATTTCAATAAAGCTCCAAATAGCCTTTTTTCACATAAATTGTGTCCAAGTTGAGATTTTCCTACAGTTAACATGATTTACCCAAAATAAGTAAACATTTGCTCAATTAATGTATAATTAAATAAGAATAGAAGTCCGAATAAGTATATAAAATGCTCTTACCAGAAGGTTTATGTGTCATTCGACTTAAACCTTGACACTGTATATTTTATCGAGTTTACCAACTGTAGAGTGAACTATGTCTTGAATTCTAAATAATGGATATAAATTCAAAAAACAAAATATGTGCATGACCATTAAGAAAATCATTGAATTTTCGCCGTTGTGTTCATTCGGCCATGAAGTTTTCTATTTTCTTTGAGTGATCTAAAGAATTCATCTCAATTCTTATATGAAGTGGCCCCACTTCTAAACTCAAATATGCATTTTTTTTAAGAGTTGATTGCATCTAAACACTCTACTCAATAACATCTATAGAAAGTATTAAGAACCTTAGCTCATCCTCTAATCAATATAGTTGGTACTACTACATCATAGGGAGGCATTTGGATTAAATCCATCGTAGTACAGCCAACTCCAATAACTTTGTATCCCATTGAATATTGTATATGCAATCTCCACAAGCAATATTGGATTTCATTTATAGGTGATCAAATTCCTAATCAGCTTTAGCCTCATCCCTTCGATGTTTTCAGAATTACCTTTCTAGCTAAACCTTTGGTTATCGAGTCACAAATATTTTACTTGGCTTCACATAGTCAATGCTATAACCCATCCTTAAGTAGTTGATGCGCAGTATTTAGCCTCCTACGAATATGTAGACTTGTCATTGTAGAATGAATTTTGAGCTCTTGAAACTTGAAGTAGCTATTTGACTTTTACAATGGACACAAATAATTGGAAGTGTTTTATTTCAAAGGAATACCAATAAGGAATTTTCTTAACCATTTAGCCTCGTTACCTATTTTATCCAAACCTATAAACTTACACTATAGTCCATCTTGAAATGCAGGTTCGCTTAATAGATTTCGAAGATACAACGCCACCTACTAACGTAAACATGTATCCAGTTTTGGATTTACTCTCATTATTATTTGAAACTCAATTAGCATCATAATAACCCTGCCAAAAAACTCTAATAAATACATCTCAATGTTCAAAATATAACTTTTGCACATATAATCCTTATGTTCTCAACCAGCTAAATCTTCTTTTTCCTTATCAGTAGGTTTATTAGCAATAACACCAACATATTTTTCAGATTCAATAACATCGAACATGTTAAGAATTGTTAGATAATATTGTAACTTCATTTGCAATCTCTTAAGATTTTTCCCATCAAATAATTCAACCATCTCACAATACTTTAGGAATTGGAATATCCATTGCAGTATAGCAAATAACTAAAAAAATTCACTTTAGATTGTTAAAAAATTAGATGTAGATACCTTTCGAGGACAGTAACTAAAATGCAGAAAGTAAGAAGACTTATTGATACTCATCAAACAATGTTGTCCTAAAGTGAAATTCCCCCCCTCATAACTGCTACAATACCTTTTGGATAATCACTCTTAGGATACAACTATTAAATCACTTATACAACAATAGCAATCTATTTTTAGAAGCCTCGAGTTTTATTCCAAACCAATATCTCAATAAAATAGTTCCAGAATTGATTTTATTTATAAAGTGTAATTTTTGTATCATTTTCAAGAAATTGAGGTGTATATATAGCTAAAAAAAACAACTTGCAATAATAATTTGTAATTAATAATATGAAACTCTTGATTTTATTTTTCCACTAAATTACCCAATAATTGCCTCTAATAGTTTTATGTCACCGACTAGTTTTTAACATAAAAAAGTTTGGATATAAAAAAAATGAATAATAGTAAAATGTATTTGTTTTAATCAAAGAAATTCGAACCTCAATTATAGACTTTGAAATATTTGTTGTAGTTTGAACATTCTACTTCCCAAATAAATTTCATAGTTTTTACCACTCGGAAACCTATACCTATTTAATTATTTTTTTAAAAAAAAAATATATATATTTATTTTATTTTTTTTTGGTCTTAGATTGTACAAATGGAAGATCCTATGTATTGTGCTTGATATTATTCAGTATTAATTGAGGCAATGTACTCTATATTTGCTTCGGTACTTGACCGAGATGCATTTGGTTGCTTCTTAGATGACTAGGAGATGCAATTTGCTCCTAGAAAAATACAATGTCCTATAGTGTTTCGTTTTGTGTGTTAGAGTTAGGGTGTGACCCGAATTTTAATTGAAGTATATTTGGGAATTCTTGTTGGGATTCAATTTGAGAGTTCAATTGGGAGTTTGAAATATGTATTGGACTTTAAAAAGACTTGACGGAGTCTAAGTTGTAATAATAGGAGAAGAAATCATGAAAGGGGAAGGAAATGTGGAACTAGCGCTCTCTAGGAGCCTTGATCGCATTTGAGCGCTCAAAATAGAAGTTCTAGTACTCGCTTACTGCAAAGAAACCACTCGAGCATTTGACCACGTCTCAACAATTGTGAGGACATTGCTCAATCGACGGTTTTATCCAGGAATGTATAGTTCAAGATTTAGGCAGGTTTTTTGAATCTTATTTTATCTCAAACACTCAATTTATTTAGACTTGTTATACTTGAACTCCACCATATCTTAGGCTCTTCTTTGCACTATAAATATGAAGAGTAAACGTCTTGAAAAATTAGCCTTACATTATACACAATTTGTAATCCTCCATTATTGATATTATTGAATTCTCTTCTTCTGCCTGTGATTTTTTCATCTAAAATTTTATATTCTTCATTGTTAGATTTTCATATTGTCATATCATTCTCGTTCCTTTATTTCTTAACAAGTGCAATCAGAGCATATACCAACAGGTTAGTTTTTTAACAAGTGGTATCGAAGCGATGATCTATCAACTCAGTTCAAGGCTTTATTTTTGTGATGATAACCATGAAATATGATATTTTACTTTCGGATCACAGCACCAGATTTTTGCTGTGGCATGTAAAGATGCAAGTAGTGCTTGCTCAGATATATTTGGATGATGCTTTGTTTGGATTTGACAAGATACCCTTAACTTAGACGATGGAGAAGAAAATATCATAAAAGTTATGGGATAGTGCTAGACCGAACTAAATCAAGGTTTTAATTTGACCTTACATGCGAAATTAATCTACTACAAGCAACAAGTCACTTTTAGTAGTTTCTAGATAGTTAAGCAAACAATCCAATTTTCCTAAGTTGAATTACCGCATTTTAATATTTGGAAAGCAATAAATAACATACAATTTGATGATGGAGAAACCCAATGTGGGTAAAAATTTCGGGACCAAGCTAGTTACCTCCTCTATGGACAATGTGTGTTACAATTCGATTCGAGCCTAGTTCCACTAGTTATTGTAAACCCTGCAACTCCAAGATTTGCTATTCATTTCAGCCTCACAATTTGCTACCGTAGATGCTATCTAGTCTACCCCACTAGACCTCCCAATCTATCTCCTGCAGCTTCCAACATCTGCTATACTCCAGACTTACAATCTTCTACCAAGATCCATTTTCTAATCTTACAATCTTCTGCACATGTATCTTCCAAGTTGATACATAGGAATCACCTATTCATGTTCTTTTTAATGCGCTTGAATCCCTTCCTTAAGATGTTTTAGATTAAGTCTCCTTGATATTTTCTCCAAAATCAGGTTGCCTAATCACAAGATTGATATGGATGAATCAATCGATGAATTTCCTCTTGGATCTTTCATACAATGATATGAAAGTGAAAGCAATTGAAATACAATGAAGCAACCTCCTGAAATTCATACGGGACACCTCTATTTATATGTGGGGCTAAACAGTTGTCATTGACCATGTAAAACTCTTCAAAAATGCATCTTAGGTTTCGTCGCATAAATATGTCACTTGAGTGAGGGAAGTCTTTCGCTCAAGCGAAGGGTCCGTCGCTCGAACGAAATGAGCGAAGGTGTTTCTGCATGTGCCGCTCGAGCGAGACAGTTGGCGAGTAGCTAGCGAAAATTCAAGCCAGTCAACTTCCAAACTTGAATTTGAACCCCATCTCAACCATACATAATTGTAACCAAGTCCTTAACTTTTCACAAATGTTCATTTTAGTCTTTTTTGTTAACAAACATGTCAATTATAATATTAGACCTAACAGATCGAAAGCCCCTATCACATATTTATCTTTACCTTTTGGATCATATTTTCGAGGACTTTTTAAAGGAGAAAACTACAACATTTTGGTTGAAATTGGAACAATTATACATGACAAAAAATCTAACTAGCAAATTACATTTGAAGCAATGATTATATTCTTATCATATGATAGAAGGTATATCACAGGAAGATCACCTTGCTATTTTTAAGAAAATTGTCACTGATTCGAAAATCTTAGAGGTCAAGTAAAATGATGAAGATTTAGGGTTAATTTTATTGTATTTGTTGCCTGCTTCATATATGTCTTTTAAAAATACAATCTTATACAGTCATGGTATTTTAACCATTGAAGAAGTATATGATACTCTATTTTTAAAAGAGAAAATGAAGCATCTTGTTGGAGATGACATTTTGTTCATGGTCGTGATATGATGGATAGATTGAGGTCTAACTATAGTAATAAAATTTGTAATTATTGCAAGAAATGAGGTACATTAAGAATAACTGTTATAAGTTGCAAAATAAGGAAAAATAAGTTGCTCCAAAGTAGAAAGAAAAACGACTAGAAACTTTAGGTAAAGCCAGTATTGTAAAAGATTGTTATAATGAAGAAGAACTTTTGGTTTTTTTTGAAGGCGACTCCAAACTTGACGAGAATTGAATTTTTGATACAACTTGTATATTTCATATGTGTTCTAATCGGAATTCATTTTCAACCTATGAAACATTTTCAAAAAAATATTGTAGTAATGGAAAACAATGCACCTTGTCAAATAGCTAGTATTGAAAGGGTCAAAATTAGACTGTCAAGACACTTGATGAGGTAAGACATTCTCGAGATTTGAAGAGAAATTTATCTTCTTGTGTACTTTTGATTTAAAATGGTACAAATTTACAAGTGAAGCTGGAGTCCTAAAAGTAAGTAAAGGTGCACGTATTGTGATGAAGAGGCAGAGAATGTCCCATTTATGTGTCTTGCAGGGTTCTACAGAATATTTGGATACCAATCAGTAGAACTTAGGCACTGAGGTGGATTTTGAGTTTAGTACAGTATTGTTGGAGTTTGGATTGGGGTCTGTATTGTTGTGGAATGCTACTTTGCAACCACCACAAGTGGTGCCACAGTATTCAATTGCTAGAGACAGACTCATGAGAGATATTAGGCCTTCAAGAAAGTACGGGAAAGTTGATTTAGTTGTTTATGATTCAAATATGGTTAAAGGTATTGAGTTTAGCAAAGAACTTTCTACAAAAGCAGTTAGTTGTGTTGATTCCGTTACATGGTACATTTTTGCCCTATTTGGTAATTGTTGAGTTATTTGTGATCTATTTGCTCGTAGTGATAATTCAAGCAACATTGGCATCCAAGGTAATCGTGTCGAGAAGTGCTTGGATTCAATTCATATTAAGTTATTAAGTTTGCCCTAAATGGGCTTTTTGGAAGAGGTGGAGAATTTTTCTGTTGGAAAATTTTTTGGTGGAGAATTGTTGTTGAAAAGTTAAGTTTTAGTCCTTGCAGTAGAATTCATCTACAGGTGGAGATTTTTTTTTTTTTCCATTGTAGCGAAATTCGAGTCAAGGTGGAGTTTGATAGAATTAGGGTGTGACTCGAATTCTATTTGGGAATTCTAGTTAAAATTCAATTTGGGAGTTTAAATGGAAGTTTGGAATTTGTGTTGGACTTGAAGGAGTCCAAATTGCAATAGGAAAGGAAGAAATCGTTCAAGGAGAAGGAAACACGTCGAATTTGTGCTCGCTATGTGCGTTAATCCCACTCTAATACTCAAAACAGAAGTCCCAATGCTTGCTTATCACAAAGCGACCACTCAGTGATTGTCATATACAGGAATGCATAGTTTGCGATTTTTGCAGGTTTTTTAAATTCTATTTTATCCCACACACTCCATTATTGTTTAAACTTGCTATAGTTGAACTCTACCATTTCTTAGGCTCTTCTTTTCTCTATAAATATGAGTATATCTCTTGAAAATCATCATTATATTCTACACAATTTGTAATCCCCTATTATTGATATTAGTAAATTCTCCTCTTTTGCCCGTTGTTTTTTTCACATAAAATCTTGTGTTCTTGATTGCTTGATTTTCATATTGCCATATTATTCTCTCTTCTTTATTTTCTAACAAGTGGTATCAAAGTGTATACCGGCCAGTTAGTTTGTTAACATTTTAAGTAGACAACTCGTCCAATCTGCATCACAGAACCCACGTGAAGTTAGTGTTCTTTGCTTAAGAAAACAAACATCGTGGTCAAGAGTTCCTTTTGATAATGTAGAATTGACGAATTTGGGTGAAGTCACTCGGAGAGTGGGATATAATTATAGGCAACAAGCCGTTTGCCGTTTAACCTACTACTCATTAACTTAGTAATTACCTTGGTTTACAATATGAATAATGCTACTTTACCCAAGTTGAGTTACAAAATGGAGATTGCCCAAATGATGTGGCAGCCCCCTATTGAAGGAGGCGCTGGCCCACCAGCTGCGGGCCACTCGCACCCTTCAATAGGAAGCTGCCACATTATTTGGGCAACTCTCCTTTTGTAAATCAATTTGGGCACTCTAGCATGGTTCTTACAATATTGCATAGACTTACTGTCGTGTAATCTTTCCAGTCAAGGGTTTTAGTTTTTATTGGGAATTAGGACAATGGAGGTAGCATTAACAAATTCGGGCAACAATTTTCCCTTAAAAAAGATATATTAAAAAAAAAAAAAAAACTTGGTATAGGACCATAGGTTTCATTAAGCCTGCCTTGATCACGCCTCAGCATACTGTTCGAAAAAAATAAACGTGCATAAATTATATTTAAATATCTAACCTTTTATGCACATAAAAGCCCAACGTAATTTCGAATTACCAAGATCAAATATGAAAATAAGAAAAGAAAAATGCATGAATATGAAATCGATCGATGCAAAAATTTGACTATTTTTCTTTAAGACGATATTGTCCCCACACGGGTGTTAACTATTTTTCGATATTAGTCGCTCGAGATACAAGTAATCACATTCCACCGTAAGTGCTGTCCAAATTAAGTAAACAAGTGAACTCACTGATGTTTTGAACTCTCTTAATATGAAATGTGACTCAAAATAAATGCAAAAAAATATTTTGAAGTGAATATGCATTAATTTCAAACATATGGGGTCCATATATAGTGATTCAATAGTTGTGTCTCAAAAGAACAAGTCAATGAAAAGGTGTACTAAAAGGACATGCCTTGTTGGAAAATACATTACCAAAACGGCATATCTCTACAATAAAAGGATATAACTTCTGGAAAATATGACTTCCAAAAAAACACAACTTTTCATCCAAATAGTTTCTAGAATATTCAATAATATTTTACATAAATTTTCAAAAATTTTTCCCGTATTTAAGCGGCTTAAATTTGACCTTAATTTCTCATTCACTAACTAACGGTTAAAAAATTGGTCAAAACCAGTTTTCTTCACTACGGATATCATTAAACTTTTTGTTCTCTTCCTTAGAGATTTGAGTAGAAATATTGCATAGCAATTCCTCGCTGCATTTTTTGTATTTTAAAATTATTCCTTGGATTTTTAGATTGCATAAAATGCTATTATTTTGTATGTAATATGGATTATTCTGATTATCATTCTTGGAAATTTTCCAAAATATATTTGGATCATGAAAAATTAAAACACCATATTTCTATATGACTATAGTACTCTTAACCGGGACATTGACATTTTATTTGAAAAAATTATATCGTTTCAAGATTGTTGGTCCCAATCGCATTTAAGCAAAGGGATCAAAATTAAACCATTTGAAGAAAGTAAAATCACAAAAATCAAAAGTTGTTGCACTAAGGAATTTTCACCCACTAATTAAGGAGTCTGGATGTTCACATGCTCTAAACGATACTCACTCGTTAACGAATCTATAAATAAATATTGCTCAGATCCACTAAAATCACTCAAGAATTGTGCAATATAAATGTATGAAAAAGTCGGGGATTTCTTCAATGATTTACTCTCGCCTCACATACAAAGTTCATCACAGTAGACTGTGTCAAACTTACAGATTATACACTAAGTACATCAAAGAATATACTCAAGATTTTACAGAAATTGAAGAACAAACATAGAAAAACAAAGAGCCAGAGAAATGCCTAGAATAATACTCATTCATTCCTCCGAAAACGAGGCTAAGGGAGCCTTTTATATGGCACCTCAAAAGTCAGATCCAATGCTCACAAATGCACCACGTGTAAAGCCAAATATCATCACCAATATAAGATAAAAAGCGTGGTTCCAAGAATGCATATTTTCAAGTCACGAACCAAAAACCGGATTACACAAATAGGCCCAAGTCCAAAAAAGCCCAAGTAAAATAGTGAGGCAACCCGATAATTGACAACCTCCACCTTGATGAACTATTTTTGGCTTCATTTATTATTCTGAGACAGAATTACTTATTTCATTTGCTCTAGCAAACATGTAACAAAGAAAAAAGATTGAAGTCAATTAAACTTTAAAAAATATATAAAGCTTGATATTCTAAATATATATGCTAACCCCTCAAATATTGCAACTTTATAAAATAAACCCGACCAAAACAATTTATTTCAATTTTTCAAGTAGTATTTAGAATTTTCAAGCAGTTTTTAAACTTATTTAAAAAGAGTACCTTGGTACCAAGATGAGAAGGGTTGAATTCACTAGGAATCTTAACTAATGTGATCATACATTTTTCTACCATGTCTCTTGCAAAATAAAATTTTATATCAACATGTTTGGTTCTATTATGATACACAGGATTCTTACAAAGGTGAATAGCACTTTGGTTGTCGGTGTACAGTCTAATTAGTCCATGTACAAAACCAATTTTTTTTTTAACAACCCTCTTAACCAAAGTCCTTTTCTTAATAGCATCACAAGTATAATGTATTCTACGTCAATTGGAGACAGAGCTACTAGTTTTTGTAGTTGGGATTTTCAACTAATGCACCCATACCAAAGTGTGAAAATGTAAGAAGAATTCGATCTTCTTTCATTTAAATCACTTGCAAAACCAAAATCTGTGTAGCCCTTCAAAATTATGCCCCCTCATCATACCTTTTAAACTTTAATCCTAAAACAAATTAAATTTAAGTATCTAAACATCCATTTTATAGCAAACAGTGAGTTTCACCTGGATTTGTCATAAATCTACTCAAAATATGTATGCTATGAGCCAAATCAGGTCTAGTGCATACAATTAGATACATAATAAAGCCAATAGTATAAGCATAAGATATTTTATTAATTCTTCATCAAGTTTAGGTATTTGTTCCCTCGCCAGTTTAAAGTGATTGACAGGAGGTAGAGTAATAGCACGTTTGCAGTCAAATATAGAAAAAATTTCAATTAGTTTCTTCATATAAGAGCACCGATTCACATAGTGATACAATTAGTTCTATATCTTTCCATTTTCATGCCTAAAATTCCTTTTTGCTTGACCTAGATCTTTCATTTCAAATTCAGATTTCAATTTTGATTTAATTAAGTTTATCTCGGCTCTATTATAGTAAGCAAGAAGCATATCATCAACATATAATAACATGTAGACAGACTCAAGTCTACCTGAACCTTTGTAAAAGAAGCAAGAATAAAAATTTCTCTTAACAAAACCTAAAGTTTGAACATATGAGTTAAATTTCTTATACCATCGCCTAGATGTTTGTTTTAAGTAATAAAGAGACTTTTTCGATAAACAATCTTTCTTAGAATTTGACCTCACTTCAAAAATTTTAGGTCAAGTCATATATATGACTTCATCTAGGTCACCATTTAAAAATGTATTTTTAACATTAAGTAGATCAAATTCCCAATCAAAATGAGCAGTTAAGCCATGTAAAATTCTAATTGAAGTATATTTTGCAACTGGAGAAAATATGTCATTATAATAAATGTCTTCTCTTTGTGTAAACCCTTTAGCTATTAACCTAGCTTTATATATCTTATTTTCATCGTTAGACTCAATTTCTTCAATTTTATAAACCCATTTGCAATCAACTACTTTCTGATTATTTGGCATGGTTAACAAGAATCCATGTTTTATTTTTAATCAAGGAGTTCATTTCATCTTTCATGGCTTCTTTCGAAAGAGTTGAATCTTTAAAGTTAACAGCTTCTTCAAAGGTAGTAGGTACAGAATTGAGACAGTCTAAAGCAGGGAAAGGGTTACAAAGTCATGACTGCTAATTATAGTAGAATGAAGTCTATTTTTCTGCTTCTATTACTAGTCTGTTAATAATCAGCTAGAGTGGGATCCTATAACTGAATTTCATTTTCAACATTAGTTTGAACTTGATTTGTTTCAAATTGAGAAGTCTCCGCCTCAATCTGATCTTCAAGTTCAATGGGATCATCATTTTGATTTTCTACAACTTTTTCCTTAACCGATGGTGTCTCAACCGATTTTAAGTTTGGAGAAACAGAACAGAGCATATCATTTTAATTAAAAATGATTATTATAACTTTGAGACCACTTTTCACTTTAACCCAATGTCTATAATCCTTGGTCTCTTCCCCATAGACCTAAAAAAATACATTTTAAGAATCTATGTTTAAGTTTATCTTCACTTTGATAAGAATAGGCTGCACAGTCAAACACCTTAAGTCTGAAATAATCTGAAGACTATCCAGACCACAACTTCTCAAGGACTTGAAGTCAATAGCACTAGAAGGAATTCTATTCATTAGATAAGTAGCTATTTTTCAAAGCTCCTCCATAAACTAATTTGGGAAGACCAAAACATAATAACATATACCTGACCTTAGAAATAAGAAACTTTTGTACCTTGTATTTGGTTTCCAACGATTCTCATATCTATTTTGCCAAGGTGTTATTTATGTAGAGATCATGGAGGCGATTGGATAGAGCATTCAGAATGTGTCTCATCTTCTTCTCTCTTCTTTCATTTAGCCTTTGTTTAGTAGGTGTCATTTAGGGTTGGTTCTGACATAGGTGCCAAGTCCGAATCCAAAATGTAGAAGGTCTTCAAGGTTGTGAGAAGAAACATCAACTTGCCCTTCCATCTTAAAAGTTCAACCCGTCGAATCTATCAAGCCTTACAAGGTCTTGATTTCTCATCTTTATCGTTGCCATGATTGTCTTATTCCCCATTTTGAACATATCGCTTGAGGATTGTTTAGAAAAGTTGATGAAGAACAAGAAAATTTAGCAACAAGAATCCACCAAAATGGAAGGCTTGAACACAATAATGAATCGTTGTTCTCAAACAATATTTGTTGCCACTGTGATAAGTGCTTGAAGGCTTTAAAAGACAAATAGTTTGTATGAGTAAACAAAGATTAATCCAAGTTTGAATCAAGCAAACAAAACATGAAAAAGGAACTTTTATGACAAATATATAAAACTTGGTTTGATCTTTTGATTTGGATATATGTAAATCAATTTTATATATTTTTATATATATATATATTTTCCAACATGAAAACTATCCCTATTTATAGAACATCAATCATCATGCATGAAAATATGCCAAAAACAAGCCAAAAAGGTGCAAAGATCGATGAAAAGACGCCAGAATTCAAAATTCCAACGGGCATATTTTTGTGCTAAACAAAATCGGACGATCACCCAGTTCAATAAAATGGCCACTGTAATTGCAACACAAGGCTACGCAACCGCCCAGTGACTTCCCAAGCCATTTTTCAGCTTTTACCGTTTTTTGTTCTCATTCTATTTTCGCTTGTTTTTCTCATGGTTGACCGACTTCCATCATTTACAAAATTACTCATCATTGTTAATTTGAACAATATCCAACAATAACTGCATAGTGGATCATTTGAATGAGCCAAGATTTACACCTTTTGAAGAATTATTAGATGATGATGATGATGATTAACCTCATAAAAATGGAGTCCTTTTTCAATCTAGAAAACAAGAATGGGATCATGGATGAAGAAAATTTTCATGATTTTGTTTCATTTTCCTTTAGTAGCACTTTGAATCTTTAGTTAAAGAACTAAACTCATTCAAATTTATTAAACATTGTAGTAACCATTCTTTTAATAATCATGTGTATAGAAGAATTTTGAATAAACATTTTTTGTCGTGTCCCATTTGATATATTTCGCCTTATGTTGTGCACTATAAGATGCACTATCCTCCTACTATAGTGTTGTACTATCTTTCGTTCAAGTTAATTTGCATGATGTTTGATTGTAATAGATCATATTCCACAACAATACATATACAAGATTTGCTTCATCAATTGTAATAATTTTGTAATGATTTGAAAATGCTGCTATTAAAATTTACTTCAGATATATCTATAATATAGCTGTATATCACGTGTAAACAAATATCATATTTGTGATATAGCTTTATGTAGATCGTAAACATAATGTGCACTTGCATATCCCACTAAAAAATCCCATTTCTTGTTTGTTTTCTTCCCAAACTAATCACTTACTTATATATACATTTATAAGTTTTTTCTTCTAAAAAATTGCGTATATTACTGAAGTTGGAAATTAATCAATACATGCAACCGCATATTTTCAACATGTTTGGCTGTTTTCAATGTTTTCAATGAATTAATTTAGATGATGATGATTAACCTCTTAAAAATGGAGTCCTTTTTCAATCCAGAAAACAAGAATAGGATGATGGATGAAGAAAATTTTCAAGATTCTGTTCAAATCTTCAGAATCTGATTTGTTTGAAGAAGTAAACTACATTTGAATTTATTGAACATCGTTGTCAACATTCTTCTGAAAATCATGTGTATAAATGAATTTTGGAGAATGTGTTTTGTCATGTCTCATTATATATATTTCACCTTACTTTGTGCACTATAAGATGCATTATCTTTGTACTATATTGTTGTACTATCTTAATTTGCAAGATATTTGGATATAATAGATCATATTCTTCAACCATACATATTCTTGATTTGCTTCATTGATTGACATAACGTTTTAATGATTTGAAAATGTTTCTATCAAAGTTAACTTCCCATATACCTGCAATATAGTTGTATTTCACGTGTAAACACAAATCACGTTTGTGATATAACTTTATGAGATCGAAAACATGACCTGCATTTGCATATCCCATTATAAAAATCCTAATTTTTTGTTGTTTTCATTATCAAGCTAATCACTACTTTATATATACATATATAAGTTTTTTCTTCAAAAAATTGCATATATTTTGTCAAGTTGGAAATTAATTTAATCATGCAACCGCCTATTTTCAACACGTTTGGCAGTTTTCAATGAATTAATTTCAATTAACTGTCACTACCCACCTGCATTGGCAGCCTATTTCTGATCATGTTAGCATTCTTTTTTTTTTTTTTTTTTTTTTTTTCTTATTGTTCATCAATGTTAGTTGGGGATTCTTTTTATATATATCTTATTTCTTAATGTCTCCTATTTTTTTATTTTTTTTATTCTTAGGAAATGCATATATTCCGATTAATTAATTTGATTTGTCGATTTGCTCAATGTAGAGAAGAATCCATAATGCAGAACCAGCGTATTGGCGGGTTTGACTGTCTCAGCTTGATGACAAGTTCGTGGACGAGTTCGATCCTCAAATTTAAAAGACAATCTAGAGTTGCCCATATCATATTTTAAATGCGTTGGTTCACCATCACAAGCCTGACTATAGAGAGTTCAATTTGCATATCATCCACCCATTTCGAGATCCCTACATTAAGAAGTTAAATTTTATGGACATTTTCAATTGGGTTTTTTGACAATTACACCTAAAATCAAGGATCTTTAAAAAAAAAAAAAAAAAAAATAGGTGATACATATTTTAGAAGAAAAAATATTGGATAAATTTGGACATTTATAATAAAAGTCAGACGATGTGCAGCTCTCTTTAAGAAGTCTAATAATTTTCACTAAAAATACTCACAAAATTATTATTTGACTTAATTGTGATAGATGTTTCAAATTATACCATATATTATTTTAATAAGAGTGACGTAACATGTTATTTTTTAATGATTAAGTTTTTTTCACTTCCAACACAAAAAAAAAAAAAAAAAAAAAAAAAAAAAAAAAGTAAGAATTAAATATCAATTTAAATGGTTCCTGTGAACATGCAGTAAGATTAACCAAAGTTTTTATGTAGGAAAACAAATTATATGGTGTGTGAGCTTTTAATTAAAAAAATAACACATTATGTGACTTTCAAGTATATAACCTATAGCAAGACATAACAAAAAATAAATAAGTAATAGTTAAAAATCGTAGCTAAACATGCTCTATAAAAATTAATCAAAGATGTTTTATTTAAAAAAAAAAAAAAAAAAAGGGGGAAGCCAAGTTAATTTGTGGTGACATTTTTATTAAAAATTGACAAATAATGTCAATAGTCTCAATTCACATCCAACATAAAATAAAATAAAAAGTTACAGTTAAATATGAGTTCAAGTTGTTCTTATAAGCACAATGCTTAGCCAAAGAAGTTTTACTTAAAAAAAAAAAAAAATGTCAAATTACATTGTGTGAAATTTCCATTAAAAACTGGCATGTCATGTGACTTTCTAATACATAACAAAGAGCAAGATATAACAAAAAGTCTCGCACTATTTAATTTGACTTATTTGACATTATATGATTGGTTAAGTTTAAAGTGTAATTAATGATCTATAAACAATGAAGTCTAACATTGGAAAATCAGACGAGGCACAGAAAGCCGACAATCTCTTGAGGTGTTCTTAAAGGAGAGAGAGGATGAATCTGCTGCTCCATCCCTTGGTGGCATCAAAACTGCCATGTTGATATGGTATATAGTAATTTCATCGAGTGAAATAAAATATCATAAAGTCACATATCATGTTACTTTTTTGCTTTTGAAGATTACAATATGACTATAAATCATGGTTGGCTTATATTTAAGTTCCAGCCTCTTAAGACTCATTTAGCTCCACCATGTTGGAAGTACCCACAATTTCCATTACATGTTGGTTTTGCAACGTACTAAAGAATGATAAGGTAGTCAAGTAAAAAACAAAAGAAATCAAAATTTTGTAAGGACCATGCTAGTTGTACAATTGAGGTTGACAACCGTCAACCACTCACATGGGAGGGGGCCCACGATGAATAAAAAAATCATGAGACCCCCCTTCCTGTGAGATGGTTGTCAACCTCGATTGTACAACTAAGATAAATCATTGTGTACATATATATACATATATATATACAGGGGCGGAGGCAGGAGGTCCCGGGGAAGTCCTGGACCCCCCCCCCCCCCCCCCCCACCAATTTTTTGACAATTTTTTTTTTTTTTTGTTTTTTTGTTTAAATTGGAATAATTGAAGAATGGTAACTTCTCTTTTATTACAAATGAACTTACGAAAAAGGCTAATCTTATTTTTTTTTTACTTATTTTAGGTTAATTCTCAACTTATTAGCAATGTTTACACTAATGCACTATCCGCAGAGAAGGTAAATAACTTAATTAGTGAGCTTTTGTTTCCTTTCCTTTTTGTGGTTTCCTTATAAAAAAAAATAAATGGCAGCCCCGTTGCCCCCCACCCCTTCACCTATATATTTTCAAATTTGAACTCCCCATTTTCAATAAGCTGGCTCTGCCACTGTATATATATATATATTAACACCATTTCAAAGCTACTGAAAGCATTGACAAGACAAGAAATATCAAAGTGATTATAATTTTACATATATTTTCATTCACATAAACATATGGTCATGATATAAACAACGTTTGAATTTAATGGCCTTGATAGATAATATTTAATGATTTTAATAGGTGTTTTTGAAAAGTTTCAATTAGTGTGATGAGCCGTCACAACTTTTCAAATGGAAAGGGAGCATATCAAGAAGTCGTGATTTTTCGGATTAGATATCACTATTAAAAAAATATGCATAATAAAAAATCATGATCTTTTAATATGGTACAATTTAGGCCACTGGATCATGACTCAATCTAAAAAGTGAGATATAATTATCCACATTATTGGACCAAAAGGTGCACCTATTCGAAAAGGACACATTAATCTATAAATGGAATCCATTTCATTTCATTTTTCTTCACACTAAATCAATTCAAGAAAATTTGATTTCTAATTCTCACATTTTTCAAAATGTTTTGTTCTTTCTATTTTGCTAAAATAAAATTCTATCCGAACTATTTTCAACAATAATTTTTCGTCCGATAATTTTAGTTCATGCCTTTTTCGCTCAAGAAGAATGTTGTTAACACTTTGAACAGACTGAAAAGCTTGGTATAGTGTGGTACCAACTTTGAAAAAAGCATTGTATCTTAAAAGAGAGACATCCAAAATATTGTTGGCACTAATACAAAGGGCGAAAGCATAACGAGATCATACATTGCTTTATCTTCTATCTCCTTTTTCTTTCTTTACATGGTAAGATTCTTTAAGTTGACCACAATCTTAAGATAAATCTTTTCTTCCTTCTAACATTATTTTTTGTTACGTAATTTTATTACGTGTTTTTAATAATTTAATATTGATCAGTTGTCTATGATTGTACTTTTATCGAAAAATGATTAGTTCAACTGAGCAAACTAGTGAAGCGTTTAAACAATATTTTGTGTCTAATCCTTTTTTCATATCATCACCATCTCAACATGAAAAGTTGAAAAAATTCAAAGACACGAATTTCAAAGGTGACAACAGAAGATACTATTCTACCTTCCTACGCCAAATTTGGTTAAATTTCTACATGAAGATTGCCCACAAACAAATGCAAATGCTACTAGCAAAAATATCTAATTGGCGATTGAAGCATGAAAGCATGCTAATTTTCTATGCAGGAATTACATTCTCAATGGGTTAGATAATATATTTTTTACAGTGTATAGATGGTTAAAAAGCTGTGAAAATCTTTTGACAAAAATTAAAAGACGAAAGATACATGGATAAAGAGAAATTCATCATCACTATATTTTTGGAACAAATGCTAATACTTTTTCATGTATTGGGGAGAAATGCATGAAATTGAGTGAACTTTCCAAATTGCTGCTATGATTAAAAAAAAAAAAAAAAAAAAAAAATGACTATCTCCGTTGTGGAAAGTTATAAAAACTATTTCAAGTACAAGTGCAAAGATACAATGGAGGATCTGATTATTTAAGTTCAAGTTGAAGTTGAAGAAGACAACAGGGCTACAGAAAAGAAAAGCTTTGTGCGGGTCTAAAAGTAAAAAGAGAAAGTATCATTGCTCATCTAAAGATAATGGAAAAGGGAATGATACAAAACGGTTCAAAAGAGATGGCTATAGTTGTGGGAAGCTAAGACATCGAGCTAAAGACTATTGTAGCAAGAACAAGGGTACGCAAAAGGAAAAAACCTACCCAGGCCAACATAACTGAAATAGACAATGTATCTATAGACATTACTGATATCAACCTTGTTGAGTTTCAAACTCTAACCTCATTAAAACGAATAGATCGTCTCATTAATGATATATCACTAAGGTCAGATATAATATCCCTGAGGTCAACTCAGGTTAAAAACCACCGTCAGTTCTAAAGACATAATGATGTTTGGAAATTTGTTATCACTGATACACCTTCCACCTTTCCCAATCATACCGTGCCATTTGGCATCACTGACATAAGCACATCTTGCTTGACCAATCAATTACAAGTAATGATCAAGTGACATCCCACAATCATTATTCGATGGTATTACTGTAGTCCAAACAATGATGACCTGATAAAGCCAACCTAAGAAACCAATCAAAATTAAGCAAATGGCACGTATATTAAGATCATTACTATAGTTGATTTAACCTTGGACAGCCAATTTGTTTGATATGGCCTATAAATAGGAATGTAATGGTCCTCCCTCCCCCCGAAGACCGAACTCAATGTACTCCTCCCTTACACTTTCAAATTACTTCAATCAATATAAAACTCTTCTCTTTTACTATTTTCAAATTTTACCTCTTACAAATTATCAATTAAATAGACAAAAATCAATCTAATAATTTTTTGACATCAACAATTTGGCATTAGAAGGATGGTCCGCTTGTATAAACAGCCCATACTATTCCCATTCAATTCTAAACAAAAAGGGAAAATCCATCATACGCCCTCGATAAAAAATAAATGGACCGTAGCTTAGACTCAATGAACCAATCTCGCACCAATATCAATGAGACTAACGCCCCCTATAATCGTCAGAGGAGGAACGAATTAGTTGGAAGCGATAACCCTCAGCTGGCTGCTATGAAAGAAGCTATAGAATGTCTAACTAACATTGTTAATCGGTTGGAACATAACTAGGGTACCACCTCTATATTGTTAGATACAGAAGTGGATTCATCTGTAAGAGAAATAACTGGACGACCTTCCACCACAAGAAGTTTGCACCTCTTAGGAGAAGAGTCATCCCAAAGTAAGACCGACGCAGTAATGAATTTTCTCCCCTGCTGCAGAGCAAGTTACCCGGAGAGCTAGAAGTGTGTTTGATAGATTGGGTACTCAACGTTCACTAACACCCAAAGGTGAATGAACGTAGCCTACACAAAAGAACACCACCAAAAAATACATACCTTTACGCTTTCAAATTACTTCAATCAATACAAAACTCTCTTTTACTATTTCCATAATTTACCTATTACAAATTATCAATTAAGTTAACAAAAATTGACCTAGTCATTTTTTGACATCAACAATTTGGTGCTAAAAGGATTGTCCGCTTGTATAAGCAGCGTATACTATTCTCATTCAATTCTAAACAAAAAGGGAAAATACATCCTACACGCTCCTTAAAAAATATAGCGAACCGTAGTTTGGCTATAAAGAACCAAACTTATACCAATATCAATGAGACTAATGTTTCCCATAATCTCCAAAGGAAGAACAAATCAATCGGGAGGGATAACCTTCAGCTTGTTGCTATGAAGAAAGCCATAGAACTTCTGACTAACGCTATCAATCGATTAGAAAAGAACCACGCTACCACATTTCCCTTGGTAGAAACAGAGGTCGAGTCACCTGTAAGAGAAAGAACTGGACGACCTCTTACTAGAGGAAGTTTGCACTTTTTAGGAGAATAGTCGGCTAAAAGTAAGACTAGCGAAGTAAGGAGTTCTCTTCCCTGCTTCTGAACAAGTTACCAAGAGAGCTGGGTGTGTGTTTGATAGACTAGGTACTCAGCGTTAATCCAAGGGTGAACGAAATTAGCCTACTCAAAAGAACCTACCAAGAAAGATGAACAAAAATTTAGCACTTTGAGAAATCGTATTACCAATCTGGAAGCAAGCACAAAGACACTGTTGAAGAATACCTCACTAATCATCATTCTCCCTTCATAGAAGACATATTGGCCGAAACATTATCTGAGAAGCTGAAAATGTCACAGCTCACAGGGTATGATGGAGAAGGAAATCCCCTCAACCATTTGGACAAATACACCTCATAGATAAAGCTACAAGGAACCAGCGATGTAATCATGTGCAGATTTTTTCCCTTAAGGTAAGGGGATAAGGACCAGAGATAGTTCAGAAGACTGCATCAATGGTCTATCAGAAACTGGACCAACTTAGAAACCTCCTTCTTAGCACAATTTATGGGTTCTAAAGCAAGAACTACACCAAAAGAACATCTTGTAAGCATTAAGCAGCGGCGAAGTGAATCAATCAAAAGTTACCTCAGTAAGTTTAATAAACAATCTATCGAAGTGAAAATGATCTCTAATTATGCATCCCTCATGGCTGTCTTGTATGGACTAAGGCCAAGAACAAGATTATGGTGGTCTATACACTATGATGAGCCAAACAATTATCATAAATTCTTAAACTAAGCTGAGAAAAATATAAGTGCCAAGAAAGCGACCTCTGATCACAAAGATTGAAAGATAGACCCCCACCATCCGGCTCAGACAAAGGATAAAAAGATGGACAAAAGGTCATGTGCCTTAAAGAAAGAAAGATAGGGGGAGAGGGAGAGAGAGAGAGAAAAAAAAAAACAACATCGTCCTTACCTGGAGAGTTTCTAGGAATATCATCCATTGAACACCATGTTGGAGGGGTGTTTACACAAGTAGAAGATAAATAAGTCTTTCGCAAACCTCCTCCTTAAAAAAACGTGATGGGAACTAACTTGTTCAAATATTGCAGATATCACAAGTCGGCTGGACACAACATAGATGAATATAGGGATTTGAAGGAACAAGTAGAGTCTTTAATTCAACGAGGTCAACTACGAGAATTTGTAGCCAAACCAAAGAAGATCATACAAAATCCTTCGCAGCCAACTTTTTTCACTCAGCCAACTAGACATCCCCCACTGAGGATAGAGATTAGAATGTTAATAGATGGGAAACAATGCATGGAAGGGTTCACAGGGGAACGCTGTAGACAAGCTAGGTATGCGCGTGTTTGGCAAACATATGGATCAGAAGGACCTAATCCAAAACATGTCGTGACACCAAATATTGAATGAATCGGATTCTCGGAAGCAGACTCCCGGGATATATTGTAAAAACAAAGTGATGCTCTACTAGTCACTATGTCTGTGGCTGGAGTCCAAATATGCTGAACTCTAGTGGATAATGGAAGCTCGATCATCGTTTTGTATTCTAAAACTCTTGAACCGATGGAAATACTAGAAATCTGCCTCCAACCTTACCTCAAAAAGTTGCAAGGTTTCACTGGTGATCCCATTCGAAGCACGAGTTCAAATTGCTCTAATCGTGGAATTAGGATATGTTCCCTATCAAATGGGAACTGTTGCTAACTTAGTAGTAGTGGACCTACCATCCAATTACAATGCCATATTAGGCCAATCGATACTACATAAACTGAAGGTACTCACATCGATCTATCATTATTGCATGAAGTTCCCTAATCCAGGTAGGGGAAGAATAGTACGTGAAGACCAAGCTGAAGCCCAGTCATGTAATACTGACTTCCCAGGGCAAGAGTCAACATGTTCCAAGAAGCACGAAACAATCGCACCATGGAAGCTCAGCTCGTCCTATCCGAGATATGGATCACTGAACAGCACCGTAAAAGACCTGGAGATAGTCACCTGTCGGATTCAAATATCTCCCTCTCAAATAACTATTTTATTTCTTTTTCCTATTTGAGCATCCAAATTAATGAGTTTAGGAAATGAAAATTGTAGGTAGATGAGTATGATTTTTTTATTTGATTTGTATCATCAACAAATTAGTGTTATCTGTAGGAAACTTGAGCAAAGTACACTCCAAACTTTAACGCTCTAGCTGGGAAACATCTGAGATCAAAGGAAATGAAACGAGCATGAAGAAATCAACCATCGGTTGCAGCGTCGAGTAATAAGAATTCAGAATGTAGTAGTGTTCCGGCTAATATACGAATAAATTCGGTAGCAAAAAAAATTCAAAAAATGGCAAAAGGTCTAAAAGCATTAAAGACAAAATGTACTGCTCTGTGTATGAAAATACACACCTTGAAAGGTAGGCATACAGGAAAAATTGAACTCACAAGTAACACATTATTTAACCTCTTCAATTACATCTATCGTACCTAGAATTGAAATTTTAGGTGTTGAGGATAAGGTAGTCATGATCCATGCAATATTAGTAGGTGAATATCTTCATCTCATACTCCTGGACAATGAAAGTACAAAAAAACTTACTATACTATGAAGCATTCAACCGAATATGAAAGAGTAACCATCGGATTTCTGTGTCTGATCCATACCGCTTTACTAAAAGAGGCTAAGTTATTCACGAACAGGCCACTCTATTAGTGAACATAAGAAAATAATCCAAGGCCCGCCAAGGATATATGAATTTCGACATCATTAAAGGTATATCCGCGTACGACGAAATCCTTGGACAACCTGCTCTAAGATAGGTAAACATATCATTTCTCTTCGTCATTTGCATTTAAGATATTCTATCAATAAATGTGAAACATCTTTAAAGTACAATCAAAGAATCTTGCACAGAAACTGTAAAAGCAACCAAAAAGAGGCCTGAGAGCCCCTAAAAATAACATCACTATAGTTGAAACAAGTAATCCTAGGAATAAACTAGAAACTGGTGACTCTATCGACCCCTGTATAATTGAGTTCAAACTAGAAGCGACAGCAATCAAAGAGCTAGAAAGCTTTTTCATTAGCTCAAAAGATTTTAGGAAAGCTCTCACAATGGCAAGGAGTTGAGCGAACTTATGAAAGACTTGTTAAAAAACTTCTTAGCTGTGAACCTAGATGTGTTCGCTTAGAAACTTGCGAACATAATAGAGATCCCAAAGTTATCAGTCATACCTTGAAGCTCGATCTTAAGATCAAGCCTAAAATACAAAGATGCCAGCAAATTAGCATCAAAAAATACGAGGCACTAAAAAGTGAGGTGGATAAGCTATTGAAAAACGACTTTTTTCTTGAAGCTCAATACCAAGTTTGGGTATACAATCCAGTCATAGTACTAAAGAGTAAAGGAAAATTGCGAACCTTTCAAGAATTTACGAACTTGAATAAAGTTTGTCAAAGACAGCTTTCCATTCTCTAGAATTGATCGGCTGATAGATGTTATTGCGAGACATGAGCTATTAAGTTTCATGGATGCATATGTATAACCAAATCCTTATGTATGGGCCAAACAAGGAAAATAGCGCATTTGTGACAGATCAGAGACTACACTGCACAAAGTAATGCCGTTTGGGCTCAAAAATTCGAGGGCAACATATCAAAGATTAGTAAACAAAATGTTCGCAAACTAAATCCGGAAAACAATGAAGGTATACATTGATGATATGTTTGTAAAAAACCTTCAATCTAAAGACCACTTAAACACTTGGAAGAGACTTTCAATGTATTGCGAAAATACTAGATGAAACTCAATCAGCTGAAGTCCATATTTGAAGTAAAATTCGAAAAATTCCTCGATTACATGGTCAATTAGCAATGTATTGAAGCGACCGATAAAATCCAAGCCCTCATAAAGATGTTGTCCCCGTCTAAAGCAATAGAACTGCAAAGCCTAACAAGAAAAGTCTTTGTCCTAAATAGGTTTGTACCTCGAGCAACGAACAAGTGTTCCCATTTCTTCCAAGTGTTGAAAGGAGGAAAGAAGTTCGAATGGAAAAGAAAATACGAACAGACATTTCAAGCCCAAAAGGATCACCTAGGAGAGTACCCCTATTAGCTAAACTCGAAAATAGAGAAAAGCTATTGCTATATTTAGCAGTATCCAAGGTGGCAGTCAGCTCAGTAATAGTAAAAAAGGAAACACAATAGGAATTACCAATCTACAGTTTGAGTAAAGCCCTACACGGAGCATATTCGAGATATCTAGATATGGAAAAGATGGGCCTTAACTTAGTTGCAAAAGCTACGACTCTATTTCCAAAGCCATAGTATTGAAGTATTAACAAATTTTCCACTCAGACAAGAAGAATTGAGGCAATTTGAGATCAGCTATAAAGGATGATTTGTGATCAAAGTACAAGTATTAGCCGATTTTATTGACAATTTTAAGATATTCCAATTCCAAAGAAGAAACTCAAACAAGGAACATGGAAGTTAGATTGTCGGAAGATACTAGCTCAGAAGCAGGTATAATATTAAAATACCCGAAAGGGTCTGAATTGAATTGTAAATTAAAGTTTGCGTTTAAAGAAACCAATAATGTGGTTGAGTACGAACCATTATTGACGAGCCTACGGTGGGAAAAGAAATATAGACGCGAAATATTGAGATAAAAAGTGACTCGCAATTAGTGGTAAACCAAATTAATGGTACGTTCGTAGCCAATGATAAAATAATGTTGCATACCTCGCAGAAGTCATAAAATTACTTCAATGCTCCGACAAGTGTGAACTTGTACAAATTCCTAGAGAGAAAAATGAGCATGCAGATTCCTTATCAAAGCTAGCAAGTTCAAGAGACAAGGTTTTTAAAAACAGTTCTTGTAGAATTGCTACCAAAACTATCAATTGGCCCGAAAATGGAGGAAATCTTATGGATAGAGGATAAAATTTCGTCGATGCAAGACATCATTTCTTATTTGAGGGATGAAGTACTCCTGAGGATAAAAGGGCGTCACAAAAATTGTGAATCAGAGCTGCTAGCTACGCACTGCAAAATGACTTATTATTTAAATGAGGGTACACACTCTCTACTTGGATGTATTAGTGAAGATGAAGCTTTATACGTAGTGAAAGAAATTCGTGAAGGCGTATGTGGTAATCACGCTGCTGGACGCTCCCTAGCACAAAAGGCCTTAAAACAAGGATATTATTGGCCTAATATGAGATATGATGCAATGAAATTTATCAGAAAATGTGATAAGTGTCGAACATTCGCATCCATTCATCAACAACTCGTACAAGAACGGGTAACCTTGGCTCTTTACCAAATGGGAAATCGACTTTGCAAGTTCACTACCCAGGGAAAGATCCGATATGTGATTTATGATGGTGGCAGTGGACTATGTTACTAAGTGGGTAAAAGTTGAACCTCTTGTAAACATTACCGAGGCTATGACTTGTAAGTTCATATGAAAAAACATTATATGTCGATTCGAAGTACCCAACTTAATGATTGTAGATAATGAAACACAGTTTCAAGGGAGAAAGTTGAAAGCAATGTGTGATGAGTTGGATAATCGCAGACAGTTTTCCACTCCATATTATCCCCAAGCCAATGGCCAAATAAAAGTTGTCAATTAAACAATCAAAAATATCTTAAAAAAGAAACTCGATTAGGTGAAAGGATTACGAGCTGACAAATTACCACAGATTTTATGGGCATATCGAACCACCACAAAAATTGAGGATGACAAAAAACCGCCATACCTGACGGGAATTACTCGCTCACTCGGATAATCTGGTCGGGGATGGGCGTGGGAGATTCCGCCCGCGTAACAGGGGCCCCGCCTTGCCCCTTTTTTTAAAAAAAATAATTCAGTACTTTAAATGAAAAATTTCACGAAATTTCATTCATTCTATTAGAAGATGGCAACTAAAATTATTTAAACAATATAATAAACAATAAAGACCTTAGTTTACCAAATATATTTGAATAATTTAATTTTTACAAATAAATAAATTAATTAAAAATTTAATAGCTATATTATTGTCTTACTTTAATGAATGAGAGCAATAAAATGAATTATCAAAAACTTTTAAAAATAAATAAATAAATAAATGGGTACCTAAAAGGGGCAAAAGCCCCAAATTGGTATGGGTTTGGCAAGAAGAATCGGGTATGACGAAGAACAAAATGAAGAATCAATGAACGTGAGCCTAGACCTCTTAGAGGAAAAGAGAGATAATTCTCAAGTTAAGTTTGCATCATAGCAGAATAAAGAGAGAAAAATATTTCAACTCTACGGTTCACAAGAAAAACTTCAAAGTAGGGGACTTGATCCTAAAGAAAATATTTATCGCAGACAAAAAAATGAACCCCAGCTTGCTGGGTCAAAATGGGAAGGACTGTATACTATAATTAAGGTTGTAGGAGGAAGAACATATAAGTTCACAGAAAATGATGGCGAAACCCTTAAACATCCTTGTAAGTACTTGAGAAAGTATTATCAATAAAATGAGAACCAATTCTTGTGAACTCAATAGAGTTAATATTAATCACGAAAGTTCCTTTATGTTACACGAAGCCAATCGAGTTGGTTTAATATTTACTGTGCAAACCAAAAACAAAATTGAACATTCACAAAACAAGAAAATATAACAAAATGGAAATTTATGAACTATGTCCATTACATAGCCAAAAGGCGTATTATGCGAAGTAAAAACTACTAGTTACAAGGCATCTTATGCGAAGTAAAAACTATTATGAGGTCGAAAGGCATGTTCCACGAATTAAGTCAACATGCATAACCATTGTTCCCACAAAGAATCCTGGAATCGGAAGATGAGGGAGAGATGGAGAATAAATTCAATCCCTTTGCCCGAAGAGTCTCTAAAAGTTTGACCAGGCATTTTTTGGAAAGGAAATACATGAGGGTTTATCACAACATCGAGAACTATGCCTTACATGGTAATTTCTCACAAATGGATATTTGAGGAAAACACAAGAGCATGACAGGCTTGCTAGCTTCCAAACCGTCCTCTGCCAGCCTTTAAATCTTCAATCTAACTAGTAATACATAATCTTGTTTACATCAAAGTGTCCTACCCGCACATGGGTGGGGCCCACTCGAATAAATGAGAATATTTTATTCAAGTGGACTCCTCCATTTGAGGGTGTGGATACCCTTAGGTAATCTTACATAATGAAATCAGAATCGTAGATATGTGACTGTAGCATGGCAGGTGAAATATTATGACAATTCTAAAACTATATCTTGTTGTGTAAAGTAAGTGTATAAGATCCGAGAATGATTCATCGGGAAACTAAAGGTGAGAATAGTGGCAATGGGCCTTTTGACCCGATTGAAACTTTTTTTTGTCCTTTGACCAACCTTCTCTATTTAAAACAAATAAAAAAGGGTTTTCATTTTCTATTTATCTTTTTTTACCCTCATCCTGAAGAGGAGAAAACGGCTCCCAAATTTCAAAGATTTCAAAGCCTGCGAAGAAGCAGCAGGAAAGAAGAATACATTATTTTTCAGCACATCGACACTATAGCCTCCCAAATATCTCCTCCGAACATTGATTCTGCCCTCCAAATCTCTGCATACGACGACTTCAATTTTTTGGCGACTCTTCGGTGAACTGTAAGTTCAACAGCTTTAAAACTTCTTAGCGATTTTTTACCCAAAAATCTTGTTTCTTGAGTGTAATCTCCCTTATGCAGCAGCAATTTCTCGGTTGGGTGGTTGGATTTTAGGAAGTTTTCTTTATTTCTCTGTAGCACATGCTTTGTTGGACATTGGGGGATAGAGGTCGGAGGGGGATGCTCTACCAATGGTTGGACAAATGCCTTATATTTTGCTGGTATATGGAAGGATTATTAAACTCAGCTAATATCCAGCTGGTTTATTAAAGGATATTACTATTATGTCTTATTTTCTGTTCTAAGTGCAAATTTTGTTTTCAGAAACTGCCTCGCCCCCTCTGGGTAATTTTTTTCATAAGTAATGCATGTTCGGGTGGGTTTATAAGCTGCTTATTTTACTTATAAGGAGGTTTCAGTAAAAAAACTTAAACCCACACAAGAACAGAATTTTCATGACTAACTTAGATGTTAGAACCGAGAACAATTTTTCAATATAGTTTGGTGGTTTGCTTAGTGGTGATGCATATTGTACTTTTGGTTAGGAACATTTTTTCAATATAGTTTAGTGGTTTGCAATCATTTAAGTTGGTTTATTTATTCTATTACTCTAAAAAAAATTGTTTGTCAAGTAAATACTTTTAAGAGTTTTACTTAATAAAGTTAACAAAGATAAGCAGAGTACATAAAGACAATGCAACACCAATAAACAATCTCGCCTGTTTGATCCAAAATATACAAAATTTATGTAGTAGTCATTTCCTAATTAGACAATAGGCCCTTTTTATTTGAAGAAAATTGGACAGGGAGGGTCACATTTATTATGATTAGGTAGAATGAATATGATTTGCTTATCCATCTAGACTTGCACTTCTTTTGTATGAATTAAAAAATTCCTTAGAAAGGTGCTAGCTATAGGAACTTCACCGCTGAAGTCAAATAAAAAATATTGCTATCTAACATCTTATCCAACAAATATATTGAAAATTCAGCATGAACATTTAAATTAAAAGATAATTAAATAGCAAAGTCAAAGGTGATAAAAAAAAAATTAAATCAGCTTCAAATGCAAAAATAAAATGGCTCCAGAAGATACTTGGTAAGATGGTAGAGGGGATGGAATTTCAAATAACAAGTTTTAGAGATCTTGTCAAATAAATACTTTTAATATTTTTATTTTTCTTGTTCCATTCTACCTCTATAGTTTGTTGCATCCTTAACTAAAAAACTAAATATCTAATAATCTCGTGCAATTTGTAGGATGGAGTACATATACAACATTGATGATCGATGTGATGCAAAGGTTACTACACGTTCTAACGTGTCTAATGTAGAGAAAGTATATGAAGCATTAGATAATGTTCATAAGGAGATGTTTTTGAAGTCGTGCTTTGGTAAGCTTTATGAAGTCAGGAACATGAAAATATATGCTCAACTGATTCACGACTTATTATTATGACGGTTTGTATCCGTCAATGAGGAGGAATTGTGGTTTTGTTTAGGCTCGAAAAAAGTTGTCCGTTTCTCCCTATACGAGTTTATGCTCATCACAGGATTAAGCCCTGCTAATGAAGAGGAGTATAAGAACCAAATAAATGATGATGGTAGATTGAAAAATAAATATTTTCCAACATCTAGCAAGGTTACGCCTAAAGAATTAGATATGGCATTTGAAAAAGAGATAGAAGATATGGATGACAAATACAAATTGGGTTTAGTACTTATATATGTGGCGGTGTTGAGGTCCAAAGAAAAAAATACATCTATAGATCTTCGCACCTTAGATATAGTTGATGATTTAGAGCTATTCAATAAATATCCATGAGGAACTAAAAACTTCAAGTTTACGATACATGCATTCTTAAGAGTATCGAAGGATCCGAAGCCCAAATATTCTTTGTGAGGATTTCCACTAATGATACAGGTAAATGCTCAAAACTTGTGATTTAGACACTATTTCTATTTGATTTTAAATATTTGTAAAAAATTTATACATTTAGGTGTGGGCGTTCGAGTCTATTCCATGAATAGCAAACATGTATTATGCTAGATTATCTGTCAATGGGCTACCGAGAATGTGCCATTGGAAATCAACACTTACTCCTAATTCCCATGATATTGTTGAAGTCTTGGATGACCCACAGGTGAATATATCTTCTATATTGGAATTACTTTTGCACGTTACCTCAAACATTGCTAAACGGATTTTTTTTTGTCAATTATTCAGCTACAAGTTCGTTGCTCATTGACAGCTTCTTCCAATGAGACTGAACAACAATACGTGAAATTCTTCATTCACGGAACTAGAAAAGAAGATCCAATCTTAGATGTTTATCTCTACGAGGACAAAGGATACCCAGATGTTGATGATGCAACACTAGATGATAATTTAGATCCACCACAGAGTCAAAGTGAGAGAGTTTCTTCGAATATACATGAAGATGATGTATGTATATTTTTATTGTTAATTTATAATCTTTCTTATGATGAATTGGTGCTAAATATGTGTTCTCTTATTCCATTAGGTGCAAAGTCCAGGAACTGCTCGTGTACATCAGCGTTATGTTTCCACAAGCCAAAGACCTCCACGCAGTCGCCTAGGATTCTTGCAACCACGACGATATGTTGAGACAATTGTCGCACTGCGTGAAGAGGTTATCCGAAAAATATGAAGAGATAAATAGGAAGGTCGATACTATAATGAATTGGGTGAGACCAAGCACTTCACAATATAGATCATGATATGAAGTATCTGAAGATATTGAAACTCCTTTCACCATTTCATCACCCCCCGCTTCTTTTCCATATCCATTTTCCTTCATCATCATTAATAAAATCACCAAAATAAATTATAGTAATCCATGTTGTTGAGTCCATATCTGTAATTAGAATAGTAAGATTTTAGAAAGTTAGCAATAATCAATTATAGTAGTCTAAAGTAACTTCAGTAATTTTATGGTCGTTTACCCAGAGTCGTTTTAAACGTGAACTCCGATTCTATAACTTAAACATACGAGATTCTGTTTTTCAAAGCTACCTTAGATCGAAAAATGAATTCAAATACTTAACAAAATGGCAAGGAATATATGTACAAATAAAAAAACAAAAGATTAAAAAGATTAAAAGTGAGAAGAATATATTACCAATATAACATTTAGAAATATAAGGGTTTATTCTTTGAATGTGCTCCTTTATGCTTTGAGTAAAATTAGATTAAAAAAAAAAAGGAAAGAAGAACAAAGATTAAACTGGAAAAAGAGAAGAAGAAGAAGAAAGCTGTGAAAGTGAATTAACGTTACATAATTTGAAAAATGGGCATTATAGTCAATATATACTAAGGGTATTTAGGATATTTTAACAATATGTACAAGGATAATTTGGACATTTCAACCTAAAAGAGGCCTCAAAAACTTTTTTATGATAAATTAGGTAAAAAAGAGTTTTGAATGACTTGACTAGACCTTTTATAAAAATAGGATAACATGGAAAAGAAGTCCAGTGGGGACAAGAAATTTCCCCCTAGAATCAACAGTAAACAAGGTAGCAAAGCACATCCTATATGATCAAGAAAAATGAAAATAAACAGTAACATGGTGCATATATATAATGCTGGAATGAGGCTATCATAGCAATATTAAATCCTAATGGACTCCTTCACCCAAAACGCCATGCAATTTTAGCCGTTAAACACGGGAGGACGCAAGACGAACAGTCATAATCAAGTATATAGCACACAAGAGGGATAGTAAAAGTCGAAAGAACGTTTCTTGGAATCACGCACCAGCTAGCATTAAAAGACTCCAACAACGTTCCATCTAATCCAAGCATTAATTAAGCAAAAAATCAGGCTAGTCCGTCACAAAAGTTCGCGACTTCTAAATTGTAGAAAAATAAAGTCCTAAAATTAATATAAATGATAAAATCAGAGTTGGGAGACTATTTGCTCAACCAAGGAATACATCTTGCAAGAGTCACTGCCATCGGCGAAGCGTGAAGTGACACGTGAAGGGAACAAGAAGCAAAAGGCTCGGCTAAAAAGTCATGAACCATTTTTCGCTTCCAGAATGGCTACAGGCTGTTAATAAAAGGCACGTGAACAAATAAATAAAACGTTATTTATAACCGAATCAATTATAAGATAGTTAATAAGGAGTTGCCATCTATCATTCTCTCAAAACAACCAAATTACCACAAAATTTGGAAGAAAATTTATAAATACCCCCTCATTTGAAAAAGGATGCAATTCAAATATCTCCCTCTCAAATAGTTATTTTACTTCTTGCTCCTGTTTGAGTATCCAAATTAGCTAGTTTAGGAAGTGAAAATTATAACTAGGTAAGTAGGATTTGTTGATCCGATTTGTATCATCTGCATCGGGGTTTCTGGAAATTGAAAGCTGCTTGACCAGTGAGGAATGGTTTTTAGCCAACGGTGACTGGTTTTTATGACTCAGAGACAATGAGGCCAGGCATTACATTCCTGAAGATAATAATTCCTCTGCCTAAGTAGATGCTAAATATCAAACCAATATTCGACTTCATGGAGTCTATCGAATCAAAAATCCATATTAGATGAGCAAAATATCCTTCATTCTTCAAAAATTCTCCAGTACGTGCTTCTCCACGACTTAGAGGACGTTCTCTTCGTATTTCAATTTTGTGTTTTGAATTTTGAATTTGTTTTGTATTTTATGTTTTGAGTGTCCATTTTGAGACTGTTGAAAATTCGTTCTTTTTGTCATTTTGAAAAAATATTTCACAATCCGTGTTTTTTGAGTTTTGACAGATTTGTGAAGAAACAGCCAAAACGTAAAAAAATTGTTTTTTGTTTTCTTCACAAAATTTTTAGCCGTTTTCAAAAACTCGTTTTCGAAAATGGGAAAGAGAACGCATTTTCAATATTTTGAGCCCGAAAACAGCAAAGAGAACGCCCCCTTAGTATTCTAGTCAAGAGTTGAATTGGCACAACAAGCTCACAATCTCAACACCATAATAGATGCCTAATCCAAGTAGAGATGAATAAAGCTTCCCACATCTGAGGAATAAAAAAAATGCATATGCCCACACTGCTGAACCTCTTAAGAATCTGGAAACTCGATATTCAACTGCTCTCTAAAATCACAAAACACAAGATCACCAACTAATCAGTACGCAAAATGTACTTGAGTACAAAAATTAGCTACGTATAAACCACTATAAAATCCAAAATGCCAAAATTAGTTGACATTAGTTTAATATATAACCATTGTCTTTCCTTTATTCTTCTTCTTCTTCTTCTTTTTTTTTTTTTTTTTTTTCACAGACAAGTCTAAGAAGCAGTATTTTGAAGGGGCCTTGGATGTGTACAAGCTACTTGTCAAGGATGGCCATCAGACGACAAATTCAACTAAGAACTTTCTATTTCAAAGCAAGATTGAAAAAATAAGTAAAAGCCTATTTCACAGTATAGATAGAACTATTTCTGTGCTGAACCTTTGACCACTTTCTGCAGATTTTCGATCTTCCTGCTGATATCAAGTTTGACATCAAGTATATCGCACTCATTTTTCACAATAATAGTATTACTATAGGAATAAGCCCCCTGTCCCCAGCTTCCTGAGAAGTTGACGAATTTCTATGAATGGGAAGAATAAATCAAATATAGAAGCCATGGTGTAATCAAAAGAATAGCAGATCATGGCTTGATGCTTCATTTTGGACACAAGTGTTATAGTTGTGCATAAAGCAGCTCGTTCCACGTATCAGGAATACCAGGAAGGCACCAATGCAAGCAATCATTTATACCATTTGATGCTTTTATGCTGTACCGAGATATATGCCCTTCATCCCTCAGTTCAGAAATAGCAGTTATATCCAAAATCTTTACCTTTGTGCCCCTGATAGCACCTTCAATAACAGGATCACTTGATTCGTCTTGCAAGACTTCACTGCCCCTAGACAGTGGAATGGTATTGTCACAGCTACCTCCTGTGTTCCAATCTCCATTCAAAAAATGACGGGGTGAAATTGTTCGGAAAAAAACTTCTAGCCCTGAATGTAATGGAATTTGTGAATCGAGCCATCTGGCAATACTATAGATTGCATAGTTCTTAGCATTGCCGATTTCTGCTAGCCTCCTGTCAGTTACAGGATTTCCGTTTGCATGCATAACCCAACGGTTCGCTCTGAGCTTCCCCCGATTCCAATGATGACCTGTATTAAGAATCACAACATGGAACTGAGCAAGAAATTGACTCAAAAAAGCTGGTGGCTGATCCAAATGCATAGCGAATTCAGTGGCTGGATCTGTGTTATTGATGGGCTGTATTCCACAAAGACTTGCTGACCAGTAGTATAGAATTGTAGTATTTGTGTCTGGAAACCGATAAGCCCATCCATCGGGACGAACAGCACCTCGTAGTTTAACAAGGCCATATTTCCATCCAACATCTTCAACATCTGGTTTTTCCACGCCACCACTGACCATGCACAGGAGAGATTGGAATTGCTGTCTGCCTAGTGAATCTCCTATAAACGCAATAGTCTTGTCCTGCATTCTGAAATATGGTTATATTTTTAAGAGCTTAAAATGAAACATAATTCTTTAATTCCAAGAGAATGGAAGAAAAGTTTACGGCAATACAGTAATAAACAACGCAAGTTACTTAATCCAGTATATTATTTTTCTTCAATCCTTTTATTTGTTTAAGTCATCGTCAATGTGATTCATGACTCTGCAAGTCAAAAAAGAGAATCATATTTATCCACAATTTATAACAAATTTAAAGGACACTACTAGTTTGGAGAACATGATTGATGAGAAAGTTTCCAATGTTGACTACAGTTTTGACAACAAAAGTCATTAGCAGATTCACATGACATTGCCAGTAAAGTAAACCGAAAATCTTAAGAAAGGTAAAGTCGCAGCATTGGTCCCAATCTATTGACCAAATAGCAAGTTCACCCCAACTTTGAAAAAGAGTAAGTTTCAACCTTTTCTCTGTATAACTAGTCCCAAATCCCAATGGATGGTTTCCAACAAAAAATACGTTACGAAGTCACTGTTTTGCTAAAAAGATAGTTATACCCTTTTTCTAATTAATAAATAAATAAATATAAATGAAAAGAAAAAGAAAAGGAGAAAAAGGGGAAACAAAATCCATCCATGCCAATCCAACCACCCCACCACCACTGCCACTCCCGCTCCAGAAGTCTATCATCAGTGGCTCATGCAGTCCTCATTTCCAGCCCTTAAGCTGTCATTGAGTTGTCAATTATAAAAAAATTGATTAAACTTCCCATAATAGAAGATTAGATTGTATATTATTCAGTTTTTCCTAGTATAGTTGATTTAATTGTAATTTATGGTTTGTAAATTCCATTATTTAAGCAATGACAAAACCTCAATTGAGGTATCGATTGAATGAACATAATTCCTATGGATAATTGCAGCAGCGGTCCCAAACCTATCACTATTTGGCAGACTTTACCTTAAACTTCACTTTGTGCCACCCACAGTCCCAAACCTTTAAATAATTAATAACTGGAGTCCAAATGGAAGATTTCTATAAGTCTGACCATTAGTTGAGTCAATAAATTGACTTTGACCAATTTTAAAAAGGATAAAATGATAACCTTGAATTAAAATTAAAAACTACAAAACAAAATAATAATAATAATCAAAACATAATAAAACTCTAGCCTCTTCCACCTCCACCCTCTATCCTCACATACCTAAATCAAAACCAAGGAAATCGTTGGCCCCCGTCAACCATCGATAACCGTTTATTTGGCTTCCCTCCTAGTTATGATTTTTAACATATATTTGGATGCGTATGCTTTGTTCACTTACCTCCTCTTGAACGTAATAACTTGCTCCTCAAGCGGTTCGCTATGCTTTCCTTGGATATATTAACTCACATAAAGGGTTTGTGTGTTATAATGCAGATGCTAACAAGTTACGTATTTCTAAAAATGTTGTTTTCTTTGAAAATTAATATTTCTTTCCATCTTGTACAAATCTTGTTTCCTCTTCTATTTCACATTCTTTCTTTGACGATATAACTGGAATAGTTAACCATTTCAAGCTAGGTCTTGTTTATCAACGATGTGGCCAACTGTCTCCTCTTACATCTGACCCAAAACTGATCATGTCTTATATGAGCCTCGTCGATCTGCTCGGGTTTCCCGATCTCAAGATAGGTATGGGTTCTCACACTCTGCTCATCAGACCACTCTTGATACTACTTTTGTACCTAAGTCCTACTCTCACATTTCTACTCAAGAATGTTGGCAATAGGCTATAAAAAAATAACTTCAGGCTCTTCAGAATAATCACACTTGCGATATCATACCTTATCTTGCTAGAGTTAAGCTTATTAGGTGCAAATAGGTTTAGTTGAGTGCTAACGGTGCTATTGATAAATATAAAGCTTGTCCGGTGACACTCGGGAATTAACAAGAATATGGTCTTGATTATGAGGAAACATTTGCTCCTGTAGCCAAGATAACTACTGTTCATACAATCATGGCTATAGCTGTCTTAAAAGAATGGTCACTTAACCAAATGAATGTAATAAATGCTTTCTTGCATGGTGATCTACAGGAAGAAATATATATGACTACTCCAATCCCTTTATGGTTCGAAACAGGCTTCGCAAGCTTGGTTTGAGAAGTTCTGTTTTACCATTCTGGATTTTACTTTTACTCAAAGTCAGTATGACCCCTCTCTTCTTTCTCATCATTTCTATTGGAATAGTTATACTTCTTGTATATGTAGATAATATTGTGATTACAAGTTTTGATCCTCAATTGATTGAGCAGCTCCAAGAGCGACTTCAATGTTCGTTCATATGAAGGATCTATCGAATATGCTGAATAATACTCAATAAAACTCGATGCCTCTCATTGTGAGAAGTTTTCTCATTATATAGAACAAAGTCAAAACTAAATTTGGTAATTATCAATTACAATATTCATTAATGGTAATCTACTAAATATAAAGATTAATACTTTATATTCTTTCATTATATTCCACTGAGACCCCCCTTAAATTGATACTGGTGAATGCATTAATTTGTAATTACGAATTGGCTGCGCTGTCGAGTCATCGTTTTCGTAGAACTCGGAAACTAAGAACTAAACCTTACTCAACTTTAAACCCAAGAACCGAGTCAAAATCCGATATGATTCTCGGCAAAAAATCAATGTCCGACCAGAAACTAATGACGCTAACAAATCGTCCCTAAAACACCGAATACTCGCACCACACTTGATGCACTTAAGAGTCATACGTTGACAAAAAAACTATGTCAACCGTCGACTACCACAAGAAATCCACCCCCGAAAGGCTGAGTTATGACCAAGGAAAATTGAAGATTCAACCGCTCCAAATTGGCACAAAGAACAATATGTTTTGGACTAATACAGCAATTGTTCCTAAAAATGGAAGAACTAAAATTGGCACAAAGAGCATATACCTTTTCAAGAATTTGGAACCTTTGAAATCTCTCATTTCACAATTGTCTGGTTGCCAACTATAACCTTCATATGAAAAATCAGTTCGCTGGGTTAGTCTACATGCCCACATATCAGATAGCCACTGCTTACATCCAAATCCAGAATACAATGGTCTCCGGCTGTCTGCAACCCATCTGCCTTTAGCATAATTACAAACTGTAGAAGTAACACATAAGAGATGTTATAACCATAAAATTCAAATCAGTTGCATTTCAAATTTTGCGAAACAATTCATCGACAAAAGACGATATTGGTTTTTTTTTCTAGAAACACGTAGATGGTTATTAGACATACACCAAAAATAACTTAACAGCTAACTCGACCTGCAAAATGTTAGAATGAAATATTACAAACAGAAACATGTAAAAATACAAATAATAAAACAAATAATTTTAAAATCTAACTTACCAAACAATCATGGAAAATAATAAGTTCTCAAATTACTAATACAAAAATGATATTATCTATAACTATAACTAAAACTAGAAAAGTCTAGAAGTCTCTCGTATCATCACTACTAATAGGATCTTCAAGATAGTCACCAGAATATTTGATTTTCATCTCATCCTCTTCAGCACGTAAGGAGCTCCTCAAGCTCTCAAAAAAATTTCGTAGAGATTATTGCAGATCCATGATATCACAACAGTAATATTAACTCAACACTGACCATGTTTGAACAGAAAATATCACAGCATTATATCATAATTGAAACTTTTGTACTCCGCATATTAGTTGTAAATGGCCCTGATATCCTGGAAAAGATGCGCAAAACTTTTATTTTCACATTTATTCTAAACAGTCCTTGATAACGCCACTGCAAATAGTAACCTTGGGTCCAGTTCCTTGGATAAAAGGGGTTCCCCAGTTTCCGTGCAAGTGAAAATGCATTATAACAACTATAAACGCAATGGAAACTAACCAACTAGCAAATCAAATTCCAGAAATCTGAAGTGTTATCCAAAGTAACCGAGAAGAAAAACAATAAACAAATTTCTGTATCCCCGTTACAGGTTGACAACTCTAGCAATCGTTAACCAGAAATGATACCAATGTTTTAAAAACTCCCATGGATCGCAATAACAGTTTCATTAGAAAGCATTCAAACAAAATATATTGGCTTCTAAGACAAGGCAAATGGGCTAAACCCTAGAGAAAATTCAATCATTGACAATCTCAAATTCTTATTTTCCGTAAATCAATAACCCTATTTTCAAAATCCAGGACTCCTCCACAAAGAAGTCTATATCAAATGAAATTTGGTAAGAATAGGGATGGAGAGGGTGAACAAGATTAAGAGGACAGTAGCATACCTTGCTTATTAACAGCGGAACCTAAAATCGTACTTTCATCTACTCTTTCAGGAAAAGGTCGGACAGGAATATCCATCACTGCACTATCAGAATGTTTTTGTTTTATAAACGCATCCTCTTCTGTATCTTCCATTATGTGTGAATGTGAATACTCCTCTGTACGCTGTTCCTTTGAATTCAACAACGCTGGGGAATCAAAATCAGCCACCGAAAGATCTGTGATGCAAAACATACATTAATCATAAGAAAATGGAAATAAATGCCATTATGCAATTGGCATATTACTAAGAATATATAAACATTTGCCCAGATGCTTTCTTTATGAAGATTATCCAGACACAAAAATACATGTGTTGCTGTGGTTGCACAGGGAAAGCAACTCAAATATAAACTTAAACTGAAACTAGAAATGGAAAGAAGACAAACATTAAAACCTCAAAAATCTAACTTATGAATTGAGTACAACCAAAATATTTTCAAAATTTCAGATAAATAGAGGATGATACTCAAAATCAATTTCAGTTAAATAAAGGACGAGACCATGAGCAAAATGTATAATGAAAAAAGACTAGGCAGCTTGATTCGATTTAATGGAGTATGCCAAAAGGTAATTCCAAAGGAAAGAGAACTGCAAATATCTCGCCAAAAGGTAATTCCAAAGGAAAGAGAACTGCAAATATCTCTTTAAGGTAAAGCCAATTGACCTACCTTCTTCGTGAAATGGCAACCAAATAAAAAATTAATCATTATCGGCGGGGGCTGCTTGATGACCAAAGTTTATAGTAGAGCATAGTACGTTCACGTGAACTCTATATCATGCACCACAATGCTGTATTAAGATATATAGATTGACAAGGTGGACCAAGTCAGAGTTTGCTGAGTGGGGGACTTCACGATTTGAGCTTGATGCTAAACAAAATATTATTGAAATTTTTGCTCAAATTTATCTTCACAGTAATGTCAATAGCCTCAAACAACCAAAAGTAGTATCTGACGTAGAACGCAACGAAAAAGAATAAGACTTGAGAAGAAAGGGAGAGAAAGAGAGAAGGGGGAGAGAATTAAGAGAGAATATAGAAGGAGAAAATATGAGTTTATTCAATAGTCAAAACTAAGTATTACAATGCATAAGCCCTCTTTATACAGGGTTTCAAATAACCTAATTTAAGTGGGAAAACAACTAAAGAAATAATATAAAAATCTATAAAATACAATCTTATTATATTTTCTAAAATAAGTATTTCAATTGGAAAGTTTTTCATACAATATCACTACCACCATTTCCATTAATATCACTATATCAAGCACTTCCAGTAGTAGAACCTTTTTCACCATTTTCATGGAGAGGCAAACAGCAAATAGTTAACAAAAATATTGTTTTCATTTAGTCCCTGTTTGATTGGCACATTTGCCATGGAAAATGTCACATCCGAGGAAAATATTTTTCACTTTGACTGTTTGATTGCAACATGGAAATTGAAAATATTTTTCAAGATACAACCACTTTAAGCTTGTTTTCAACAAATGTCATGGAAAATATTTTCCTATGATTTAGGTGGTTTTTTATTTTCTAACTTACATGGAAAATGTTTCCCTTTCCACCTTCGCTATCAAACGGACTCTTAGTTCCACAAAGTTGATAATATATGTTCATTGACTAAGAAGAAAAGTTCTCTTATTTCTTCTGATTTCAACTAAGTGCTTGTTTAAGACCTGGCAGATGCAAACTCAGCAGTTTCTAAGTGAGTTGATCACATTCAACATAGTTAAGTTTGTATTACTTCTGACTGCTATTATGTGCTAAAAATAAAAATAAAATAAAAAAAGCGCCAGTATTAATTTATTGCAAGTGAATACCTGGGGTATACATCCTCAAGTGCTCTTCGGATGATAATAGACTAATAAAAAGTGGGTTTTTCTCGCCAGCCCAAAGAAAAATAGTGGTAAGAACAAGAGCAGCCACAGTACAGGAATGCCGTCCAAAGGATCTACTAAGATGTCCAGCCTTCATGTTTTTATTAGTGCTCCAAAAGCAACAGAGACTCAGCATCAAACCTTAGTAGCACCTATCTGCTGGGGACTTAGACATCTACACAGTGAATGATCGTTTACACAACGTCCATGCGATAACTGATGGAAGCTATGTTTGTGCAGCTAGCAACAAGAAAAAAAAGGAAGATTAATCAATTTTGAATATGGGCAGCAATCCTTTAGTGAGTAATGTAAATGTGAAGATTCAGTTGTTCTTTCAAGACAGAATAGACATTGAATCAACTCTCCGTAGAAGGAAAAATGAGTAGTGTTAGATTGATGCCAGTTAATCAGCACTACTTGCTTCATGGAAACTATGTTGGTACAAATTTAAAAAATTTAGCATACAGTTGAACGAAATTCGAGTTTGCAATAGAATAGAAGGAACAATGTGCATTTTTGCATTTGCACTAATTAAAAAAAATACCTAGCAACAACTGTATTCAAATCAATTCTAAGCAAACAAATTCTTCATAAATAGAATCAATATGTTTAAGTAAATCTATGATTTATGGAAGAGTGTAATTGAGAACAGATATATGTGTACTTTAAAGGTATATGAAAGTCTGGTTTGTTTTATATTAAAAAGATACACAGTGGGAATCATTTACCTGCTTCAGAGATTGAGTATAGAACTGAGACATAATGAATGGAATATCCTAACTCATAGTGATGGCAGTGGAGTAACCAAATGGAATAGTATTATCACTGTAAAGATTGTTTTTCATATTTGAATTTTGATTATCATTTATCAACAAAGAATGACTTGATGAGGATTTAATACTCAAGACTAGAGCAGATTGATTAAATGGTAAAAGTGGTAAGACTTAATGTGATTGGAGATACATATTAAGTAAAATAAATTATATAGATAAGTTATTAAGTCAGATATGCTTATGTTACCGACTGGTTGAATATTAAATTATAAAATGTGCACGAGATGAATGTAACAGAAATAATGAAATTAAGATGACTGTATAGCCATTCTAGATTGGATAGTATAAAAAATGAGAGTGCAAGACAAGAAGTGGAGATGACACTAATTGAGAATAAATTAATGGAAAGACAATTAAACTAGTTGGAGTATACCTTGCATACATCTAAAGAAGTATTCATACAAAAGCAAAAGAAGCTTTCATTTACAAGACCAACGAGATATTAGCATACAAGATTAAAAGGAGACTACCATGGATCCAACAGAATAATATAATAAAATTCGAGTAGTAATCTTAAAAAAATATTGAAAATAAAACATAGATGAATGTGCTTAGGTAACCCATTTTTCAGTGTCACCATCAGTGCCTCAATTCCATGATATCAAGGGGAACTTTGGTCAACTGGATCAAACTTCCTTCGTTCCTTTCTTTAAACAAGTAAGATTTTTAGAATAAGATACGTCAGCTGAATTAGCCACGTATCTTCCATTTTCTCTATAAATAATAAAATGTCACTGTCAAATAATCACAAAAAATAAAAACTGACCACAACAGATACAATTACTTGCATTCACAAATGTGATCACGAATTACTATCACTAGAATCTACTGCTTATGCCTATGACAATTTGGAATCTTGCAATTTCTCTGCAAATGTGCCCAAATAGAATGCAATCACGAACACCATAACAAGCAATTGTTACTTGACATGGCCAAAATATCAAAATCTGACATCGGAAGCATTAATACAACAAAAAAAATCCAAAAAAATTATAAAGCCATTGTGAGGCATTACGACAAAATCATAAGACTAGGAATATTTTAAATGTCGACAATGGAAGCCCACATAATAAAATCATTTGAAATATGCGCGAGCGCACACACATTATATATTTATAATCACCTGAAATTCTCAATGACTGTGGATCTGCTGGACCCTTTTCACCTTTTCGTTAAGAATGCGGACAGATCTGTATATTTATAGGCATATGCAAATCTGGGCATGAATATGGTTTTTTTTTTTTTTTTTTTTTTTTTTTTTTTTTTAATTTGGTGACGGATGTGATGCAGAGGATTGGGATACAGTAGGATGTCTTGACTATTGATCCCCGTGGAGGGTCCCGTTCAAGATTTGGTGGAATTTACGATAATGGGGATATCTCAGTGGGGTTGATTTCAAACAAATTTTAGCCACGTTTGATTTTTATTTTTCACTCTTTTTTAAAATCACACAAATTTCAATAAAATAATGTTGCACACAAACTCAAAACATTTTTTTAATTGTTAATCACAAATTCTCCATCAATTAACTATTCAAAATATATTTTTTCCCCCAAAATGAGAATCAAACAGGGTCTTAATAGAGTAAAACAAAAGATGAATTTGAATAATTTTGTAATTTAATTTTTTTCAAAGCTTCATAAATTAATAAAGGAAAATTTGTAGTATTTGTCCTCAACCTTTAGGCAAGTAGCAAACATTTCTCAACCTTTTTTATTCAATTTTTTTCTTTTAACCTTTGAAAAATTAGTCAACTTCGTTTATACAGTAAGAAGATTTTATTCGTAGACGACAAGTGTCCCCATCCTTGCATACGGTGATTTTTTTCCTTACGAACCCTAATTTAATTCTTACAAAAAAATAGTAACAGTGAGTTTATTTTATTTGATATGTAACCTGTCAAAGCAAGTAATTTGTTAGATTTGACAAAATATGTTTTGTGAATGAAGAATTCCTTCTCATTAAATGGAATGGTCATATTACAACTCTTTTATAAAATAAGGGATCGTGTATAATAAGAATGAAATCTAATCTGGGAATGAAATCACTATGGAATAAAATACTATCATTAACAAGGAAATAAATCTTCTTAATCATTCAATTATTCAATACTCCCCCTCAAGTTGGAGCATGGAGATCCGTAAATGCCCAACTTGCGAGTGAAATGATTAAAAAGATCCTTTCCGAGAACCTTGGTGAAAATATCAGCCAATTTCTCACACACTGAATGACAATCGATTTCAATGTGCTTGGTGCGCTCATGAAACACAGGGTAGCGAGTGATGTGGAGAGCGACCTCATCGTCACAAAAAAAAGATACGATGCGGGTGCGGGTGCGGAATTGCGAGATCACGTAAAAGAGACTTGAGCCAAAACAAGTCACATGTGGTTATAGCCATTGCACAGTACTAAGCTTCGGCGGAGGAATGAGAAACAACTGATTGTTTCTTCGTACGCCAAGAGATAGGACTGGTGCCAAGTGTGACGAAAAAACCAGTAGTGGAGCAACGAGTGGTAGGACAATTCGCCCAATTAGAATCGGAGTATGTGGTAAATCGAAAATCACACTGTGTAGAATGAAAAAGGCAATGCTTGGAGTGCCGTTCAAGTATCGTAGAATGTGGAGAGCAACTCGGTAATGAGGGTCCCAAGGACTTTGCATGAATTAGCTCAACATATTGACAGAGAAGGAGATGTCCGGATGAGTGATAGTTAAGTATGGAAGGCGGCCCACCTACCAACAATATATGCCAGGATCAGGGAGTAAGTTACCATAATCAGGGTTAAGTTTCAAAATCTGGTCCATGGGGAAAAACCAGGCTGTGATCCTAGATTACCAAAGTCAGTAAGAATGTCCAATATATATTTTCTTTGATTGACAAAAATTCCAGACAGAGATTGAGCGACTTCGAGGCCAAGGAACTATTTCATGGTACCTAAATCCTTGATTTTAAAACGGTCATCAAGGGACTTTTTGAGAACTGTGATGGCAGAGAGATCATTTTCCACAACCAAAAAAAGTCAGCATAACTAAAATCACAGTAAGAGATGAGCTAATAGTCCGAGTAAAAAGAGAGTGATCAGCTGCAGACTGAGCAAAATCATCTAATAACAGTACAGAGGAAAGCTTTGAGTACCAATTTCAAGATGCTTGCAGACCATAGAGAAACTTAAGTAAACGGCAGACACAAGTCTCCCCTAGTTGACAATACTCGGAGAGGAGCGTCATATAGACCTCCTTCTCCAAATCACCATGAAGGAATGCATTATTAACATCAAGTTGATGAAGATGGTAATTGCGGGCTGATGAAATGGCCAAGACACAATGAACAGTAACAAGTTTAGCCATGGGGGCAAAGGTGTCATGGTAATCAAGACCCTCTACCTGATTGCCTTAGCCACCAACCGAGCCTTATGACATTCAATGGAACCATCTGCATGAAGTTTTATTTTAAAGACCCACCACAGCTAACAGGTTTCTTGTCATGATGAAGAGGTGTAAGAAGCCAAGTATTATTTAGTTTCAAGGGCTTGAATCTCAACTTGCATGGCATTGTGCCAATGGAATGCTTGATAGCTTGAGAATATCGAGTAGGGTCAGAGGATTGGGACAAAGCAGAAAGAAAGGCAAAATGGTTAGGGGTAAAATGATGGTGCAAAACAAAATGAGATAAGGGATTAATTGTACCTAAAGATGCGAAGAGGTCTGTGGAAGGCGTAACGGATCAAGACGAATGTAGGGTAGGGAAAATGTAGTTAGCTAGATGAACGGGACGTTGGATAGTACGTCGAGGATGAGTGGGAAGCGATGGGAGACACATTGTCCTCGGATGCATCATTAGGAGCATCCCGAGCAGAAGGATGTCCAACTAGCAAACAGTTATTAGCTCTCATCGATGACCCTCAGGTGAGATAATACATTTGTGATTCACGTTGTGTGTAGCTCCAAAATCTGATCACGTGATTATTAACCAGTCGAAATGTGGATATGCCAGAAGTCATAACTGAGTTGATGTCGTTGATGGAGGAGGAGGCTCGTGGTTATGTGCGTGAATTGGCCGCTCCGCGCAATGAAGACGATCGGGTGTCAGATTCCATCCCGAGCCGAGATGAGGTATGTGAATGGAATATAGAGCCTATTTGATACCAATTAAAATCTTATTTTAATTTAAGTCAAAGTCAAATAATCAATATCAACCATATCTTTCATGGGTCCTACAATTTATCAACCACACATTTCAAAAAGTTCTATCATAATCTACTAAAAAATCTAATTTTAATCTCCACCAAACACTCCTCATAATTTATGGATTATAGTTTTGTATGCGTTAGCCGATTTTCATTAAAAAAAATAATTTTTAATGTTTCCATTCGTGTAGGAGCGCTGTCTAGTTGATCAACGATCACCTCCATCGAGGGCACCGCCGTCAATCAGGTCTCATTCTCCTTCGTCCACTAACCTACCCCATGGATTTCCTGCACACAGTCAGAGATAGTATTTCGCTGATCTGTATGACTGCCTGGCTAAATGTATAGCGGGGAGGTGGGAGACTACGACAAAAGTTGAAAGGAAGGGTCGATGATCCGTACGACCGCCTGATGGAGACGATGGGCGAGATGCGACGAGAGTTTATAGGAAGGATCAACGATTTATCCAATAATGTTGGAGTTCTACATCGCCACTTGGTAAAGCTTCAGGATAAGATCGCAGCCCTCCGAGGTGATATCGTGGGCAGGGGACGGGGTGACGGAGAGGGTGATGGGGAGAGTGGTCACGGAAGGTTCTGGGCGGATGATACAGTTTTGGAATCATTTTTGTTATCAGTGGAGCCGGATGGGGTGACCGGGGAGGATAGGACAGAGGCGGTGGCCCCGACAGAGACGGAGATGGTGACCCCGATAGAGGTGGCAGAGGAGTTGGGGAGCCACGAGGGGGTGGCGGTTCCCGGTTCGGAGGAGAGGACCGAGTGGGTGACCTCGATGGCGGTGGAAGTAGGGAGCCCGAGGAGACGGTGATCCCTGGGGTAGTGGAGGACGATAGTAGACCCGATGTGGCTGATAGGAAAAAGTGTGCCATGGACGGCCCGGAGTACGTGGTCAGCAAGAGGGCCGAGTTGCCGTCACAGTACGTCATTTCTCCATTCACGGTCGAGGTGAAGAGGAAGACGATCATTGATGAGACGTACCCTAATCTCTTCCGAGAGGTGGACCCAGTGAAATAGACAATGTTCGAGCCGGCATAGAGATCAATGAAGCCCGAGTACGTATTGTATTATTTTATTAACGTACACTATACTTACTCTTCTATGCATCGTTTAACATTATTTTTGTATTGTTTTCGGAGATAGCCACACGATATCTTCTAGGATGATCCTAGATGCGTACAATTGGTTCCACGACATCATCTAGCGGGGATCCTAGCTTGCCGATGATGTGTAAGTGAATTAGACTTATTGTTATTGATTTTGTATACTTTTTTTGTTGATGAAATGAAATAACTCATTCATATTTTTATTGGTTTTTCCCATTGCAGCACATTCACATGGCCATGGATTTGTTGTGCGATCGTGCTCAACGATGTCCAATATCGTTTGATGTTCCTGGTTGAGTCATACTGTGCACTGAGTTTGCATGTGCTATTACCATTAAACACGAGACGCTCCAGGATTTGGGTAACGCATACACGGTGCCCGATTATATGATGAAGTGGGTCATAGGAATGTGGCCGAGTGTCGAAGGAAAGTCATGGGAGGGTTGTACACATATGTACATTACAGTGATCTCGTATTCGCCGGCTCCACTATCTATGTGTACGACTCCGATCATTCGTGTCTGACACAAGACCTGCTCGAGCAATTCTTGGAGCCTATGGCTATGATTGTTCCTATGATGGCTAGACGAGCAGACGTGACTGTACAAGATAAACTAGCCATCGTCGGGACATGACAACGGCAAGATAATCCGTATCGTAAGTGTTTAAAATTCTGCGATTAACTAGAAAATTTAGTTTTTTAGCTACACGATTTCTGTCTAATATTTTATGATTTGAATTGCAAGGGCGACTGCAACATGTATACAATAAAGTACACAAAATTTTTAGTGTAGGATATAAGTTTGATGGAATCAACCAATCATTGATTCATATTTGGAGGAATAAATTAGCATGTGACTTGTACGAATTTAATTGTGATCCGTAAATATTTGTGAATATTGTACAATGGATGTAAACATTGTATACTTATTTATATTCGATTAAATGTATAAAATTGATTCTTTACTTTGCGAAATCCATGTAAATTGTAACTTTTTTAATTATGAATAATTTTAAATATTGTAAAATGTATGTATACATTGTAAATTATAATTTGTTGTACGCATTGGTCCTTGAACTTTTATTTTCTTCCACTTTAGTCATTTTTCACTTGTTTATTCAAAAGAAAAAATCCCCAAACTTCCCAAAACTTTACGATTCTCAATTGTCCACAACGGCTCATCCACGTTCGCCAAAGTACATTGAAGCCTCCTCCAAATCCGTCACCAATAATTTTCCCTCGCCATCATCATTCTCTCAATTGTATCACGTTATTACCTCATCATCGTCATTCTTTCCATTTTTCCCCATTACATAGTTTGTGAACCCTGGATATGTACAAATCTACATCAACATGGTTCAAACAATGAGTGTTGATTGGTTGAAGAAGAAAGACGAGACCGGTAAAAGGAGAGACAATAGAAAGAGACCCAAAATACCAAAATAATAATAATAATAATAAGAATCTCCATCCAAAAAAGCAAAAATTCGGAGTCCAAAGCAAAATCGACTTTGAAGAAGGTAAAACAATTCAGTGTTGATTTTTTTTATTTTTCTGTCGAAGTCCAGTTGATGGGTAAGTTGTATTTCAAATGTATTCGACATTTTTAACCAGACTTTGGGTGAGTTTATTTATTGAATGGAGTGTGTTTGTAACCTGATTTTGAATTGAGTATTATACTCTTCAGCAAATGTGACCTCCATTTTTATTCGATTGTGACTTGGCCTTTCCAACATTTGTGACCGAAATATTCTTCAATTTGTGAAATGTTTTTGTATTGTAAACTAATCGAGTGTGATATGGACATGAGTTATTATCTGATTGTGACCTGAAATTTGTCCGAATGTTAAATGGTTATGGAAAAATTCAGTAAGCTAAATTGTGACTTAAGTTGTGATATTTTCGTTACAATCCAAAACTGTGACTATACGTGTTTTCAACTATGCAAAAAAAAAAAAAAAAAAAAAAATTAAAAAAAAAAATTAGTATGCTGAACTGGGACATGCTATCTATGAGATTTGTGTTATAGTACAATACTATAACTCTTGTTTTTAACTACGACAAAAAAAATCAGTAAGTTGAACTATGACATGTTTTCTATGATATTTGTGCTTTAAGATATAAGAACTGCGACTATATTTGTTTTTATCTGTGACCTGATTGGTCTAGCACTATATGTAACTTAAAGAACTGTGACTGTATTGTTTTTTATAAATGCATGTCATATCTGATTTTAATGTTGTTTATATTATACAACTAATGCAAAAATGAAATTATTTTATTCCCGAATATCATTGGTTCTCGGGAAAAATTAAAACAAACAAGACAAATGGATCGTGAAGATGTTTCCTTGGAGTAGTAGACAAATATTATTGCTAACATTCCTCATCAACCAATAGGTATGTTTGCAAACATGCTGATGACATTTGATGCTACTAGAGTTAGGCTGGACATGGCTTCGTTGCTGTTTAAATATCGGCAGATCAGGCAGGTCACAAAGCGAGGCAAAAAGAAATAAATTGAAGGATAGATATTTTCATTTTTTTTTCCGAACATTAGTATCTTGACAAATTGATAGTTGATGAACTATTGTATTTTTGTTAATCGTTAGTTTATTGTAGACAAAAATTGTAATGTCTATGACTATTGGATTTGTGTTCATTTGAGTAACACTGTTTTTTTAGTTTTTCATGTTGCTGGTGAAATTTTGTTCATTTTGAGGTCATTTACATTTGAGCAGGTCATATTTGATTCAATGTTGTTACAGATATATCTTGTAAAATGTTATCTACTACAGGTCACGGTATACAAATTATTTGTCATGAGTCATTAGTCACATATCAAAGATTTTAAAGAAAAAGATAGAACTTGGTTTGCAGGTTGAAAAATCTTTATACGGACTCGAACATGCATCGAGATGTTGGTATAAGAGATTTGATTCCTTCATCGTGAGCCTCGGATACAACAGACTCAGTTCAGATCTTTGTGCTACTACATGAGATTGTATTAAAAACTTGTATGTTGATGACATGTTGATGACAAGCCCCAACAAAGATTGTATTAAAAACTTGAAGGCACAGTTGGCTAGAGAGTTTGAAATGAAGGACTTGAGACCACCAAACAAGATTCTAGGGATGAAAATTTACCGAGATAGAAATAATAGGAAGATTTAGTTATGTCAAAAGATCTACTTGAAAAAAAATCTTGCGACACTTTAATAAACAAGATTGTAATCCAATTTTGATCCCTCTTCCTATTAATTTCATGTTATCCTCAAGTATAAGTCTAAGCAATGCAACAGAGAGAATGACGATGTCTCGACTATCGTATGAATTAGTAGTGGGTAGCTTAACGTTTGTTATGATATGTATAAGACCATACATTGAGCAAGCAATGGGACTGGTTAGTCGATACATGATGAATCCTTGTGAAGAGCATTGGAGTAATGTGAAGAGGATCTTGAAATATGTTGGAGGATCAGATTTTACTATTTGAGGCTATGTTGATTTAGATTATATAGGTGATCTTAACAAAAGTAAATCTACCACTGGTTATGTGTTTACTCTTGCTTGAGGAGTTGTAAGCTAAGTTTTGAAACTGCAGTCGATCGTTACTACTTATACTACAGAGGTAGAGTATGTGACAACTACACAAGCTAGTACGGACGTAATCTGGTTATAAATGTTACGGAGGAGCTATGACACAAACAAGAGAAGATTGCTCTATTTTGTGATAGTTAAAGCGCTTTGTACCAAGCAAAGAATTCAACTTTTCATCTGAAGACAAAGTACATTCAAGTTTAGTATAACTTTTTTTGAGAAAAGGTGAAAGAAAGAAGTGTGGACATACAGAAAATCCCTACAGAGGACAATTTAGGAGATATGTTAACAAAGAAAATTAGTAATAATAATTTTACATGGTGTCGATCCTCAATCGGCCTAGTAGAAACATGGAAGTAGCATGAAATGATAAGTATAGAAAGGATAAAAGTTTACAACAAAAGTTAATTTAAATGGGAGAAATGTTGGCCATTAAAGCCACTTTTGTTGACTCTGGGGACAAAATTTTTCTTCTAAGTGGCTTGGCATTTAATGCTAAAGATTGGAAGAATGAATTTGGTGAAATTTGTTAATCTTTAGCCATGAAATGCACCAGAAAATGTAGTCAATCTTTTACAGTTTTTGTTGAAAATTCGGTGCGTAATTAATGAGGTAGGTGGCAATTTTCACTATAAATAGAGGATGAAACCGAAGAGAACTGTGTATCGTAGAGAAAAATATATTGATTTCTCCCTAGTGTTTCCTACTTCGATTTTCATATTACACGATAGATTAGTTATTATTGTCTTCTTGTATTTGAGAGAATGTTATTGTAATTTTTCTATTATAGTGAAATCCTCCTATACTTGTTCATGGACATAGCCCAAATTGGGTGAACTACCTAAATATGTGTCTATTTTGTTGGAAATTGGTTTAACAATTCGAGAAAATTGGTTAAGTGTTGAAAACTAGCATTAGACTTCGTGTCAATTTTCGCCAAATATTCAGACCCGATATGTTTAAGCAAAATGGTTTGTCGTTCCGTCGCTTCAGGGCTCTGAAACGGGGAACGAAGTCTCTACCATTCTCGCTCGAGCGAGAGATTGATAGAGAGCGAGGGACAGTATAGTGTCGCGTCCTTTTGAAGTGGTGCACGTTTGGATCCACACCACTTTGTTCCCAACTCTTCATCCACTACATGAAGGACCCTATGGACGTCCTATTCCTCACACCAATGATATGCAAACATAAATATCATTCTCTCTTCTTCTCTTTAACCAAATTCTTGCATTCTTGTTGCATAAATTCTGGTTTTCATTTCATTTCATTTTGGAGTACAAAAGTCATTATTCTGGTTCGTTGTGGTTGTGGTTGAAGTACTACAAACACAAGTGGTAGTCTTTGTATCTTGGAAGTTGATTGCCATAAACCGTAGGTACCGTTGCGGGACAAATTCGATTTAAGGACAAAGTGTTCAACACTTGCCTCGACTTTGCATATTGATCATTCATTTTTCATTTTTCATTGTCATTACTCTGTCCATTTGTCGGTAAGGATTCTTTCAAATATAATCTGGTCATTTGGCATCACTATATACAAAATTACCCAACATATTTTATAGTGAAATCCTCCTATACTTGACCCATTTTTTTCCTAACAAGCCATGCTTTTGAGTATTTTAAGGAGAATGATCGAACACGGATTCAAGATTCGTGTCGGGAACTATTTTTTGTGGGATAGAGAAATAATGGTTATAGCAGTGCAAGAAAATCCCACCTATCTGATGAGTATTTTCATAGTACTTAGCTCTCTATCAGAGGACCTCACGACAATTATATCATGGTTTTGTCGGGGATCAAAGGATAGAGGTAAGAAGCTTTCTGGGTGAAATGGGATAGACTTTTCTAATTACCAAAGTGTGTTGGAGGGTTAGGATTTTGAGACCATACCTAACAAGAAAGAGAAAAAGAAAAAAAAAATAGACAAAAGCAAGAAATAATTAAACCAATATTAAAGAAAAAGGGTCCAAAGCAACTACGCCAAAAATTTGTGTTGTTTTTTTATATCACACAAGTGTAAGGATCGTAACAAATAATATAGTGGACCAATGAGTTTGAATATCGTTACCATGATAACTATTATTTAACAATTAGTTTAATTATTCCTAACTTTAATATTGGCCAAAAACAAATAATAGGGTTTGTGATTAATGTCTATATTATTCTAATTAAACAAAATTATCTAATGTACACAATTGATCGAATTTAGGTTTTAAAAGTATGAATGTAGATGCTATGACTCACAATTTTACCTTTAGACCCCCTTTTAATTCGCCAATCAAGATTTATTACTATTGTAGTGTTCGATCAAATTCTTCTAAAATATTCAATATACTTTTCTCGAGTTCTCATCGAATCTATTTAACTAATTCAATTCCATATATCTATGTGAATCAATTTTAGTTAAACAAAATATTAGTTATAAGAATTCATCTAATAACCGCAATAATTAGTATATGTATCTCTACACGTTATACTAATTTACCAAATTTTACTATGTGGTTTAAATCTCAAACTCACCTCTCGATTCATAAAATATTCACAAAATCATTAAATCAATGATCAAGTAATTCAACGTATTAAACTCATAGTAAAATCAATACATGCATTTAAATAACTAGAATCTTGAATAAAAAATAAATAAAGGATCACACATGGATTAAATTATCAGCCATAGCTATGAATGTAGTTACTCATATTAATGAAAGAAAAATAAAATGTATAGAGTTCATAACAGGGTTTTGAAATCTTGACCATGAAAAGAATTGGATCTTGTACCAAGAATTTTCTTTAACCTCAAAAGTTTTCGAACCCTAACTTTCACTCTTTGATTTTGATGATTGTGTATTTTTCTCCCTTGATATTGCTCCCTAATTCTCCAATTTCGGTTCTATTTTTCTCAATGCGTGGAACCCCCTTCAATTGTCTCATTTCTTGAATTTATAAATGTCTTCACGTTTTGTTTGTTATTGTAGGATTTTTATGGACTTTAAAAGGAACAAAATCATGCCCTAATCTGCATCAAGCAACGTCCAGGCGCCACTGCGCTGTGGCACTGCGAAGACAGCGAGGTATCTCTTGGGAAAATCTCAGTATTGCATCTTGTTTAGTATTTTTATAATCACTTTCTCTCCCGATATCCGATTGAGGCTATTCAAATTGAGTTGTAAAGATAAATTAAATGATTACAATTTGTCTAGAATAAGATCTTTTGTAATTCGAACGTTTACTAGGTCAAAAATGGGTCTCAATCTCAGACTAAAAATTTGAAACATCCTTGTGTGGTTGAAAATTGATTTGTGAAAATATTTTGGTCATATTTCATTCATTTTGACTTCTACCCCTAGCATTTTTGGGTCTTGCCATTTTTTGCTTCTTTATTTTAATTCAACTTCCATTAATCAAGTTTCACCTAATAAAAAAATACAATAAATTAGGTTGTAATTATTTAAAAGAACTATTAAATGTCTATATTTTTAGGTTCAAATAAGTGTATAAAATACACTTATCATGATGGCAAATCTAGCCCAAACATATAAGAAATCATGAAAGAGGAAATTACAGCCAGAGAGGTATTTAAAGATCCATTTCCATAAATCCAAAATCAAGTTTAATATTTCAGAATTCAGGTTTTAAATAATAATATAAATTTTTTTTTTATTTATAATAATCAACCCCTTCTTTTTACGTGAAGATTGGAGAGAGAATTTTTAAACAGGTAAATTGATTCTTACCCTAATTCATTTGTAAATTCAATTCCTAATTTCCTATTTCGTCTCTCTCTCTCTCTACCAATGGAATCCCGCAACAGTTGCCGCCCTCCCTCTTTTCACCGACAACTGCGCTTAATTGCTCCAAAATTTTCCCTTGATGTGCGACGGTGCACCACGGATTTGGCGACGGCTTAGTGTGGTATTGGTGACGGCTTTATGTGATGGATCTAGACTCACCGGCCAAGGTGAATCATCGTCCAGAAAGTGAGATGTGGCGCCGGACGAGGCGGGCGCGCGAAGCCGCCAGTGAAACTTCTCTGTGCTTTGGTACCGGTGTTTCTGATGGTGGTTGGCGGTCTTTCTATGTGTGATGGTGGTGGCTAGCTGGCAGTCTTTCTGTTGGTGGAGCTATTGTTCCTTGGTTGTGTGGTGACTGGCTGGTGGTCTTTCTGTTTGTGATGGTGGTGGCTGGCTGGCGGTCTCTGTTGGTGGAGCTGCCGTTACTTTGTTGTGTGGTGTTGTTGGAGTTTGGTATGGTGGTGTTTGTGGGTGCTGTGGTAAACTCTGTGGTCACACCTTTGTCTACAGTCATCACATGGTCACATTTCTGTGTTCCTATATCAAATTTTGTTTTGGAGGTCTGTGTTAGTAGACTGTGATTTATGTATCCATGTCACAATTCGTTGATGTTTGTGGCCGCGTTTTTTTGTTGTTATTGTTGGTGGGGGTTGTGGTGGTGGAGTGACATGGTGGACACGGTAGTTACAAGTGTCGGTGGTCACAAATTATTTCGTTGACTGTGATCACTAAATTGGTTAATCTGTGATCAATAAAAAATTTGTGACCAATGATTTGTGACCGATAAACAAATTGTGACATATGAAATTTTCGAATCATGATCGTAAAATAATTTGTGACCTATTAAAATTTCAATTCGTGACCTCGAAAATAATTTATGACCAATAAAATTTTTGATTTGTGACCTCGAAATAATTTATAATTAATTAATATTATAAAATGTGATTAATAAATGCATTTGTGACCGAATTGTACAAATCCTTGACCTTTATATAATTAATTAATTAATTATATCATAAATAAAATTTAATAGAAACCTATTTTTGAAATTTTGAAACTTATTACCTAATTATAGAAATAGACCATACTAAAAATCTTGGGAAAAATTCATATGTCAGGGGTATTGTTTATCCCAATTCAAAATTCAGGTGTAAAGTTTTGAAGTGCAAAAATCAGATGTTATTTTATTAATTAATTATTTTAAGGTCACAGTTGTACTATTTTTAGTCACATTTACATAATTAAAGGTTACAATTAATTTACTAGTCACATATTATCAAATTAATTGGTTACAAATTATTTCGAGGTCACAAATTAAAAATTTTATAGGTTACAGATTAGTTCGAAGTCACAAATTGTAGGTCACAGTTTTTCAAATTAACTGGTTACAGAAATTTTTCAGTCACACATTATCAAAATTTTAGGTCACAAATGAGAAATTGATCACAGTTTTTAAGTCACAATTGAGTGATTGGTCACAGATTAATAAATAATTGGTTACATACACCCAAAACCCTCAACCTCGACCCCAATAATTGGTCACAGATCGACCAAATAATTGGTTGCAGACACTCTTCAACTAATTCCCGTCACTACCGTCGTCACCACCACAACCACTTGACAACAACAGCACTATCTCAAACAAATCAACACATCCACCCCCGACGGACCCATCACCACGCCACCAACATCTCACCTAAACACTTTCACATACACAACACCTCTGCCAACCACCGCAAACACCACCACCGCCAACGATTGCAATAGTGAAAGACATCACCACTACTGTCATCGCGTCGCCGACACCACCACCACTTCACCAACACCACTGCAAACACACAAAATCGCCACGGGTTCAACGCCACTGCCACACCACACAACCCACCACTATCACTGCCGTCGCGTCGCCCACAATCACCACATCACCACACCACAAACCACTACCGACTACTGCATATGGATTGAATAAAAAAATAAAACTCCCAAAAAAATTCGAGCCTGCGTTGCAACAACAACGCCAATCTCTCTATCACCACCACTGTTGTCGCCGAAACCACCATCACACTACCGCATCGCACCACAACCAACACAACCCATGGATCGAATAAAAAAAATAAAACCTCCCAAAAAATATCCAGCGTTCCCTGCCACCTTCTGCCTATCATCTAATGAATATGCACTGCCACCGCCAACGATTGCAATAGTGCAAGACATCACCACTACTGTCGTCGCGTCGCCGGCACCACCACCACTTCACCAACACCACTACAAACACACAAAATCGCCACGGGTTCAACGCCACTGCCACACCACACAACCCACCACTATCACTGCCATCGCGTCGCCCACAACCACCACATCACCACACCACAAACCACTACCGACTACTGCATATGGATTAAATAAAAAAATAAAAAAAATAAAACTCCCAAAAAAATTCGAGCCTGCGTTGCAACAACAACGCCAATCTCTCTATCATCACCACTGTTGTCGCCGAAACCACCATCACACTACCGCATCGCACCACAACTAGCACAACCCATGGATCGAATAAAAAAAATAAAACCTCCCAAAAAATATCCAGCGTTCGCTGCCACCTTCTGCCTATCATCTAATAAATATGCACTGCCACCGCCAATGACTGCAACAGCGCAAGACATCACCACCGCTGCCTGTCGACGTCGCTAGTGTAGAGAGGGTGGGGGCGACAACGTCGGGGAGGACGGCTGTAGAGGGAGAGAGATAAAGAGACGAAATAGAGAGAGATAATTGAATTCAATTAGGGTTGGAATAAATATATGATTTATATATTAATTAATTTGATACCTGATTTTTTATTAAATAACTTTCACACCTGAATTTTGAATTTGAAAGTTAAAACACACGTGTTTTTGTAATTTTTCCAAAAACCTTAGTTATGAATTGTTTCCATAATGAAATGGGCTTGGCCCAACCAAAATTACACTGTCTAATAACATCAAACTGAAGAAGCCCATTAATCCTGACCTAATACAAAACCCATGTGAAATCGCATTTGAGGAAAGCGCTTGTAGTTGCTCCGTATTTTGATGAGCTGCAAGTTTCTCTGGACCTTTAGCCCCCGTTTGACCCCCTTTCTCTCTCAACTTTTCTTTTTTACATTCAACCACTTTCAACAAAAACACATTTGTTCAACGGTGGCCTTTGAGACTTGAGAGTATAAATAGGACCTTTGGTTGAAACCCTAATTCATTCTGTCATTTGGTCTTCTGTATGAGGGGTGATGTCTTTTCAAAGAGTTCTCTGTAACCTTTGTTCGTCTTCCTTTCATCTTCAACCTCTAATTGGATGAACATGTGATTTCTCGGTGAGATTAGGAGTCTGAGTGATTCTATTTGAGGAAGAGGAGGCTTTTGTAGAATGGTTGGGTTTTTTCTGGTTTATAGAAGTAATTGCAACTCATTGGGTTTGGTGAGGGTTTGGGTAGATCTGAGGTTTTTTTTTTTTTTTTTTGGTAATAGAAAGCTATTTTAATAATTAGTTGTCAAATACTAATTAAGGTAGTTTTCTCATGTGCTTCTTCTACATAAGTAGAAGCAAAAGCAAAGCAGCTCTAATTAACAAATAAAACAATAGGATTCTCACAAGGGTGGGTGCCAGTTTATGAGAGATTAGCCCTCTTTTGATTATGATAAAAATTAGATTTTTAGTAAATTTTGATAAAAGTTGTTAAAATCTATATTTGAAAAGTTAATATAAATTATGGATTCCATGAAATATATGATTGAGAATGAATTTTAGAAAAAAAAAAAAAAAAAAGGAGTTTTAAGAAATGGCCAAACATGGAACTAAATAAGAATTTAATAAAATTTACCCCAATACGCTTGAGTAACAATTTTGCTATATGTACATTTATTTTGTGCAACTATTTTGACAGATGCACATGTGTCCATTGATTTGAATTTCAAATTACAACTAGTTTAATTCCTTGAATAATATATACCAAAATTATTTTTTATTTCTACCCAAGAGTCATTCTACAGTACCTACAAATGCTATATAATTTCGTTTTGTTATTTTTATATAAACACAAAAAGTACACAAGCAACATCATTTTCTATCAATTCACAAACGACACGTCATATTGTCGAATTTTGATTCTCATAAATAAATCTTTTAGTAATTTCAATTAATATCTTAGATAGTATGTCCATGTTGTACAATTTACAACACACGTTTTCTAATTTTTCAGATGAACGACTTTTCAAACTTTATTTTCGTAACTGCACCCTGACGTAGCGTAAGATTATAGAAAATATGAACGACCTCACAAGAATAAAAAGAACTCACGAAAATTTTATTTAATCAACCAACGCCGTTTCAAAGGGCTTACAATGCCTTAAATAGTAAAAGCTTAGGAAAATTCGGAAAGTAAATAATAATTAAAAAAAAGATATTTTTCCAAAAATGGAAAAATACAAGATAACAACTAAAACTGATTCTGGTAATCTTCAGGATCGTCCTCCAACAAACGAAATACAAATCCGAATTTATTTGTATATTTTTAAAAAATTTGGGAGTATAGTTACTATTTGTTCTTTATTTTTTTTATTTGAAGATGATGATATATTTGTTATTTTACAACTTTTAACTAAGAAATTGATGAAAATGACAATTTTCGAAATAAAATGTGAAAATAAGGATGAAAATATTAAAAAATGAAAGATTTTTACACAATAATATTGAAAGGTAGAGACGTTTTGTGCTAATTACCCTTTTAATAAGTTATTTAAACTCATTTGTTTTTTTTAAAGTTTGGGAGTATGATTGTAATTTGTTCTTTAATTTCTTTTGTTTTATTTAAATAGGAGGATATATTTGTCATTTTACATAAGAAATTGGATGAAATGATGATTTCCAAAATAAAAGGTAAAGGTATGTGTAAAAATGTAAAAAAATGAAAAGTAGAGACATTTTGCACAATAACGTTGAAAGGTAAATGACGTTTTGTGTTAATTACCCTTTTACATAATCTATTAATGAAAGATTCATCAAGGAGATCAGAGTCTTTTCCTAACGCTGATAATATGAATGATTCTCCTAGGGGTGTGTTGATTTTAGCCGGTGCTTCAGAAAAAAAGGCAGTAATTCCAGTTTCTTGAAGTAAATGCTGTGGCGAAGAATTCTTCAAGAGGCAATATTTGTCCATTCTTCAATGAGAGACGGTGTTAGATAGAGAAAATGGGTTATGAGGTAGATTCAACTCAGTTTCAACCATTTGAATGAGCATTTTCTTTGTCTCAATTTTGGCAACCTAGAAGGATTAAACAATAACATATAACCCACTTACACGCTACGATATAGAAATATGAATTTAAACATTAATGCGGTGAAAGAATATACCTGGAAATTTTCATGTGGATATCTCCCAAAGCATCAATTGATTTTGGATCGCTGGAGGTAAAAGTTCAAAAAACTAAAGAGATTAGGGTTCAAGTTTCTTTTTCCAAAAGGCTGAAGAGATTGTGGTTTGTGATGGCAGATTGGCGGTGATGGCTTTTAGGGAAGGGCATGAGTAGGGCGGTTTAGGAAAGATTAGGGTTGTGCATGGTCTGGTTCGGTTCGATTCTAATGAGAATGAGAACCGAACTGAACCCGAAATTTTCGGATATTTAGTAAGTGGAACCATCGGGTCCAAATTTAATTATGAAATCATTCGGATTTCGTTCCATTCGGTTCAGTTCTATTCGATTTTCTGAACTAAATTTTTTTTTAAATATTTACAAAGTTACATTAATTCTACTAATAACATGTTCAATCTAAGCTCTTACAAAATAATGTAGTCCAATCTTACGTATTTTTTGAGTCTCTCTTTGTTGAGTTCTTCGTAGTTTTGATTGTTAAAATCACATCCTAGTTCTTGAACTTTGATTTTCTTCCGTTTTAGTCTTTTTTTCGCTTGTTTTCGCATACTTTTCGTTACATCCATCAATGTAACCCTACAAAAATGAATTGTATCAAAGTAAGCCATAATTCAACATATACGTTCACAATTAGACATGTTTTGTGACCTAAATAAGTGTGTAAAACGCACTTATCAATTACTCCTTGACCTCATTTGAAATCTATTTATAGGCATAATAGAAAACAAAGAAAGATTGCCAATCTGAATATCCCATTTTCAAATAGTCATTTCCCTTCTTACTTCTGTTTTAGCATAAAATTGTGAGTTTAAGGACAAATTTTGGAAGGTGAGCGGAAATAGTTAATCTCATTTTAGGTTAACAAATTGGCGCAGTTGTGAAAAAAGAGAACAAAGGCAACTACGATCTCAATATTTTCTCTTTGAAAAGGTTTAAATCATCGACAAAACTGTCCAAATATGCGTCAAGCACAAGCAGATATCGTCAGAATAGAAGCATTTAAATTCCCAGCGATTATCATGAAGACGGTGATATTGATCCAAAGAAACAATAGGAAGAGTTCAAAGAAGAAATCAACACTGTTATTAACCGATATCATACGAAAAAGACTATGAAATCACAAAGGAATGGTAAACTTATTAAGTTTGCATTGAAAAATTTCTGGATTCAAGGTAATTCAAAACCTCAATCCCCTATAATTGAGTTGGTTGACGATAAGAATGAAATAATCTACCCTAATAGCCAGTAATGACTTTAGTCACATGCTTGTGTTTTGCGGAAGTTCGACAAATATACTGCTAGGGTACGAATTTGATCAAATGCAAACTTATCATCCTTGAAACCCATACTGGATCCTTATGGTTTCACTAGAGATAGTCGAGTCCAACGTGGAAAAGTTACTCTAACATTTAGGTTATGCCAACCTGACCGAGATTCGACTAGACCCAACTTTGTCAATTTGAACTCTAATTCCACGTACCATTTACCATATATGATATGTATGTAAATAAATATGTAGAGTTTTTCTAAATTTCTTCACAAAGTAGATAAGGTTGTTTTGGACAAGCAAATTTTCAATTAGTTAAAGAGACAAATATATCATAAATGGAGTGAGAAAAGATTGAGACTTGTGCATAAAAAAATATTTGTTTCATGTAGAGAAAGTGACCTAAGGAATGAAAGGCGTCATTCGTCTCAGTTGTTGGATTCCTAATAAACTTCCAATTTCTTCTTCGCCCTTTCCAATGCATTCTTTTGGCATTTCTCTATAGACTCCTCTCTCAATCTCCTTTATAATGTTTATTTTATATGTAGTTCATTTGTGGTTCATTTTGATTGTATAAATTCTATCGTGCTCATTGTATATTCACAATAAATATTATAATTTAAAGACGTCCCCAGGGCATATCTCCCAATGACAAAGGGGAGGGCGGTTAGGGCTCATCGCGGTAGTGTGCAGAGTTCGATTCCCCGCAAAGGAATTGGCTTTGTTGCAAGCGGGAGTTACCATTGAGTTAATAACCCTGTCTTATCCATAAGCTCTCCACCCTGGCTCCTTGGAGGCACATCCTGCGATTTATCTCCTCCATAATGACCCATGACAGGGTCGGTGGGGGGCCCTCAAGGTTGGGGTTCAACCTTTTTTTTTTTTTTTTTTTTAATAATTTAAAGACTAACGAAGTCATTAAGAATATATTTATAACTGAAAATCAATGATGTAATATTTGGACGTTAATAGGCCATTATTATATGATCAAAGGCAGGGGCGGATCAAGGGACGAGCCGGCCCGTGCTATAGCCCGTCCTTAGCCCAAATGTTCTTTTGAAAAAAAAAAAAAAACAATTTTTAAGTAATTTTTTTTTTATATGCTCCTTTTTTTTTTATTATTTTTTTTTTTTTTTGTGTATTAGTCCGTTCTGATTTTTTTTTTTCGGGAATCTGCTCCTGATCAAAGGGTAAATTCAATCGCAATTTTATTGGATTTTTAAGTCGATAGACTAGTGCTACGTACTGAAGTTCCATCAAAAAGAAATTTGGCCATCGACGGCAAAAATTTCATTGCTCGAGGAATTTTATTTTGTAGTGTTAATATGATTAGAAATTACGAACACTCCCAGTAAAAGCATCAACATCTGCATATTTTTTTCGTCTGTATGTATAGATATTAACAATACTTTTGTAATCGTTTTTAATCATAGTGACGTGTTTGAATAAGGACAAGAAAAGTATATTAAAATTTTGCTTATTGTATTATCTAATCCTATCAAGCTTTGTGAAGAAAAATTGATAGCATATAGTAGTATTAAGAAAAAATAAACTAAAATCTTGTTCATTATTTAATCTGCACAAACTCTATCTTGTTTGTCATTTTATCATGATGACTCTAGTAAGTCATGTCTGTACCAAGGGCACGACTACATGTACAAAAAAAAAAAACTCAAAGAAGTTTTATAGATTACTTCAGAGCAGGGGAGTGGGTGATTTTTTTTTTTGGCAATAAAATAACTCACATGGGTCCTATAAAACTTCTGTGACTTTTTTTTTTCTGTACATCTAGAAAAATTCCTGTACCAAAACAGTACTAAAAGTCCATTATTTTTTAAAGTACTTATAGCTGCTCTTTGTTTTCTTTCTCCATTACTCTTCATTCTTCTATAAATATTATCTCCTGATTCCAATCCTTAAACATGTGCCTTACAACATGGACCCTAGTGCCTCAACTTTCATTCTTTGTTCTCCATTTGACGTCAAAACTGATAAAGAAAATGGGCTACTAGTTTTTGATACATCCCTTCTGCAAAAACAAGCAAACTTACCAACAAGATTCCTCTGGCCTGACGAGGACTTAGTTTATACTCAAGATGAACTCAAAGAGCCACCAATAGACCTGAAGGGATTCTTGGATGGAGATGAACAAGCAACCATTCGTGCAGCTTCACAAATTAGAGAAGCTTGTTTAAACCATGGTTTTTTCCAAGTTACCAACCATGCCGTGGATATTAATGTGATTCAGGCTGCACATGATAAGATGGACGCCTTCTTCAATCTTCCGATAATCCGCAAGGTCTTAGCTAAACGAAAGCCGGGCAGTGTCTGGGGTTATTCAGGTGCTCATTCTGATCGATATTCGTCGAAACTGCCATGGAAGGAAATATTTTCGTTTGGATATGATTATGTAAATGGCCCGGAACTTGATCTGGTTAACTATTTCAAATCTGTTCTGGGGAAGGATTTTGAAGAGGCAGGGTAAGATTACTCAGTATTAGCTCTTTTTTGAGTTCCATTTTAAGAAAAAATGTATTTTTCTGTTGCCTTGTCAAATTCTGTGTGACTGGACATATCAAACATTTTATAATGGTACTATTCTAGTGATATAATACGATGAAAAATTTATGATTAGCCAAGTGGTATGCAAAAAAATAGATATACGATGAATCAGTTATATGTGCATTTTTATTTGTAGTGACACATTGGTTTGTCTGAAACTTCATATTGACAACTATCAATATAACACTATATGTACACATGAGTAAGTAACTTTGTGCATGAAATTATAGTCAACCAATTGCAGTACTTAATTAGAACCCTTGAATTTCTTAGGTATGTTTTACAAAAATATTGTGAGGCAATGAAAAAATTGTCTCTGGCAATTTTGGGACTGCTGGCAATTAGCTTGGGACTTGACGGATCATACTATAGGAATTTTTTCGAAGATGGCTGTTCAATAATGAGGTGCAATAACTATCCACCATGCAACCAAGCTGGCCTAACCTTTGGCACTGGTCCTCATTGTGATCCAAATTCCATAACAATACTCCATCAAGATCAAGTTGGAGGACTCGAAGTTTTCGCCAATAACAAATGGCAAGCTGTCAGGCCACGCCCCGATGCCTTTGTCGTTAACATCGGAGATACATTCATGGTATGTTCTAATTCGTGTTTTTTCCTTTTATTTTTTTTTTTTATTTTTTAAATTTCCATTCATTGCACATGTGACTTAAATATTTTTATGTCATTTCATATTCACTCATTGAATTAATTTACTTGTTGGTAAGTTTAAACTTCTTGAGGTTAGAACTTTTCGAAAATCACTTCAATCATGGCAAGGGTTGGACTGGGATTAACTAAGACGAAATGCAATATAAAAGGGTTCGAAAGATGATCACTATGTCTATTGCACACACATAAAGAAATATAACCCCTTGTTTGATTTTTATTTTTTTCATACCACTTATCCTTAAATTCATATTTTTAACCACACATTTTTTCACTAAAATAATATTGAACGTTGTTTCATAATTATTCCCTACTTTTTTACCACACACTCTAAAAAAATCATTTTTCACAAAACGACCTCTAAAAAAATTAAAATCGAAAAAGAGCTAAAAGTAAAGTACACGTAGTAGGAGGGGACATAAAACATACATATCTCCATTGAATGAAAAATAGGAAAGAGAATGATCTTATACCATGTTTTGCTAAAAGTTTTATTCCTTTTTAAAAATTTAGGGTTTTCAATGAAATCTTCATCTCCAGTTTCCTCAAATCAATATTAATATTTGTACCAGATTGGTGGTTTTTTAGTATAAATGAAAGGGAAAGGCCAAAGAAATAGGGTTAGTGATAGACCATGTTTTCATGTGGCGCCTCTTATTGGAGGGGGCACATGCCCAATAGGGGCACCACGTGGCGTTCTGGAAATTGAGATCAGTGTTTCTCCAGCAAAACCCTTAAAGTAATTGCTCATTTGCGCATTTTCACCACTTTTGGGATTTTTAGCATGCATTGTTGAGCCGAATGGCTAGATATTTGGTCCATGTTTAACAACCATTCTTCCAAAACTTTTTTTTTTTCATGCTCATTTTTAATCATACATTCCTTAAAATAAAATATTTTTCACGTAAACTCAAAACTTCTTTCTACTTTTTAATTACACATTTTTTTTAAAAAAAAATTACTATTAAAAAATTTATTCTTCCCAAAAAAAAAAATTGTATTCATAAGGGAAAACAAAGATGGGACAGTTCTAGTCTGCCAAATTTCTTTCTACTTTTTAATTATACATTTTTTTTAAAAAAAAATTACTATTAAATAATTCATTCTTCCCCAAAAAAAAAAAAAAAAAAAAAAAAAAAATTGTATTCATAAGGGAAAACAAGATGGGACAGTTCTAGTCTGCCAAATTATTTATGCTAAGCATTTTGTGATATGATATATGTCTAAAGGACCACCGATAATACGGAACCGTGCCCACCTTTTTTGTTATGTTCTGTAGCCAATTAAATTTTCCTTTTAACGTATTAGCCACCCCTTTTCAGTACTGTTATTAACTAGTACGTAACCTTGGCAGTATCTGATGTAGGGTACGGCTACGAATGACTTTTTTCTCTTGAAGAGGACAAACATTAATAAAAAAAAAAAAAAAACTTTACAAAAAAAAAAACGGACAATAGTACAAACACCATAAAATTGTTAGAAATTTCACTTCAAACGACAAAAAGTCAAAAAGTAATTTTTGGATTTTTTTCTCATACGTTTCGATGAATTTTTATGAAATTTCACTTTAAACGACAAAAGGTTAAAAAGTAAATTTTGGATTTTTTCTCATACATTTCGATGAAACGAGCATTAATCTTTAGTATTGAAATTTACTGCGAGCATACTATGTACTTAATTCCCATTTGAATCATGTTACTTGTACAGTCGGGGTTGACAATCACTCACATGGGAGGAACCATGATGAATAAAATAATCGTGGACCTCCCATCTTGTGAGATGGTTGTCAATTGAGATTGTCAACTCTGGTCGTACAACTAAAAAAAATTCTTCTCATTTTTGGTAAAATAGCATTATGATGGATCCATTTATGATGTTCCGGTTGTGCACTAACACACGTATCTGTTTGCGTGCTAAAGCGCATTTGAAGGATAATTATATAAACGTTACACGTGAATTTTTTTAAATGAAAAAAAAAATGAGTTTTTCGCCTAAATTGAGTGCGGCTACGTATAGTTCATTTCTTACAGAATGAGAGGATTTAAATAACCGCTATACTTCCTTTTCTTTGTAGTGAGAATCTAAAATCGTGTAAAGGGGGGGATTACTATAAATCTGTGGAATAATGTTTTTAGTTATTCTTAATTATGCAGGGGTGGATTTGGAGTCAGCTACCCCCATACTCAAATTTAAATCCTTTAAATCTTATTTTGAATTCCTTATAGACGTAATTAAAATTTTGTACTTTCAAGTTTTTGCTCCCACAACTCTACAATCCTAGCTCTGCCCCTGTAACCATGTATACATATGACATGCAGGCATTATCTAATGGTAGATACAAGAGTTGCCTACATAGAGCAGTGGTGAACAATGAGAGAGCAAGGAGATCGTTGGTGTTTTTCGTAAGCCCAAAAGAGGACAAGGTTGTGAGGCCACCGGAGGATCTTCAAGAGACAAGGAAGTACCCTGATTTCACATGGTCAGAATTGCAAGAATTCACCCAAAACCACTACAGGGCAGATAGCACAACACTCCAAACCTTTGTTGACAGGTTTCTATCCAAGAAAACGAACCCCACAGAAAAATAAAACTCCCTTGGTTGTCCTTTGATCAACAATTTCAACTCTCTCTTTTTTTTCCCTGTATTAGTGTTTCTCACTAAAATATATAGTGGTGTCATCTGTCCTTTAGATATAGTGTGGTAAAATTCTCTGGTGTAAGAAATTAGTCTTAATCTATTTCAAACTACAGATAATGTTTAATCACTTTGGACCATTTCTTTATGTTATTTTATTTATTTAAAGGAAAGTTCACATACCCTTAGCCAAATCCATTCCTTAATAGCATCTAGCAACTTCAATTGATGAAATTGCCACCACTTATAAGCTGAGAGTTCCAGCTAATTAGCGAAAAGCGACATTAGCAACATGTATTTAAAAAATGTTACCAAATCTCAATTATATTAATCAATGACAACATTTACTTATTAGAATGTTGCGACGGATCTATTTAGCAACACTCATTAACGAATGTTGTATTTTAAGTGTTGTAAGAAAGTCATTTTTGTTGTAGTATAATGAAGCTATAATCAATGATAAACACATACTATTATTCGTATCTACAAAACATTTAACTACCATACGTTTCTTTCTTTCTTTGTTTGAGCATTACATTGATTGTCTCGTGGATACCCATGATTTAATTAGGACATTACATTGATAACAACTTGGGGGCATTACATTGATTGTCTCATGGATACCCATGATTTAAGTAGGACACTTGTTGCATGTGCAAGATCAACTCTTGTACAAACCATTATGTACATAATTGATTCCATTACATTTGAAAAAAGTATTTTCCCCATCTTTCTAATTCTTCTTCTATCTTGGGAGACCGTTCAGAAGACAACTTAAAATGGTTACTTAAATCTAATGTTACTAATTGCTTCTATCATCCCCATTTTTTTAAGTACTTTTGTGATAAAAGTTTTTTTTTTTAACCAAGAAATTTACTAGATATCATATGTTTTTTAATATCCATGCCAAGAATTCTTCTACTTTTATTTTTTATATCTAATACTTAGGATATAAGAATAGGGACTGTTTGGAGCCACAATGTGACTACTTAAGACACACTCATTCTTACTTTTTGTTTGTTCAAAACCCCTATGATACAAAATAATACAAAATAATCAGAACAACTTTGTTGTTGACTAGGAATAACTATACAACTCATATCTTTATAAAAATGGTCATAATCATCCATCTTTAAGGTCGGAATGTGTCCGAAGATTTACTATAAATTGTGTAGGTTAAGGTTAATCCGTCTAGCAATGTAAACTGTAAGAGCAAAGAAAAAATTATGAATGTACTATTCTGTGATTATTTATTTTATTTTACTATATAACAATTTAAGACTGAAAACATGTTTAAAAGTGTGGTGGAAAAAAAATATTCATGGTGGCAATATAATCATCCTTATTCTTAATATTAGATAGACCTAATAGAAAAATGGAAAAGTTAACCACTACAAGAAATGTGAGTTTTACCGACGCAAAAATTTGTCGCTAAAAGTCCAATATTAGCCGGTAAATCCATTCACCGACTAAAAATTGTTTGTCGGCAACTGGTGGCCAAAAGTAAGCCAACAAAACTTTTCAAAGACCAGAATACATCTTAGTTGGGAAATGTAGATTTTTTTTACTTACCAAATTATGTTAGTGAATGAAGATACAACTTTTTGTGACCATTTATTGGGTCAGAAAAAGACATATATTGGCCGACAATACTACTTGTCATGAAATCGCAAGTTATGGTAGTAAACATTGGCCGACCATTGCAATTGGTCAGGAAAAGTCACCATTTACTGGCCAAGAAAAAATTAGCCGGGAATTAGAACTTATGCAATAATATTTCCCCACTGCAATTTTAGTCGGTAAATCTAATTTTTTTTTTTTTTAAAATATAAAACTGTGCAAGCCAATAACCAAAATTCCAAAACAGATTGAAAACCCAACTCAAAACTATATTAAGCATAGGATTTGAAACGCTCTTGCATAATGCACTAGCAAGATTTAAAAATCACCAAATATCCAAAATCACAAAACAATGGTCACAATCAAAAGCCTCTAGCAAAGTAAATGCAAAGCTAAATAATAAGAGAGGTGTGCTTATGTGTATATATGTATCTTATTAGTTTTACATAATAAAATAGTAATCTGATTATGTTTAAGTTTCTATCCAAGTTGAGAATCATCTTAGTTTAGCAGCCACCGCTTCAAATGCTACTCCACAATTTTTAACCTGATATTGGATCAAGAATGTCAGATAATACATCATCGAAGGATTTGAGTTTACCATAAATCAATTGATTCTATGTCTTTATGCGATATACGAGAAGGATTATTTGTTGGTGATAGGTTAACGACAACTCCATGGAATAAGTGTGAAATTTTCATGGATTAAGTATAAAACGTTTTGTCATTAGGAGCTGAAAAACTTATTAGATTTTGAGGAAATATTTGCTTTTCTATCTAAAGATGGTGAATTTGATTTACGATCATGATTTATGTCAGAGTTTAGAAAGTGTTCTAGAGTTGAATGATAAATTTTGGGTTATGTTTTAATTTTTGAAGATGGCTATATTGGTATTGACATTTAGGAATTTTAATGTTATCACATGGTGGTAAACATGAATTCTTACTGATCACAAAAAGTTTAAGGTATATATTTTTATTTGAAAGAGTTAAAATTGAAATTGTGTTATTATTTTTAGGTGAAACAAAATTAAAGGAAGAGAACTCCATATGAAGATATATCAATTGTTGTTGGGATAACTGAAATTTTAGAAAATCAGGAACATTTGAAGCTTTGCAGAGATTGTCAATTTTAAAATGGAAGTAGTTACAGTCACATATCTTTCATCTGGGGTTCCAAGTATTCAAAATGGATTTGGTATTTGAATCATTGTTGACAGAACGACAAAAGTTATAAGATTCTTTCCAAATGATATAGTCATTTCATGAGATAGATAAAATGACTCTTTTGAGGTTATGTATGATAATATAACAATTATTTATTGCGATGATTGAGTTAAAAGAAGATTATTAGGTCTTAAATATGTAACCATTGTTACGGAAAAAAACTTGATTAGAGAATTGTTCAAATCATGACAAAAGGTGAATTTTGGAAAACATGAAAAGTTGTATCTTGAATTTCGAATTGGAACTTAACAGAATTTTTCTAAGGTTTAGTAAAATGAGAAAAATGAAAAGCTAAGAATGTCATATATTAGTCCTTAGGATGTTATTTAAAGTATAAGCTCAATTATATAATGAGAAGGTAACAAAAGGCTTATTTGGTATTCAATAATATATCCCTATTTATAAAACTTAATAAATAAATATCAGATTTAAATTATGCTTTAAGATTTCAAAGAGAGCTCAACTTAGTACAAATAATGAGAGATCGACTTAAGAAAAGCTAAAGAAAATGCAAAATTGGAAAGAATAGGTTCTTTGTAGTCCTGGGGTAGAGGATAAGCTGTAGATCTTCAATATGGAAAATACAATCAAGCAACCTCCTAATTTAAGGATTGCAAACGAGTGAATCATTGGGAGAGTTACAAAGGCAAGCCAAATGCAGGATGAATTATTGGTAGGGACAATAATGAAAACATGATTGTTTGGAGACTCAAGGATAAGTCAATGAAGTACAATGATTGCATGAAGTGTAGGGCTGAGAACTCTATTTTCAAGCCACCATGAAGAGCATAGAAATAACACAAGTCAAGCTAAGGACTTTAAAACCGTTTAATCTATTGGGAGACAACATAATCTTTCTTCCCTTTTTATTTATTATGCTTTTTAGTCATAAAATAATTTAAATTAGTTATTAGTTTTAGTTAGGGAATCATCATCCACTTCTTGTTTTCCCTTAGGTCCATGAGTTAGTTGGTCAGGCAGGCAATAAGGAATATATTGAATTATGAATTAATCAATGAATGGAGAAATAATGTTGATTTTTGCCATTTTATGTGAAGTTTGATATATATTGAGCACGTGAATTAAGTGAAATATTGTATAGGAATGAGTTGATTTCATAATTGAAGAGGTCGAAATAGTGAACCTTAGATGCTAGACCAGAACCCTAAATTTTACATCCTTAGATCAAATATTAGCATAGTTTGGGGGGATTTCACTATTGTAGGAAGATAGGGAGGTAGCTGGGATTCCATGTGTGAAACAATATTGTGTGGATTGTTTAAGGTCAATAGTATAAGATTGAGAAAATCTAAAGTTAGAAGTTGGTATTTGAATATGTGTTTAATGAGGGACATTGCACTAATCAAGACATAAAAATATTTTATTCAAAAATTTCTCTTCGTAGCTTTTATGACTCGAGTTATTAAGCTCGTAAGGGTGTTAAAACTTGTTGCCCTAAAATCATCTGATTTGGGAGTCATCGACCAAAATTTCGCTAAAAGGGTTATTTAGAAAGTTTAAGATAGAGAATGCTGCAAATAAAAAAAAAGTGTTGAAAAAAAGAAAATTGAGGAAAATATAAAAATTTCAGAAAAAGTAGGTGCATGAAACTGAAAGCGTACCAAATGCCTTGGTTATGTTCCAAACACTTATTTAAGGAAATTTGACTTTAGTTAAGAGATTATTAGCCTAGTCAAGTCTCGGAGATTGAAGCAATCAAAATCAAATGAGAATCCTTATTTTAATTGGTAAGATTTATCTAAACTAGAGATGTGAGGATAATATAAAATTCAACCTTAGATCACACAATTGAAAAGAACGAAAAGAACAAGTTTAAGGGTGTATGAATCTCACGAATGAGGATAAGAACATATTGACTATTAAGGGTCGAGAATGGAACAACTTGTGAACTCATGATGCTATGCTTAATTCGTCACACACAAACGGCAACTTTGCATTGGAAAATCAGACTTTGATTTCTGTATTGTGATCTTGAATATGCACTTAGACTTAATATCATGATTTCAATTCTGAGATAAAAAAAAAAAAACTAGGATAACTAGCTAAGTATTTTTGCATGCTTCTATGTTTATTTTTAAGTTAGGTTATAGTTTTGTTTGAGGACAAACAAATGTTCAAGTTTGGGGGTTTGATAAATGTATTTTATACATTTATTCGAGGTCTTAAATAATGACATTTCGTAGTTTTTTTGATGAAATATAACATAATTTGTGTTATTTTATGTTTAATAGGTAAAACTCAATGATTGCATGAAGAATTGGAAGAAAGAACAAAAATTGAAGAAAAAAAATGATGATATCCAAACTATGGGGACTAAAGTGAAACATTCCAATGGTTGTGTTGAATTGCAAGATGACGATTAAAGAATGCCAAGGTTCAATTGGAGGTGAAGAAAACCCAACGACATTTAAAAAAATGGTCAAAATGAACCAAATACACGTTGAAAAGTTTAGAGACCAATTTGCAAATTAGTCCCAAAGATTTATACCATGCATATGCATGGGTTTGCAGGCCCTACCAAAGCAAGGCACCCAACTGGACCACCTGAGGCTAAATCACGCCCATTGTGCATGCGCACAAAATGAATCATGCACTTCGGGGGGAAAATCTTGTTTCTTTATTTTATTTTGAAAACTTTTGATATACAATCTTTTGACACTATATATATATCACAAGTCATCCAGAACGTGAGGGAGACCTCCCTTGACGTAAATTTCATATATTCTATATATTTTGGAAGCGAAGAACGAGTCTAATTCATCACTCAAAAGTGGGTTTTCACAAGATTATTGAAGATTTTTCCTCACTTTTCAAGATTTTATTCAAGAAAGTGGATTTCTCCACTTTCATCCATCCTTTCTTGATCAGGGTGATGTTATTCCATATTTTCTTGTAATTCAATATTTAGGATGATTAGGTAAGTTTTTCTATTGTATTGGATGATTGAGGAACCCAATTTTTTTTTAAAATTTCATTTTAAGAATTTAATTTAGGTATTTCTTGTTATTTCTTGATTAATTTTCCATTTTCACTGCACTATTTAATTGTTTGGTTGTCAATTGAATAGTTAGTTACTTGATATAGTGTAGGAATACTCATGATAAATTTAGAACGATGTAAAATCAACACTTTACCAATAGATATTAGGATTAATATCTATGTCATGTGCAGTCATGTACATAACCTAAACTAAATGCATGTTTTTCATACGAATTTGGATTAAGAATAGGATTGGGTTGTGCTAATCATAGGTTGGTGTATTGTGGAAAAGAGCATTTAACATATTAGCGTTAATAAAAAAATGTATGAAATTAATTAGATTATTAATTTATAATTGAAATAGATGGAAATGGTGGGACTCATGAATCCAATACAAACATTCACTTCGATAAAACCACAATTTAATTGTTTTATTTGTATAGATTAGAAGTAGTATAAACAACCATAAAATCATTCTTTTGCTATCATTACTCACTCGAATTTAATACTAACTATTGAACTACATAATAAACCTTTTTTCTCATGGGAACGATAAACTCGAAACTCACTATTTCTCAATGTTTTGAAAATCGACCTGATCATCGACCCGAAAAATGTAAAGGGTCAAGGATAAAAAGGTTCAATCGGGGTCGAATCGGAATTGAACCGGATGCAATAAATACATACAAAAATATTAAAATACTATGAAAACAATAATTTTTTTTATATTAATAATTCAAAGTAAATCTGTATTTGTTAATTAGATAATTATACTACAATTAATCTTAATACTTCAAAAATTAAAAATTAATATGTTAGAATAGTTTGCTATGTTTAAATAAAATAGTTTAAACTTATAGATGGATATTACAATTTAGTTAATTGAGATTCAAAATCAAATTAGCCAACTAGAGATACCTTTGAAAAATGATTTTGAAGGAATTGTGACATTTTTTTTGTTATTCAACTATCCCACATTGAAAGTTTATGATCCATTAGAGAGAAGTACATCTATAAAATACATTATCCCCCATTGAATGTTTATGAAACCATTTAAGAAAAGTGCATCTATAAAACAAACATATTATCCAATATATCTTTATGGGTATTTGAATTGTAGTTTATGAGGCCTATTCATAAAGTTAAAAAATTTTAAACTAAAAAAAAAAAAATGGGAAAACCAAAAAACCATGAACCGGTTCACGGTTAAACCGACCGATTTAGTGCGTTTGAAGCCGGTTTTCTAAAAAATGATTAATGGGAGTGATTGGCCCGATTTTGGGCCCGGTTCCCGATTTTACCGGTTGAACCGGCCAGGCCGGGCCGGTTTTTAAAACACTGTTATTTCTATTACTTGTACAACGATCCCGTACGCTTGCAGGTTTCATCGTAACAAACTTGAAAATTTACAATAGATAGATGAGAATGTTTTAGATTGAATAAAAAAGGATAACTTTTTTCCCCATAAACTAATTGGGTTGTTCAATTTCTCCATTAAGATGGAGTTCTTACACAAACTGGAAAGACAACTGAAAATAAATAGGAAAAATAATGGAAAGACATAGAGATTACTAAAGGGCCAAATATCGGTTTAACATTCATGTTCGCAGGTCATGATTGCACATGAGCTCAATGACCCAAGGTTCTAATTTGTTTCGTGATTTGCGCCCGTCCCCAACTTGCACATGCAAGAGAGATTATCTATGCTACAAAATATATATATATATATATATATATATATATATATATCTTCTTAAAATGTGGTTATTTATGAAGTAATTATTACCTAATCATTTTTCCAACGTGGGACAAGTTAATATTGATTTTTCTCCAACACCTAAACCAATTCAAATGACTACACATTTAGTTTCAATTTCTGAGTTACTCGAGCATCATTTTGGACAAGAAATATATGATTCTGATACTCTCATGGAGGAGCAAATCTGCTTTTATCTTCCAAAAAGAAGAAACAGTTTACACCCAAAATATGACAAAGCACACCACTTTCCAACAGAATTCCATCTGATGGCGTGAGTACTGCAAAGGGGTGATCTCAATGGCGCAGACAGAAACTCTTCAGGTCTTCGACTCAACGCAAATGCAACATTAAGAACTGATGGCCATACTGCGTTGGGTGGTGTTATCCATAAGAATAATGGGATAGTCTTGGCTGCCTTTTCCTCATACGTCGTGAAATTTTTTCACCAGAAGTCATTGAGTCAATGGCTCTTCGTCATTGACTTCCCTTTGCTCTTGATCAAGGCCTTCATATCCATTGGGCTGAATATGATGCTACACGAGTTATACATGACCTCAGACTCCCAGTATTCTTTGGCTCCACATGCTCTCCTCTTCAGTAAGATTTTAGCTTTACTTAATCGCTAGATAGTGGTTCTTGTTGCCATATTTCCTGTATTAGATACACTGGCTTACAACCTAGTCGCTTATGCTCTTTCTACAAGTCTTCAAAGCATTAGACCGAGTGTATTCCTTTATTTATATCGCCTTTTATTCATGGTGTTCTTAATGAATAAATAAAGATTGCTTTGCTAAAAAAAAAACTAAAGCAAATGGCGGCTTGGACACCTAAAAATGGGTGTGCAAAGTCAAGGATGTGCCTCCTCAAAACCGCCCCATGGCCAGTGGATAACTCTACTCAAAAGTATGACCCAACAACACACACTAATTTATACCTAGCCTTTCTGTAATTCAATTTACCATTTTATTATTTAAAACCACTCCAAGAACAAATAACGTACATAACATAAAATCTAATTTTTGACAATCGTATATCAAAATTACCTCAAGAATGTCAAATCTTGTGCTTCCCTTCAAAATCTATAAAGCCTGGAAAGTTCGAACAGTGGCTTGTATTAGTAGATACATCAAAATATATATAACTACTTAAAAGTTCAGAAATGTATGCTCATACACAGACAATTTACAATTCATTAATAGTTCCATAAATTAAGACAAATATGATAACTTGAATTCTTGATCATATAGGAATTTGATCACATTACAACTTTTGTAAAGCCTGAATAACTTTCTACCCAAACCTTAGTCTGGGAGGGCCTATATTGTATTGAGCCCCGCTCGACCTACGATCTTAAAATTTTTTCTTTATACTTGAAAAAAAAAATAGAGATGAATAAAATTCAAAAGTATTAAATTGAATGATGGTGCAGGACAATTTCATTTTAGTAAATAATAAAAGTTTAATACACAAATTCATGACCATTGTTAATTACATCCTAACCATGTTCAACTTTTATCAATAAGAATTGTACATCTAATAATCCATATACATATATTAATTTTTAATAGTAAATGGTATTTAAATATTTCAAAAATCAACCTTCATCTTTGACACTTTCCTGCTCTTTGTTAACGTCAAACATCGACCAATATTGGGTATTATACTGCTTTAAGTTTCTAAACAAAGAGAGAAAATAAAACTACCCACGTACACGTGGTGTCCCTCGTCAGATACAAAAAGAAAAATGGCTTTAGAATAGGAGGAGAAAACCCTCGATTGGAACCATTATAAAAGGGAAAGCCTAGAGTTCGACGCAAAGGACTCGATTAGCTTACCATTGTGAATGCATCTGAGTTTTTTCTTCATGTCGTCTCATACGATCTATATATTCCCTGACAGAGGCATAAAAATTATTGTAAGTTTGCTAAGAGAAAATAAAAGAAAGAAACAATGAAGTGCCTTCTATGATCGAGCCCATCCCTTCAACTAATAAATTTTTTTCAAGAAAAATAAAATCTTAATTGTTTGAAATTTTATATTGTAGTTAAGAAAGATAAGAACATGTGATAAGTGCATTTTGCGCACTTATTTATACCACAAAACATGGACAATTGTAGATATATATGTTGAAATATGGCTTAATTCAATACAAAATGTGTTTGTAGGGTTATATTGATGGATGAAATGAAAAGTAAGGAAAACGAGCGAAAAAAAACCAAAACGAAAGAAAATGAAAAATTTAGCGACCAAATTGTAATTATTCAAAAGTTGACCTGAAGAGCAAATCAAGAATGAAAACGAACTAAGTATAAATTGGTGAAGTCATGGATTGCTAGAAGGATGAGAAAGATGAAATGAGGCCAAGATTTGAAGAAACAAAGTTCGGGGACTAAAACGGCATAATTAGAAGTTTTACTCTTCCATGCGGTCACATGGAAGGTAACAGGGAAGTCCAGTAGCCAAAATGCATCTTCTATGTGGTCGCACTCAAGGTAACTATGTGGCCACATAGTTGAATTCTGGGCGCGAATTTTCTGGTTTCCTTATTGGAACCAATCTCTTATAGAAACATATCATAGCCTCTTTTAAAACTCTAATCTCGGCCAGAAACAAGGGGGACGCATTATTAAACATATTTCAACATATTGGAGAGCAAGAAGAAGTGAAAAATTAGAAGATTACTTCAAGATTGAAGATTTCTTTCAAGAATTGATAGGGTGATGTTGTTTCGCACTTATTTCTGTTGTTTTCTTAGTTTTTCCATGCTAGGTTAGATTTTATTGTGCTAGGTGAACGATAAACCTTGTGATGTGATATTTTAATTCCTAGTTTTACATTATTGACGTTAAAACACAATTTTGAATTGGTGAATGATTTATATACATTGATTGTTATTCATAATTAGTATGCATATGATTATGTGATTGCGGTAGGGTTGAAATAGATCATTGCATGGGAATTCGCGAACCTAGTACACTTCTCATTTAATTGTTATCTCGATTTTCCATCATGCATTATTCTACATTTAGTCATAAAATTGCACTTAGTTTAATTTGCAGTCAATTGAGTTGATCAATCCATAATTGGTTTCATTACTTAGTTTTGTCGTAGTTTAGTCACAAAACACTTCAAATGTCTTTTGTTTCTATTAAGGTTGGAATAAGTAGAATCAAACTATTAAATCTTCGTGGGAACGATACTTGAAATTAAAATTTCACTTTATTACTTAAAACGAACCGTACACTTGCGGTGTTATAAGTCCTAACATATTTTCGTCTGTCAAATTTTTGGCACAGTTGCCGATGATTTAATTTAATTTGATCTGATTTACTTTGACATTAATTCGAACTTTTTACTTTATCTTCTTTTCTTTAGTTAGTTCATTGTTATTTACTAGGTACCGTGATTGTTTTTCTTTCAGGTTTTACATGCGAAGGTTGGTTGACGGTGAGTTAATTCCAACTGATCTGGAAATCAAAAGAACCTTTCGTTGTAAGCAAAGAGAGGAAGTAGAAGACATCAAAAACAGCAGGCACCAATGGCTAATCATCAAATAAATCCGATAATCAATCCTGCACCTCCAACAATTATAGAAGCACAAGATGAAGGAAATACATTACTTGGGGATTTCATGGCACCATTCGTTGTCCAAAGTCAATTAAGCATTGTATAACTACCATTTGAGCAGCCGAACTTTCATTTGAAAGTGAATGTCATCCAACTCTTTCAAAATGGGCATCAATTTTACGGGATGGCTACTGAGAATCCACATACACATATATCCCGATTATTGGATATATGTCAACACTTCAGATATCGAGAAATCTCAGACGATGCCATCAGGCTGAGACTATTTCCATATATTTTGTGGGATAAAGCTTTGTAATGGTAGGATTAACTACTCGTCGCAAGCATTACTACTTGGGTTGAGCTAGCTCACTGATTCTACACAAAATTCTTCTCACTGACCAATGTAGCACAGTTGAGGCATGATATATGAATATTTGCATAGAATGAATTCGAATCTTTTGATGAGGTGTGGAACAGGTTCAGAAATATGCTAAGTGTCCTTATCATGGTTTTGACAAGAAAACCCAAATTCGGTTCTTCTATACAGGTCTACTTTCGTCATTTAGAAGCATGGTGGACGCCCCATCCAATGGCTCATTAACCACAAGAACAGTCGACGGGGCATGAGAATTATTTGAGAAAATGGCTAGCACTTCAGCAATGTTGTTTTCTGAGCGGGCAGTTCAGAAGAAATCATCAGGTATTTATGAAGTAGACACCTATTCGGCCTTATCTGCTAAAATTGATTCGTCGTTTCATAAGGTAGAAAGCATATCACATTCAGCAAATGCAGCACAGGCAAGAAAATCGAATTGTGAAGAATGTGGGGGCAGACATAGCACAACTGAATGTTCAATCCTGTCACAAAGGGTAGAACGAACAAAGTATGCACAGTGGGGCCAATGCCAACAAAATAATCCACACTCTGATACTTACAATCCCAGTTGGAAAAATCATCCAAATTTCTCTTAGGGTAGAAAATCAAAATAAGTTTCAAAATCAAAATAGACCTCATGGACAGTTTCAACAGGAGAAAGATGTTTCCAAAGTTCATGGAGAAAACAGATAAATACATGGAAGCAAATAACCAGTTCATGAGAAAGACTGAAACGACTTTCCAAAATCAAGGTGCTGTAATCAAGAATTTGGAGACGCAAGTGGGACAAATAACACGTTCTATTAATGAAAGGACATCAGGTGCCTTGCCAAACAATACTGAAGTGAACCCTAGGGAGCATGTTCAAGCCATTACTACAAGAAGTGGGGTTCAATTGCCTGAAATCTATATCAAGAGACGAGGTGTAGACAAAGCAATAGTATCTCCTGTGGATGAGAAAAAAACTGTATAGATCAAGGTGACATCCACCAAAGAGGGATTAGATGTTTCACAGTTTAAAACAACTACTCCAATCAAACCATACGAGTACCTGAAATTTTTGGAGGTTCTCAATCCCTCAAAGGTTGAAGAAGCAAAAGTTGGATCAATAGTACATGAAATTTTTAGAGGTTCTCAAGAAACATCACATCAACATCCTGTTGGCTGAAGCACTCACGCAGATTCCTAGCTACACCAAATTCATGAAGGACATCCTCTCCAACAAACGTAAGCTAGAAGAACATGAAACGGTAATGCTAACAGAGGAATACAATGCAAGGATTCAGAAAAAGCTACCTCTAAAACTAAAATATCCAGGGAGTTTTACTTGTACCCTGCACTATAGGAAATTTGTATTTTGATAAAGCTTTGTGTGACTTAGGTGCCAGTATTAACTTAATGTTGCTTTCTATTTTCAAGAAACTAGGGTTAGGCGAAGCTAAAACAACCAAAGTAACTGTACAGCTGGCTGATCGATCTATTACTCGTCCACGAGGAATCATCGAAGATGTTTTGGTCAAGGTGGAGAAACTTATATTTCCAGCAAACTTTCTCATTCTTGACATGGAAGAAGACAAGGACGTGCCACTCATTCTGGGTCGACAATTTTTTGCTACTGAAATGGCTCTTATAGATGTACATCAAGGGCAGTTGGTTCTAAGATTGGGAGAAGAACAGATTTCATTCAATGTCTTCAAAGCTATGAAATTTCCTACAGAGGTTGACATTTAGGCTATTGAAGTTTCCAGATTGATGTGAGTTTTGATAGAGCAATTGAAAGAAACGCTTCAAGATTTGTCACAGATTAAGAAACATCTCTGCAACTTGCTACTCAACTTGCGATACTTATGAAGCTTGCATCATGCAGGAAAAACATAATCCCAGTCATCATAGCACACCATTTGAACTAACTCGAGTGATCTACTATGCAAGAAGACATTGAGGTTTGTGTAAGATTTATGGAGACAAACCCATCTTATGCACGAAAACGAAATTTTGAAGAGTTGTGAACCGGTCCTACAAAGTCATTACCATCAATACAACAACCGCCTAAACTAGAGCTCAATCAACTACCACCTCATCTACGTTATGCCTATTTGGGGGAGTCTTCTACACTTCCAGTCATAATTTCAAATTTCGTTAACAAAGTGGAGGAGGAAAGACTGCTTCGGGTACTTCGAGATAATCAAACAGCTATGGGTTGGTCTTTTGCTGACATCAAAGGAATCAACCCTTCACTTTGCATGTACAAAATTCTCATGGAGGACAATTTCAAATCAAGAATAGATAGTCAGAGGCGACTCAATCCAAACATGAAAGAGGTAGTCAGAGTAGAGGTGATCAAGCTTCTAGATGCAAGCATTATCTATCCTATATCAAGCAGCGCATGGATCAGTTCAGGTCGTGTCGAAAAAGGGAGGTATTAAAGTGGTGATGTATGCGAAGAATGAATTGATACCTACTAGGACTGTTATGGGATAGAAAGTTTGTATTGACTACTGCAAACTCAACAATGCTACTCGCAAGGATTACGTCATTTTGCCATTTATTGATCAGATGCTGGAAAGGTTAGCAGGTCACTCACATTACTACTTTTCTCGATGGGTATTCCGGTTATAATCAGATCCCTATAGCGCTAGATGATCAGAATAAATACTGGTTGGGAGGCATCCCAATGTTCCTACCCACTTGTCTCCTATGGTACATTTTCCTACCGTTTTTATGCACTTTTAGTAGGATGATCATTCGGTCTATACAATACATGGTTCTGCTACTTTCCAGCGTTGCATGATGGCCATCTTCTTCGATATGATGGAAAAATTTTAATGGATTTTTTGGGACCAACACATGGTGTTTATTGGTTTTTTGTTTTACACGAACCTGAGTGTTTGGAGCATCTTAACTTGGTTGATCACAAGCGTTGTAGGTAGGAAACATCATGTAATCTAGTGCGAAAAATTGAATTTGAAGAAATGTACTTTTTATGGTACATGGAAGACAATGTATTATGTTTTAGAGGAGTTTTGAAAATGATTTCATGGCTTACATGCACCTCATACAGTTTAAAATGGATTTTGGTAAGTGTTGGAGTCAATGGATGACCGAGACATCGATAAAAATTTAGGCTATTGAGAAGTTTTAAAACTTTTTCATGTTGCATACACTCATTGTATTCTATTTCACTTGTTAGGCACGAATATCGAGATTTTTGGTTCAGGATGATCGACTAAAGCAAAAAATTTTTCTTGCGGCACCAATGCGATCACATTGGTGGTGTCATGGCCTAACTTGGCCCTTACAAATTACTCTATGCAACCGCATGAGTTTGCTCTATGCAGTCACATAGAGTAAACGTTTAAAAAAATTAGACTTCAAAATCCGATTTCAAACAACACAATTGCAATAGTCGACTTCCCCCAACATTAAGCTCGTCTTCACCAAGGATTTCTGTCAAAGCATCCATTTCATATCATCAAGATTTTGTTTTTCATCCATACACTGCATCACTTTCTTGAAAGTAATGAATTTTCCCCCAACCCTTAGCCTCTTTAGTCCTTTTGGTAGTTTATTTCGAAATTGTTGATCCATTAATTGAGGAGTTTGGGGATTAGGTAGTTGTGGTTTGTACATTGGATTTGGGTGTGATGAATTTTGGTTAGACTCAACCCTAGGTCATTGCAAAAGTTATTGGAAAATATAGTGAGTGCAATGTGTTTGATTAAATGTTCAAGTGAAAACTTTTGTGTTTTATTGTGCATTTCGAATTTCAACTTGATTATGTATGTTTCCAATTGATCAATGCGATGACATTTGTTCCCAAATACATGGAAGAACACAACACTTGCATGTGGCACACACAAGCACCTCGTGCCTAGGCATCACGCCCTTCACGTCACCTACTTTGCTCCTCATTTTCCCAAACCAAATGAAGTCCAAATGACTTGAAATTTGAGTATGTTCTAGACCACTATAAATACTTTCATATGTGTGGAGGTCGTTCCAGAGAATTTTGACTTTTCTCGACGATGCCCGAAGGTGAATGTCCCTAGACAACTATGCATGATTTTTGAGAAATTGACGATTTAGGGCCACTTTGGGCTTGTAAGTCACATTTTACCCCTTATGTGATCACAACCATTGTTTGTTGTGCATTTCATCGCCCATGGCTAGGTCATGTCACCTTATGTCACACAATGCCTACTCTCACGTCACTCATGTCGCCTACTTTGTCTATTGGGTATCCTATCCCAATTATGTCCAAATGAACTAAAATTTGAGTATATTCTAAAGCACTATGAATACTTTCATATGTCCAGAGGTCGCTCGGGAAAATTTAAACTTTTCTCGACGATGCCCGAGGTTGAACACCTCAGGTCACACATGTATCAATTTGGAAAATTTTACAACTTGAGCTAAGTTTGAGTTTGTGAGTTCTCTAATCATCATATTAGGATTATAACCTTCATGTGTTCACATTTCATCGATCATGGCATTCTAACTTCACATTGGGCATCATGTGGATTCATTAATTGTTTTCCTTGAACGTCAAAATGGTGTAGGCATTGAAGCAAGTTTTGGGAGGGGGGGTTTGTGCATCCCATACCGTCTTTATTATATTTGAATAATGACAAATGAACTTTTGCTCTATACTTGCACTTTGCTTTGCAGGATACCATCAAAATGCACATCTAAGGGCAAAGAGAGAGTTTCATCCATATCGGGCACAGCCCGCACCCAGGTACTCACTGAGGGTGTGAGGCGATTTTCTAACCAGGATGCCTATACATGATATGCAAATATTATCTCTTGTTAGGCACTATACCCCGAGCGATCGGTACAGCTAGATGATTTTTTGGGGTTCGAGCTCACGACACTCATCCACCGCTGTGGTTAGGTGAAGCTAGTGGAAAGACCCACCCTGTTTACGAGAGCTTAGTTAGAGAGTTCTATGCCAAATTTAACACAGACATCAACACACTTGGGACAGACCACCAGCATCAGACATGGGTGCGGGGTACTTGAGTCATGTTCCTACCAGATATTATTGCAGATTATTTTGAGCTGACGCAGGATGATATCGTCCTGATACCAGGCCAGTTTTCGTGGCCCGAGGTAGCTACTGTACTACTCGGGCGGGATTTTCATGATCACTACAGATAGCAGAGTGGCATCGGATTGAGCTTACACCTTCCATCGACATACTATGGCCTTTCATTTATCATAATATGGAGCTGACGACTCATCAAACCACATTCACCAATCTGAGGACGAGTTTCCTGTATCATATAGTGCGAGGCCATAAGATTGACCTAACCTCTTATATCTATGATCATATAATATCTCAGGGCATCTGGGGTGATCGTCACATATCTCTTATCTTTCCGAGCCTACTTAGTGGTATCTACAAACGCTCATGCGTCACCATCGCATTAGGGGAACTTCCAGAGAAATCTAGCATTTTTATAAAGCGCAGTACATTGGAGGCTCAGGACAAAGCTAGAGTGAGGCACAAAGAGAAGTTGATGGAGAGAGCATGATGATAGCAGCAGGCTTTCCCTAGACAAGGGGGTCGATATTGAGATGCCTCAGGCACCGCCACCACTAGAGGCTATTGATATGCAGCTACTGCGACAGATGTTCGCCACCCTAACGACCACCCACAGAGACATGCACGGTGTCCAGTAGGACCTTGGAACTTTACACACTAACATGAAAGCGGTGCGACATGCCTTGCAGACTACAGAGAATTTCGTATCCACGGCCTAGAGAGAGTCATTAGCATCCAGGCGTGCATTAGACACCATGAATGGTCGACTCAGCACGTACGTGCGTCGAGTGGACGGGATTCAGCTACGAGCAAATGCGATGTGGGATCGTTTAAGCTCCATCGAGGTTGAGGTTCAAGGACAGTCAGAGCTTACGAGATAGATCGTAGCACGACTGCCACCACCACCACCACCACCACCAGCAGGAGATGACACCGCGGGGCCTAGTTCTATTCCACCACCACCTCCTTTTTTATCTGAGGAGTTTCTTATCTCCCATCTTTTGTTTTTATATACGCATTGTCATTTAAATTTTATATTTTCAATCTTACACTATGCACATTAGGACAATGTTTGTCTAAATTTGGGGGGTGGTCGAATTTGTATGACAAAAGCGAGACTCTACATTTGCATTATGTTTTCATTATCCATCGATGTTATTTTGTGATACACTGCTAACTGTGTGTTTTTACTATTTTCTGTGTTCTTGTTAAAAAGAATTCTTTGTTTTTGCTTATTTAAGTATTTATTTGTTTTGTTTTGTGTGCTTGTATGAGTTTAATGGATTTGCCGGCAATGATGTGACTATTGAAATTAGTATGAGCTATGAATAGTGGATATTGTGCATGTTAGATTGATCAATGTTTGTCTATGTAGAAACTTGACACTTTTGCTCACGACACTCATGTTGGGCATATTAAGATATCGATTGGGTTCATAAATTATAGAAGAGTTGAACATGATAGAACAAACCAAGAAACCTCTATTGTATTATCAATGAACCATTGTTTTAGTAGTTTGGAGATAATTTAGCTATTACATGGGAACAATGAGATGAGTAGTGGTTCCATGCATGAAATTATACTTTGTGGATTGGCTTAAACTAATGAGACAAAGACGAGGTGAAAGTCTTAAGTTATAGGTTGGTTTTTGAAACCGAATATCTAGGAAAATTGGGATGGAGCTTTAATCTGTGTGAGAAAAATACTATTTCCAAAGCTTTTATGACTCGAGCAATTAAGTCTGTAAGGGTGTTTGAAACCTGATGCCCCAAAGTCAACTGACTTGGAAGATATCGACCTAAAGCTCGCTAAAGGGGTTATATAGAAAGCAAGAGTAAAAATAAATAATAAAAAAAGAGAAAACATCTATTCTCGAGCTTTTATAACTCGAGCAAGTAAGGCTAAGGGTGATTAAAAACTTGGTGCCCTAAAATCAACTGATTCAGGAGTCATCGACTTAAAACTCGCTACATGGGTCATTTAGAAAGTAAATGAGAATATGTTAAAAAGAAAGAAAAAAATGAGGGAAAAGATAGCCCTAAGACATTTGGTTGATAGAAGTATACCTTTAATGCAAGACAAGTAACTTGTTTAGTTTTAGAGGTTGAAACAATCAAACAAATAGGATAATCTCTTCTTGTTGAAGTGTGAACTTGTGATTGCTAAATCTACCCAAACAAAGAGAGGGTAAGGATTTAAATTGACCAGATCTCAACTTTAACACCCCGGGATAATTGAGCAAAAAAATAAGTTTAGTGTGTGTATATCTCGAGTGAAGAAAGGAAAAAATTTGACCACTATAGGTCGGGATTTGAACTCATCATTAGCTTGGTATGTTTGCACACACACACACACACACACACGTCGAGTTATGCATATGATAAATGGATGTTGATTGGATTTGCACCGTTGATACTATTCATTATGTTGATTACTGAATTCTAATCCTAAGACACGATAGGTTGTTGAACCATGTTTTGTGTAGAGTTAAGTCACCATCTCGTTTGAAGACAAACAATAATTCAAGTTTGGGGGTTTGACAAGTGCGTTTTGCGCACTTATTTATGCCACAAAACATTAACAATTGTGGATATATATATATATGTTGAAATATGGCTTAATTCAATGAAAATTGTGCTTGTAGGGCTACATTGATGGATGAAATGAAAAATATGCGAAAACGAGTGAAAAAATGACCAAAATGGAAGAAAATGAAAGTCAGGGACCAAATTGAAATTATTCAAAAGTTGAGCCGAAGAGAAAATCGAGAATGAAAACGAGCTAAGGATAAATTGGTAAAGTCATGGAATGCTAGAAGAAGGAGAAAGATGAAATGATGCCAAGATTTGAAGAAATAAAGTTCGGGGACTAAAACATCATAATTAAAAGTTTTACTCTTCCATGCGGTCGCATGGAAGGTAACAGGGAAGTCCAGTAGCCAAAATGCGTCTTCTATGCTGTCGCACTCAAGGTAAATATACGGCCACATAATTGAATTCTAGGCGCGATTTTTCTGATTTCGTTATTTGAATCAATCTCTTATGGAAACATATCCTAACCTCTTTTAAAGCCTTAATCTCGACCAAAAACAAGGGAGATGCATTATTACACATATTCCAACATATTGGAGAGCAAGAAGAAGGGGGGGGGGGGGAAACGAGAAGATTACTTCAAGATTCAAGATTTCTTTCAAGAATTGATAGGGTGATGTCATTTTCCACTTATTTTTGTTGTTTTCTTAGTTTTTCCATGCTAGACTAGATTTTATTGTGTTTGGTGAATGATGAACCTTGTGATGTGATATTTTAATTTCTAGTTTTACATTATTGATGTTAAAACGCGTTTTTGAATTGGTGAATGATTTATATACATTGGTTGTTATTCATAATTAGTATGCATATGGTTATGTGATTGTGTTGGTTTATTTCATCCATTCGAAAGAGAAAAAATAGATTTGACGGGGTATAAATCATCGTAGGGTCCGATACATGCATTTTTGTATAATTGCTCCCGTCATAAAAATATAGTTGGGTCGTGTATGAAAATAAATTCAAGTTTAATTGAGAGAGAGTTTTGAATAGAATAGGAACATTGATTCATCACAAATCAAGCGTGTTGTCAAGTTATAGTACTAGGGTTGAAATAAATCATTGCATGAGAATTCTTGAACTTAGTACACTTGTCATTTAATTGTTATCTCGATTTTCCATCGTGCATTATTCTACATTTAGTCATAAAATTGCACTTAGTTTAATTTGCAGTCAATTGAGTTGATCAATCCATAATTGGTTTCATTACTTAGTTTTGTCATAGTTTAGTCACAAAACACTTCAAACATTTTTGTTGTTTCGGTTAAGGTCGGAATAAGTAGAATCATACTGTTAAATATCTGTGTGAACGATATTTGGACTTAAAAATTCATTTTATTACTTGAAACGAACCGTACATTTACGGTGTTATAGGTCGAACACATTTTCGTCTGTCAAATTTTTGTGTTCTTGCATATTAGCTCTAGAAACTATATTGAAATTTAGGATTTGATTGAAACAAATTAAAGTTTAGTGTTTTGAAATTTCATTAAAAGTTAATTGAAACCCGCTGATATTTTCCGATTTTGAACACATACGTCAGGAAAAGAAATCTGTGCACTGTCTCTGCAATAGCTAATTTCAAAAATGAAGAATAACATAAACAGCAGCAAACCAAAAGTTTAGCCTCTTCTAGACCAATCAATGAATGCTATATATGTTTAAATTAACGACTCACAGAACTTACCATATTTTGAAATCTATGATGTGTTTCTTGAGTGCTGTATACATCTACAAAAAAGCATGTCAAGGAGAAAAAGACTTACTAAAGTTGATTAAACTAATTTTTCCCAAACGTAAATTCACGTATTCCCAGTTTAAAGTCGAATTCATTTTCACATGAACCTAATATTTTGCTTTATGTGATACCATGTTAATCAAATTACCTAAAAGTTAAAATTGTTTGAAGGGGACTAAATTTAGGGGCGATCTACTGTAAGAAATTAGGCTATAGATCACCTAGTTTTTTATTTCCTTTCAGTCATCAAGCTATATCCATGCAATTAAGATTCTTTGAGTCAAAACAAGAAAAAAAAAATGAAGGGGTCCAAAATTTATATTTAATTGTATATATGCAGCCCCTCTTTATTTAATATATTAAACTAGGTTAATAAAGTATTGGAGAAATCAAAATATTTGAGTTTTAACATAGTATAGGAGTAGAAGAAATATTAGAGTTCGACTTTTGGTATCACTCATTTATGAAAAATTATCACCTATGATACATTTAATGAGCATCTATATATATATATATATTTTAATGAGCATCAATATTTGCATGCATGTGAGGAAGTGCGTTGAAAGACTATAGTTAAATAAAAAGGTGCCCTCACTATTGCAGCTAACGCACAATGAAATTTTTTCTTTATAGATACTTTATGCCTAAGGGTAAGTTTTACCTTACTATTGGAGATGTCATAGGAAGCTGCATATCCACTTATATATGAATAGGCATGAACCTCAAGGTCGTCGTTACCCAACTCTTGTTGTTCCTCTAGTATTGAATTTGCCGAAATAACAACAGATAACCGACATTCATACAAGATGATTAACTGAAGACTTGGAATTTCTCCAATTTCAGAAGGGATGCAATTTAAAAATGGGCAATGCCTAAGACATAGGATCTGAAGGCTTGGGAAATGTGCTCCCTCGGCTTCCCAGAATTCCAAAAAATTCCTTTCAACAAGCAGGAATTTTAATCGAGAAAATTCCCCTTCTTTTGTTTTCCATGAAGTGCTCTCGAAGACCACCTCTTTTAGTTTGAGAATTTCAAGATTGGGAAGAGAACCAACAAGAGACATGTTATGCCAAGAAATTCTACAACCACTCAAAGTTAACTTCTTCAGATTTGGTGGGAAAGCAAGGTTCTGAGGTAGAGGAACATGTTTCCAAAAATTGCACTTGAAACTTTCAAGTTGTCGCAGATGGACTAAATTTTCAAGACAATAGAATGACAACTCAGTTTGACTGTCAAAACAGTAAGAAATTCCCAATGTTTTCAGGTTCGGAAATATTTGAAGGGCCTTCTGATCAAATGTGAAATTTAGTACGCCAGAAAGTGTTTGTAGGTTCACATTTTGTGGACCATGAGAACAAAGCAAGACACCTTTATCGAACAAGAGATGTCTTAACTGTGGCATCTTCAAGAGTTCCTCTGGTAACAATACCTTACCATTAGACTTTCCAAAAACAATCAAGGTCTGAAGATTGCAAAGTTTAGCTATTGAGACAGGAATCTTGAATATTCCAGTGTAGGACAAAGCAATATACCTTAAATTAACAAGTTTTACTATTTCAATTGGAAACTCAGAGAAATTTATACTGCCTGCTTCCAACACCCTGAGCAGCTGAAAGCATAGAGAATTTGGCAATAGACTATCTGTGAAGTATAGAAGTGAACGAATAGCTGAGTCATATATGTCTGAAATGTCATACCGCATTTCTCGATGGATACTTAGATGACGCTGGTTTTTCAGGACTTCCGGAGAAATCTCAACTTTTTGATCGGTGATGTAAAGAAATTTTTCCTCCTGAGCTTTCCTCACGCACAGTTCTCTCATTATGTCATGGATGCTGCAGGTTATGATTTCACCAGTGCAAATCTGGTGACGAACCATAATTAGATTTCTATCAATAAGTTCTTCCATATACTCCTTTGCCACTTCCTCCAAATTATTATGTGTAATTGGCTTTATAAATCCCTCAGCAACCCATAACCTGATAAGATGGGTGACATGGATCACATAATCTTCAGGGAAAACTCCCATATAAAGGAAGCATGCTCTAAGACTGTGAGGCAAGTGGTTGTAACTCCAAGACAGTATCTCCAAGACATCATCATTATTTCCAGTTACTGCAGATTTTAGATTTTCTGCAACGTACTCCCAATTGGCTCGTGTCTTCTCCGCTTTGTAGAGGACACCACCAATTACTACAAGTGCAAGTGGAAGTCCTTTACATTTTTCTGCAATCCTCCTTCCAATTTCCTCGAGTTCAGGGGGACAACATTCTTTCCCAAAGGCCTTCTGGCACAGAAGATTCCAGCTATGTTTGGGACTTAGCAAACCCAGATGATGAATAGGGCCAGAAGAGTTGGCATAAACAGCCACATTGGCTAGCCGAGTAGTCAAAATTATCCGACTTCCATTATTGTCATCAGGGAATACGCTTCTAAGTTCATCTAAGGCTTTGACATCCCACACATCATCCATTACAATAAGATATCTGTTGCCCTTCAAACGTTGATATACGCGGGATTTCAATTGGTCCGTTTCTGTTGGAATCATTTCATGAGTATCAATAAACGGGTCTCCCATCGGTCCCATAGATTTTAGAAGCTCTACAAGCAGTTCTCGCACATGATATACCTGAGATAGAGTTGTCCAGGCCCGAATGTGGAAGTGATGCTCAATATATGAATCATTGTAAATATTAGTGGCAAGCGTTGTCTTGCCAATGCCACCCATTCCGACGATTGAAATGATTTTCAACTTAGAGGATTGCCCAACCACTTCTTCCTTAATTTGAAGAAAGTCATCTTCAAATCCCACCATATTAATCTTTTTAGTGGAAGTAGATTTTGAGAAAGAAGCACGCAACGAGTTCCTTGGTTGTAGATCTTGTACGTCATTTTGTTCATTAGTCTTCACCACCTCTTCTGAAATTGAATTGAGATTGAAAAGATTGAGAAAACATTTTGATTGAAAATATTAAGACAAAGAAATGTACTTTAGTCATTAATTGATTTGATCTTGCAGTTTGGTCAGTTTAGTCTTACCAATGTCTTCAATTCCAACAGTTGAGGTGCTTTGGAATTTAGGAGATGGTCCACTGAGCGGATCCGTAATTTTCATCGAGTCATTATCAAATCCCACTACAGTACTCTTGTTACTGGACTTTGATGAACCTTCTATGTCGTTCATGTCCATCATCTTCTCCACATCTACCAAAATGGAATCAATCTCTTTTATTACCTTCTGTAAGCCATCTGAAAGAATCTCTTTTGACATATGCAATTCAATTATGTCTTCTGCTTCATATGTTGCATCTCTGATTCTTGCTTCCAAACATGTCATTGATTCAGTATTTTTGGGTGAAGCATCTTCCAGAAATGATAGCAAGAAGCTAAGATTTTCATGGAAAGATTTGATCTGTCTCTCGTCATGAAAAATTCGAATTTCATCGCGAGAACCAAGAATATGTTCTAGTGTTTGAGTAAGTGAAAGTAGAGCAGCATAAGCCATATCCAATACGTTTGCAGGCACAAAAACTCAATATTCTTGATGAACATAACAAGCCAGCATTTAGAGGCAAAAAGAAGGGTCGGAGAGAAAAACGAATAAAATAACCTACAATAATAATATCAACTTGGAATTCTTAATTCATTAAAGAAAAATCTTTGAGTAGTGAATTTTTTTACCAGAAACGTTGGAGGAATTTGAATTCCCACTCACATGGAGTGGGCGCCCCATGTGTAAAATATTGAAAAAAAAAAAAAAAAAAAAAAAAAAACCTCCCGCCAACCCATGTGTGTTTTCTGTACGTACAGGAATTTGAATTCCTATACCTATAGAAGACTTCATTAAATATGCAATCACATGCAACTTGCTAGTTTTATAATTCGAAGTGGGCACAGTGCCATATCATTTTATAATTAATTATTGCAGTCAAGTTATTCACCAACTCGAGAAAACAGTAACTTTAACTATTGTATAATAGCACGGAAAAAGATAAAGAGCTAGGGTCGATCATAGTCTCATAGACCCTGGCTCCGTGGCAGGTTGTAATAGCACCTTAGGATTCTTAATTCAAAAACTGTCATATGCAACTTGCTAGTTTTATAATTCAAAGACAGATGGAGTGACATATTATATTAAAATTAATATTGCAATCAAGTTGTTTACCAAGTCGAGAAAAACTAGTAAAATTACCTATTGTATAATTGCAACTTCGGATTCTTATCAATCATATACAACTTAATAGCTACGTAGTTCAAAGTCAAGAGAGTGATATATTAGATTAAAATTAACATTGCAATCTGAAAAAGCACGGAGTACTATTTTGATACCAATTGTGATAACAATATTTAAATCCAACTAGCACCTAGAGGGGTGAATAGGTGTATAATGCGGAATTAAAAATAGGAGAATGTTTTTTGTACAAAGATGATTTATAAATGTTGGCAAAATTCAGGCTATTGATTTCAAATGATTTAAAAATTTATTTTTAAAATGATTGATGTAAATTTGATTTTGTAACTCAACTTTGTGCACGTCATTTGTAAGTCTAGCATAACTCTTAAAAATAACAATGAATAATAAGAAATAAATCGCTAATTATTGTCTCAAGATGATTAAGTTTAATCAATATTAAACCCTAACAATAAATCATACAAATATATCAAAACATTAAAGTAAAATCAGCACTATATATATTCACGAAGGAAAACCCCCATTGAAGAACTCTTCAGAGTGCTAAAAATCTCCAGACAAACCTTGGCAAAACAATACACTAGACACGATAACTTACAGTTGGTCCCGACACAACTAGAATCCAATTGTCTCTCCCCAACTTTAGAACTCTGAAGGATCATTGGTGAAGGTATTGGTTTTTGGCGTTTGATCTTTGGATCTTTTGTGTATTGATCTTGTGGTTGAGGCAATGGATTAATAGAATATGTATTTGATCTCTGTAGGATGTTTTCTTGACTGAAATAAAGGCTCAACCTATTATCATAGATGTACCAGAGATGTTTGGAACAAACTATGGCTTCAATACATATAATACCAAGTGTTTTGCTTGAATATATATAATTCATAAACAGTGAATTTTTTCCAGGTAACTCATTACAAACCTATATTGGGTAAATCGTACAAGCAATCCATGTGTAAAAAGTGATACTAATCTTCTGTAAGCATGACTCAAACCTTAAATCAATAAGAAAAAGATACACAAAGAAATCACAGATGAATGAATATATATTCCTCAAATTATGAAACTCAAACCCAGTACTACTATGACTTTTTAAATAAAAAGGTCATATTTAATTTTTCATTGAATAACTTTTTTCTTTCAACCCCTATATATATACAAATTTCTAATTTAGATCTTATGTGTAGACTTTTCGTCATTAAACTTTGTAAATGACCATTGTGATGAGCTTTAAGCTGATCATTCCTAGATCACATCACTATTGGACACCAGGTTTTAAGATACCAAACAAACTTAATTACTCAAGTCATAAAAGCTACGAAGAAAAGTATAACACGAATATTTTAATTAATACTTTTAAAGATCAATACTATTTTCTTTTTTGAGAATATACAAGAACTCAGATCAGCCAGTTAAAGGTCAATCTATATTCAAAATCACATCACTACATCGATGATCGCCATTCCAAATCTCACACTACGCAATCAAAACTCATTCACAAAGATTTAATGTGTGTAGTGCAAAAGATACATGAAAAAACATATACCAAGTACTCTAAGTTCTAAACAAAGTTAATGAAAATTTTATTCGTTCATTAATAATACTAGTACTTGATCATAAAATAACATGTCCAATCACTTTAAAACCCTTTTCTTTTTTTTTATTATAAAATCAAAATAAACGAGATAATGAAAAAATTAGAGTGCATGCATGAATATGTAAACAAACACTTACCACGAAGAACAACTCGACAAGCATAACCATTTTTATCACTTTGACTAGAGAGTTAACTTTTTTTTTTTTTTGCCTAAATATGCTTAGAAGAAGGTGTTATCTTAATCAAATAATCATTATATTAGTCAAGTGACTCTCCTGTTTAGTTAAAAACTTAACATGTGTAGTGATATCATGTGTGCTGCTCCTAACTAAGAACTTGGGGCACCTAGGTATAATGCGACCTAACTCGCCATAAATGTGATAGGTGGGAATGAGTTTAGGACCACCTCTAGGTTTTAAATGTTGAACCTTAGGTTAAGAAAACAGTTGATCTAGGTCTTAGGACTCCAACACTCTTGATCTTGTCAGAGGTAGGAAAAACTTAGTTTTAGATAGGGTAGTAGTATGAGAACTTGTATCTATAAAGCCTAAACCTCCCCTATTATGTTCAGTCCTAAGATCTTGACAAGTTTCTTAGATCCACAAGAAAAGGATTGAAGTCAGGACACTAGATTTCTCAAGTTCTCTCGTAAAAGTATTAACCTTAACTACTAAGGAGTTTTTCTCAACCCTTAACTCATTCAATCGTCTAGTAGACTCTTCAAGTTTGACTCCTAAAACTCTTCTTTTCTAACTCATGATTATGCAATTTCTCAAAGGCAGAGCTATTAACCTTTTTTAACTCAAGACTTTCCTCAAACAATTGGTCAAAAGTGTTCATCATCTGATTCTTTCCGTGAAGTGTCAGATTGCCCTTTGTCATCAAGTGCCTCACTCTCCTTTACATGTTCACTTTTAACCATAGAGGAAAATGCCATATAGTTCACACCCTCATTAGGATTGGAGTTCTTACTATCATCATTGGAGCTAGACTTTTCATCAGTAAGAGTTGCGTTTAAAGCCTTACCTAGAGTTTTCTTAAAATTTGGGCACTCTGCTTTAACGTGCTCAAAACCCTGGCAGTTATGACACCTGATAAATTAAGACATTTTTCCTGCCATCCCTAGTATCTCTCTTCTTTCTTTCATCATTCCTATTTTTACTTGAGTTACCTTTAAACTTATCAGCGAGTCATTTATTGTTCTTAAAGAATTTCCTAAATTTCCTAACAAAGTAGGGAAACTTCTCTTCCTTTAAGGTGTTATCATGAGTCTGATCACTAGTCTTTTCCTCAACAATGTTTTGGGTTAAAGACTTATTTTTCTTTGAATGGGGTAAGCTAAGTGCATAGGTTTGTAGAGATCCTACTAGTTCTTCTATCTTAATTGCATCTACGTCCTTGCTTTCTTCAACATCTCTGACCTTAGGTCTAAATTTCTTATGTAGTAATCTCATAACCTTTCTCATAATCTTAGCATCAGGAATTCGTTCACCTAGATAAACACTACAATTCAGAATATGATTCAGATTACCATAGAATTCATCAAAGGACTCATCATTCTTCAATTTAGTTTCTTCAAACCTAGGACAACATTTGAAGCTTAGAGTTTTTTAAGGTCTTAGTTCTCTCGTGTGTGGTTTCTATAATATCCCAATCTTTTTCGTAGTCTCACACATGGATAGCCGTTTAAACTCTTCAGAGAAAATAACAATAAAAATGACATGGACACCTTTATTATTCCAATTGCACACGGCTATATCATCTTTAGACCAAAAGAGATAGACGTTGGTGTAATAACGATAGCAATATATGTTTTGTCCATAAACTTTAAAGGACTCTCACCCTAACTGACTAGTAAGTATAATTGCTACCATGAAAATAAGGAAGAAAAAATTGATCGACTCATCTAGACAAAATTGGGTCAAGGATCGCAATTAAACTCTAATACCAATTGAAAAAGCACGGGGTACTCTGATACCAATTACGATAACGATGTTTAGATCTAACTAACACCTAGATGAGGGGGGTAGGTGTAGAATGCAGAATTAAAATATAATGACCAATAATAAGAAACAAGTCATATATTTTTTTTTGTAGAAGGAGGGCGGTACCTCCGATAGTTTATTGATATGCCATCACGTATGGCGGAAGAATACCATGATTGCACGAGAAAAAAAATTGAAAGCCATAAATAAGGAAGACTACTTCCTTACATCGAAATGTAAAATAACAAGAATTATCCAATTTTCATCACAGCATAAGAATCAAAATATAAAAACTTGAAATCATAACATGTTCAACCTTTAAAATAAGGTATTTCCAAACGGTCTGTGCGCAAAATCCCTTTAAGAAGATTAGGGTCCTTATTGCCAGAAGACAAATTAGAAGTAGTACCATTGCTCCCCTATTTTACCAGAAGATCAGCCACCATATTAGCCTCTCGATACACATGGTGGACTCAGGCATTAAATAGACCTATCAAACCCATAATTTCATCCCAATACTCCCAGAACCACCATAAAGAACAGGCGCTTTTTCTCACCCAATGTGTCAAAACTTGTGAGTCCGTTTCTACAATAATATTTCTGATTCCTAGGTCCCTACACATATGCAAGCCATCAAGAAAAGCACGAGTTTCAGCCACCATATTTGTTTAAGTCCCGCAGTGATGAGAGAAACCAGCCAGATATTTTCCTTTTAAGTTCTGTAGGACTCTTCCTCCGCCGGCTAATCCCAGATTACCTTTAGCTATGCCATCAACATTTAATTTAACTTCCTGTCCCATTGGCTTCTTCCAGCTTATCCATTACATTTTGGGTTGTTTCACCTCGGTTATAGGACAGTTGAGAGACCGTAAGCACTGGACGTCCCTGACATAAATTTTTCTGGTGTTGTTAAGCATACTGCTCATCTGTGATAAGTATGATTTTACCATCCATGTTATTTTATACCAAATGATCGAGCAACCTTCCATCCTGGCCTCGCATCTATATTTCGAAAGAGCCCATGTGATTATAAGTCTTGTAATACCCTATAGGATGCCCACCTATGAAGAGCAAGAAGCCGTTTTCCACCATAGATTCATTCACCCCCTCTATGATGACACAAATGGCAGGACTAAATTCAAGTGGACAGCAAAATATGACCACACCTTTTTGGCCACCTCCCCATTACACAACAGGTGATCCAGAGATTCACTCGCAGGATTTTCACAACAGTTGCATTTAGACACCAGCTGGATGCCTATGGCTTGTACCACATCGTCGACTGGTAAGCAATTTAATTTAGCCTTCCAAGACACAAATGATATTCTTTTAGGGACTTGATTGTACCACAACCAATGTTTCCAGTTACAAGCCACACCCTTTGCCGAACCAATTCCATTGCAGATTTGGTCGAGAACATACCATCCTTGCTGGGTTTCCAAATATGGCAATCACGTTCCCCGCCTGATTTTATCTGTACACATTCGACAGTGCGAGCTTGATTTTTCCCTATTAGAGCCCTAAGCCGACTACCATTCCACTGCCCATGCACTGTAAAGAGGTCCTTGATCTGTAGTTGTAGGTTGTTAATTTCGTAACCTGCTTCAGCCAAGCTATGAGGACCAACCCAGTTATCATACCAAAAGGAAGCAGATCCGTCTCTAACACGGCAAAAAGAATTTTTCAAGACAATAGGCATTGTCGAGACGACACCTTTCCAAAATCGTGATTGCGACTGACTCGTTTTCACCAGTGCTGCTGGTATTTTTTTCATATATATTGATCCAAAAAAATCAGCCCAAAAAGATCCCCCAACCATCAACTTCCATGCAAATCTCATAAATAAAGCTTCTTGCACTTCGTTAAAGTCCCGTATGCCCAAAACACATTCCTCCACCGGAAAACAAATTTTTCTCCATGACACCCATTTTCATCTCCTAGAGCCATCAATTGTATTCCATAAAAATGACGCTAAAATGTGATTTAGCTCATTTTGGATTCCTTTAGGCAAGTTTAAAACCGAAAGCATATGTATCGGCATACTACATAGTACATGTTTGATAATGGTAATTTTCCCTCCAAAAGACAATAGGTGACCCTTCCATCCAACCATTTTCTTTTGAATTTTATCCAACATAGGTTCAAACATATGTTTCTTTAGTCTGCCAGTATAGAGGGGAACTCCTAGATAGATGCAAGGCCATACCCCTTCTTTATAACCCGAAAAATTCAGTAGGTTCCTCTTACATGTAATAGAAATGTGCTTGGAAAAAATCATGGAGGATTTCGTTGGGCTGACTTTTTGGCCAGACATAAGTTCATAATTTTTAATGACCTCCAGAAGGTTTCCAGTTGATTTCCTTTTACCATTGGCAAAGATAAGTAAATGATCCACATAAAGTAAATGACTGACCACCATTCTACCAGAATGAAAAGGTTGAATTTGATTTCTTTCAAAAGCTTGGTTGATCATTCTTGATAAAATCTCCTGCGCCAATATAAACAAATACGGCGACAATGGATCTCCTTGGCGTAACCCCCTAGATGGTTTAAAGAAGCTCCCCGTTCTACCATTAAGCATGACAGAATAGTATAGAAAGGATATGCAGTTGAAAACCAAATTACTCCATTGCTCAGAGAATCCCATCTTCTACAAGCTCGAGAGTAGAAAATGTCAGTTCACTCTATCATACGCCTTTGCCATATCAATCTTCATTAAAATGTTTCCACCCCATACCTTCTTATAGATTTTGTGCACCATCTCCTGCACGATAGAAATATTATCAAATATACTCCGTCCTTGAATAAAGGCATATTGTTCTCGGGAAATTATTTTCTCAAGCAATGGGGCCATTCTCGCCACTATGATTTTGGATATAACTTTGTATACCACCAAACACAGGCTAATAGGCCTGAATTTATCAAAACTATTAGGGCACTCCACCTTGGGAATCAAAACAATGTTAGTAGCACCCAACGTGTAGGTTAAAGGATAGTCTTCAAAAAATTCAGTAACCACTGCAAGTAGATCCTTCTGAATAATGTTACAAGCATTAATAAAGAAACTTGCGCTAAATCCATTTGGACCAGGGCTACAATCATTAGGAATAAACCACAGTGCATTTTTAACCCTTCCATTTATGGCGTCTGACATAATGCCAAGTTCTCCTCCTCTATAATCACTGGCGTTAAGAGATCAAGGTCATGTAAACCCATAGAGATAGGTGAAACTGAAAAAGGATCCTTAAAGAACTGGACAGCACCTTCATGAACCTCTTCAGATGAATTCAGCTCCCTGCCATTTTCCAGAACCATGCGGTCGATGGTTTGGCTCTTTTATTTTTGTTTTTAACTGATGCAAGGAAAAATTTTGTGCTCTCGTCACCCTCTTGTAGCAATTTTATACGTGACTTCTGTCTCCAAAGTATTTCTTCTCTATCCAACCAAACTTTATACTGATCTCGGCATTGCATTAGTTGAAGTTCAATCGCCGTTGAGAAACTATCTATTAGAGAGTTTTCCAAATAGATCAGCTTGTCTTCAAGAAATTTGATTTCTTGTTGTACCCGACCAAAAACCTCAACATTCCAGGCCTTTAATGCCGTCTTTAGCATCCTTAGCTTTCGTCCAAAACATACCATAGGAGACCCTGTGATATTCCCCTCCCATGTGCATTTCACCATTAGTAGGAAATCCTCATGAGAGGATCACATCCGAAGAAACCGAAATAGGTGAAGACCTTGCAAGCTTGTGTTATCATTGCAGCATAATACCATCGGACAATGGTCAGAAGATGTTCGATCCAAGTAAGATAATGAAACTGATGGAAATTGATTTTTAAAATTTTGGTCAACTAAAATACGGTCTAACTGAGCCCATATCCGTCGAGTTCATTGTCTTCCATTATACCATGACAATTTTGGTCCTTGGAAAGGAATATCAATCAGACCTGCCTCATGAATAAAGTTATTGAATTCCCGCATCGCCAACGGTGGTACATACAAGCCACCGAGTTTTTCTTCATTGGAACAGACTATATTGAAATCACCACCAACTAGCCACGCAGAATTCCCACTGTCTAGTAACTTCAATTGGTCCCACAATTCCCTTCTTCATCGTTGAAAACAACTAGCATATAGAAAAGATACAAGGGCCCAACCATTTTCACTCGAGAACCATCCAGAAATCTATTGCCCTAAGATACTAATAATCGAAAAAGATAGTTCATTATTCTAGAACATCCATATTTTACCTCCTTCCCCAACATTTGAAACATAATGCGCAAATCTTAACCGTTTAGCCCAACGAACAATTTTATGAACAGACACAAAAGGTTCTATTAAAACTAAACTTGAAGGATTATACTGTTTTCTCAGACTTAATAACCTTCTCTTTGATGACACTATCCCCCGCAAATTCCATATCAAGATATTCTCCATTAATAAGATTTTTTTGATCTAGTGGTAAGCCCTAATGTCACCTTTTTCCGAGTTTTTCCCCTGCCTATTTTTCATGATGCTGGCCATATATGATCTGTGTCATAGTTGATAATTGATAATTCAGGTAACTCATTTTCACACTCACCTTCAGATGTAGATTGAGTCGCCAAAGCTTGCCCGTCATGTTGTAGGAAATCCGTGTTTTATAGGATGTTCTCTTAACTAATTACCAATGATGTACCAGAGATGTACTAAAGATGTTTAGGACGAACTATGGCTTGGATATATATAATATCAATTATTTGATTGTATAAAACTGTAAAATCTGTTAAAATCATGAACTAGGGTTTGGCTAGATATATAGACCTTGTTTATGACTCATTATTTGGAAAAAAAAAAAATTCATTCTTAAAAAATGTTTTGACATCATTTCAACCACATTATTCAATAAAATAATATTACACACAAATCTAAAACATTTTCTTATTTTTTAACCACACATTTTTCATCAATAAACTATTCAAAAATGCATTTTTATAAAAATAATGGGGCTCAAACAAGGCCATAATATCAAGTATTTGAATGCTGGTCTCATGGATAGCAAGTGGTAGCATGACCGTTCGAGCGAGAGTGTACGGATAGCAAGCGGTCGCCTTACTGTATTGTAGGCAGTTTGAGGGTTCTCAACATCAAGTTCTTGAATTTTCTCAGCAATGTTTTCAGTGGTGTTTTTTCAACAGCGGAGTTGTAGTTGAGTATTTGTAGCAGTGTTTTTTAGCAGCGAAGTTTCATGTCAATTTTTTAGCCCTCTAATTCTTATTTTGCTTCATCATGTTGGGGGAAAATTCTACTGTTCATTTTACTGGAAAGAATTATTTCCTCGGCAATTTCAATTCAAGATGTTTGTGAAGGGAAATGAATTATGGGATCGTTTATATGGTTCATCTACAGATCCCTCATATTCCAAGGATATTGGAATTGGAAAGCAAGGACGCCCTTATTGTATCTTGATTATTGTGTTCTATCGAAACGCACATGATGAATAATCTTCGATCATTTACTAATATTAAGCAAAAGTGGAATTATCTACCAAGATAATATTGCCCGAAAGTTTCAATTGAAGTTAAAAATTGCCAACTACAACAAATGGAATCTTTATATTGAACAATTTTATGCTGAATTTGTCAAATTATGGAGTGAATATGCTGGGATAATACATTTTAAAGTTCGTAAAGAGGCATTTGGAGCACTGTAGAGATAAAGAGGTCAATTTTTTATGAAGCTCAAATCGAAATTAGAGACCACACAGGCCAGCTTAATAAATTGCCATCTTTTCCATCTTTGGATGTATGCTTAGGGAAATTTTACGTGAAAGAGAGCCTAACCACTCAGCTTGGCTTGACTAAAGAATCCATGACTACGAAGATGGTCAATGTTGCATATGTCGCTCAGGGCAAAGCCAAATTCAAGTCTCAAAAACATTACAAAAATTTCAAAAAGTTTCGGCATCTAGCTAAACATTACATCAACTGACATTGTGCCAAAAGTTAGTTGAAGAAAACTAAAAAAATGTTGCAAAACATGGACACTCCTAGGGGGGCAATCTTGCTCAGGTCGCTTCCGCACGCAAGTTCAAGGTCTGAAGCACATTTCGGTCCGTGATTTGCACCCCACTGCGAGCGCATGTGGAGAGAGCCTCTATACAGCACATAATTACACACATTCAAAGTGCAATTATATTTAAAGTGATTTTATTTTTCTTCAACTTCCTATGTGGCACAAACTCTTATTTGGTTTTCTCTCCATCATAAACTCTTTTCAATTGGCATACTTTGAATTTCAATTTCTCATTCACTCGAGCATCATTTTTGGCAAGTAAATATATGATTTCGATGTACTCACAGAGGAGAACACAAATCAATTTTGATCTTCCAAATTAGCCAAACGGATCCCACTCAAAATTCATGCCAAAGTCAGTCATTTACTCAATTTTTCCAACAGGAATACTCATAAGTTGTCATAGTTTTCAAAATTGAATGTGACTTCTGGGACACATGTTTCTCGATCTGTTCATTTATGATTTGAAATGTGCCACCAGAATTTTTATATGTTTCCAAAGATTTAGTATATTTGATACCGTCCAAGAGACGTATCAAATAATATTCCTTATCTTAAATATGTTGCTTAAATAGTAATATGGCAAGTAAGGGTCATTTTTGCAGAGGATTGGTCCAATCTTATCAATTACAAAGTAAAAAGTAAAATACGAAAATATTTAAATGGGGGGTTTGGTGCGTTAAGCTGAAGGAAGCAATAAATTCAAAGTAACAAAGATTTGAATAATGAAGTAAAACAAAGTAATTTTAAATCAAATATGGGAAAATGTGATCGAGGGGTATTTCGTGACCACGAGAATGATTTTGCTTTCAATTATCACAAAAGATTTTTGTTCTCAAGATTAACAACAATTCGAGAATAATTACAAACTCAATTACCTCAATCACTTCTTACATTTTAGTTGATTAAACAAACTATTTACCCAACCCTATTCATTAAAAAACCTATAGCAAGCTCTCTAAATTTAATTTAACAAATGCATTACAATAAAAGAGATTAATTGAATTAAGGGCAAAGTCACAAGCTCGATTTACTTACTTAAGTGCTAATCCACATACATTCAATTGAAAAGTTCACATAATCTATTGAAATGTAATTGCTACAAGATTTTAGAATAAATAGCGATTACATACTATAAATCCCAAAATAGTATTCATTGAATCAACTCAATCATTTAGTTGTACACTCAAACAACCAAGAAGAACAAAATAAACATTTAAAGCAATGGATTAAATACATTCATCAAGAGAACTATAAAGCACAAATTAATTGAAAATCATTCTCAGGTTTGAAATCAACCCCAGTCACATAAATGTTTAGTTACCCATGAAATATTCACAAATAACCAACAAAATATTATAACCCATTAATGGAAAAATAAATTAAATAAAAGAAAAATTTATGGATGAAGAGAAATGGTTGTTCAATATCAACGGGTCTTCCTCTCCAAGCTATCCCACCATTAATGTGCTCCAAGTTTGCCCAAAAGTTCCAAAGAAATCAAAAGAAAAAGAAAGGAAGAAGAAATGAGATTTTCTCCCAACTTAGGGTTCTTAAGAGTGAAAAAGGGAAGAGTAAATAATGAGAGAAAAGTAGCTCCCAAAACTCTTTTAAATGACCTAAAATCGTGATTTAGAATTGCAAAAAGGGTCCCAAACAAGTTAAGTCGGCCAAAAAGACCTTATTTCCGTGCGCAAGGCCACCGCCATCGCGACGCCATTACTTCTGCTGCAGGCTTCTGCTGGAGCAGCCTGGGTGTTACGGCGCCACTCTGTAGCAGAAAATTATAATTTTTTTTAAAATTGAAAGCCCAAGTCCTCTTTTTTTTTTTTTTTTGCACCATTGATCAATTCTTCATTTTCTTCTCCAATTTGAGATTTAGCATTGAAACACCTACAAAATAGAATATAACTAAATTAAATAGTGAAATGTTAACGAAAAATCACAAATATCTAAATTTAACAGCCCAAATGAGTACAAAAATCCACACTTATCACACCTCCAAACTTAAACATTTGTTAGTCCTCGAACAAATCTATACAAACAAGCGTGCAAATACACCAATTAAAACCAAAAGATAATACTATATTAACAAACAATTCAAAAGTTAGGTAGTTTGCCACTTTGCTTCAGTTCTCCCATATGAAAATAACTTATGAAATGTACACAAAAATGCTACAACAAACACTTTTTAACTTACATCATGCTTGACTCATGTGTGTGTGTGCGTGCATGTGTGTGATCATTCCAATTCATTACAATACACAAGTTGGTGAATTTCCCGACCCTCAATGGTCAAATTTTCCTTTCTCACTCGTGGGATGCACACTCCCCCAAACTTGATGTTTTCACTCTAGCCCAAGGTGTCAAGAACTTAAGGTGGCCCTCAAATCACTCAATCTTTCTCTCTCAAATTTGGTTGTCTTGAACCAACAAAATCAACTATCTAGGCATGTATTTATTCCCAAAATTTTAGTGCTTAGACCACAAACTTACATTAGGCAAATTACTCATAATCCATCAATCCTTCAACTTTTTTTTCCAATGTAGGTAGTTCTCGTTCCAGTCCCTAAGGGTAGCCTTCTTCATTCGTAGATCGTCTCATACACATTGGTAATGCATAGGGCCAGATTACTCAATATTGACTCACACTCCTTAAGGTGGACAACGTTTTTCTACAGATTTTTTTTTTTTTGCTAAGAAACAGATGGAAAACAAATCTAACTTTTATTTGAAGTCTAAGAGCACTCCACAAAATCAATTATTGAATAGAGAATAAATAAAATTTTAAATAATTTTCTATATCGGTTCAAACATCCCCAAACTTATCCTTTCATTGGTAGAGTGATCAAAGAATTGTCAACAACATGGTCATTTAAGTTCCCTTAACAACTTCAAGTGCCACCAACAAGTGCGTTTAATGAATCTCATGACTCAAGTGCTCCATAAAGAGTCAAAAATGGAATAAGTGGATGAAAATAAACAACATATAACATTCATGTCCACACTTCATAAATCAACGCAATGGAACAACTCAAAACATACTGGCAAAGCTATCAAACCATCCAAACAAGCGTAACCTTCACACCCCAAAACTTAAATTGTACATTGTCCTCAATGTATAAACAAGAAATAGAAAGAGCAAGGGGTTCAAGTACTCTCCTAAGTTGGTTTTGACAGTGAAGGCTATGAGGATGGTAGGCTCCCATTGGCGGCTATTAAAGTTTAAAGCTTTGCAGCGAAGCTCAAGAATCTGCCAAATGGGAATAACAAAAATAGTAAAAATCAAAAAGAAGTGTTAGACAAAATAAGTAAATAAAGAACAATGGATTGCCTCCCATCCAGCGCTTCTTTATAGTTTTTAGCTAGACTTTGTCCTTGCTCATGCTTCTTCAATCAGATCCTCCAATCACATTTCTTCCATGTTTTAAGGTACAAATGGTTCAAAATATGGCTTTAATCGATGCTCATTCACCTTAAACTCCTTCTCAGTTTGTAGGCTTTTGATTCAACTACACTATGGGGAAAAATATTAGTAACAACAAAAGGGACAATCCATCAAGAATGTAATTTACCTTGAAATAACGTAAGGTGTAAGAGGAAAAAAGGAACTTTTTGTCCAACAACAAAAGTTTTTCTTGAAATCATTTTATTGTAGTACGCCTTTGTCTTTTCCTTGTAAATTCTTGAACATTCATAGACATCATTTTAGATTTCCTCAAGTTCATTAAGTCGAAGCTTTCTTTGATCACCCGCCACATCTAGGTCTATGTTGTATTGCTTGACTGCCCAAAATGCCTTGTGTTTAAGTTCAACCGGGAGATAACAAGACTTACAATAAACTAACCGATAAGGAGACATGCCAATCGATGTTTTATATGTCGTCCTATAAGACCAAAGTGCATCGTTGAGGAGGAGACTTCAATCCTTTCTATTAGGATTCACAGTTTTTTCGAGGATGGATTTGACCTCTCGGTTCGACACTTCGATTTGCCCACTAGTTTACAGATGTTAAGGTGTAGACACTTTATGGGTGATGTTGTATCTCTTCAATAGGGTCCAAAAAGAACGGTTGCAGAAATGAAGTCTCCTATCACTAATAATAGCTCTTGGTGTTCCAAACCTTGCAAAAATGTTGGATTTGAAAAAATCTACAACCATCTTAGAATCATTAGTTCGAGTGACCCTTGCGTCTGCCCATTTTGACATATAATCAACAGAAAGTATGATGTAAAGATTACCATAAGATGAAAGAAAAGGTCCTATGAAATCAATGCCCCAAACATCAAAAATTTCAACAAAAAGAATAGGTGTTTGTGGCATTTGATTTCAGGCTCCCAACGTACCTACCCTTTGACATCTATCACAAGATTTGCAAAAGGGGAACGTATAATGACCCGGACCTTGCACCCAAGCCACTAGAACATACGTACTATCCGCTTTGGGTGAGCCTGCGCCCATTTGGCCCCTTACGAATTTCGTCGCATTCCCCAGGATTCAAACTCGAGACCTCCATCATATGAGAGACTTAAGGAAAATCCTGGTACCAATTGGACAACTTGTCCAATTGGTACCAAGATTTTCCTTAAGTCTCTCATATGATGGAGGTCTTGAGTTTGAATTCTGGAAAATGCGACAGAAGCCATGAGGGGTAAGTGGGCTCTGCCCACCTAAAATCTAGCGGCTTGGGCACAAGGTCCGAGTCGTTATAGAATGCATCTTTGAATAGGATGGGCCAATAGAATCCACTCTCAAGCACCTTGAAAGCCGTCCTCTTTTCTCCAAAATATCCACCACATGCACAGGAATGACAAAAGGTTAGTATTGAATGAAATTTATTTTCAGGTATGCACCTTCTTATCAATTGATCCAAACAATGTTTCCATAAGAATAGTTCATTCCACACAAAATACTTGGCCATTGACTTGAGTTTTGCCTTTGAGCAATGGATGAGTTGCTTGGAATTCTCTTAGTGACCAAATAATTCACTATATCTGCAAACCAAGGGAATGTATCTGTGACATGAAGCAATTGTTCGTCGGGGAAGCTTTCTTGTAATGGGAGATTTTCTCTCTCGTGGATAAGATAGCTGAGGTGGTCGGCCACAGAGTTTTCATTCCCCTTTTTGTCTTTAATCTCAAGTTCAAACTCTTGTAAGAGGAGTATCCATCTAATGATCCTTGGTTTTGCCTCTTTCTTGGCAAACATGTACCTAAGAGTTGCATGATCAGAAAAGACAATTACTTTAGTGTCAATAAGATATGATCGAAATTTTTCTAAAGCAATAATAACTGCTAAAAGTTTTTTCTCAGTTGTAGAATAATTAAGTTGGGCATCATTCAAAGTTCATGATGCATAATAAATAACATGCGGTGTTTTTCCAACTCGTTGTCTTAAAACAGCTCCCAATGCAAAGTCACTAGCATCACACATCAACTTGAAGAGCTTAGTCCAATCGGGTGGTTGAATGATGGGTGCCGATGTTAAGAGTTCATTCAAGCTCTCAAATGCATTTCTACAATCTTCATCAAAATGAAATGGCACCTCCTTTTGCAACAGCCAGCATAATGGCCTTGCATTCCTTCAAAAATCGTTGATAAACCTTCGATAAAATCCTGCATGTCCAAGAAAAGATCAAATCTCCCTCACACTTGTTAGAGGAAGTAAAGAACAAATTAAATCAATTTTAGATTTATCGAACTCTATTTCCTTGGATGAAATAACATGTCCTAACACTATGCCTTGATCAACCATAAAATGACACTTTTCCCAATTAAGTACTAAATTAGTATCCATACATCTTGTAAGAACAAGTGTGAGATTGTTCAGGCAACTATCAAAGGTATTACCATAAACACTGAAATCGTGCATGAATACCTCTATGATGCTTTCAATATAATCAGAGAATATACTTATAATGCATCTTTGAAAGGTTGCGGGAGAATTGCAAAGACCGAAAGGCATGTGATGGTAAGCAAATGTGCCAAATGGGCAAGTGAATATTGTCTTTTCTTTGTCCTCCGGAGCAATCACAATCTGATTATAACCTAATTAACCATCAAGAAAATAATAATGAGAATGACCCACCAATCTTTCCAACATTTGATCAATGAAGGGTAAAAGAAAGTGATATTTTTAGGTTGCCCAATTAATTTTTCTATAATCAATACAAACCCTCCAACCCGTTTGGACCCAAGTTGGTACAAGCTCATTCTCTTCATTTGTCACCACCGTGATTCCGGACTTTTTTGTCACAACTTGGATCAGGCTCACCCACTTGCTATCTGAGATGGGAAAGATAACACCAACTTCAAAAAATTTCAAAATTTCTTTCTTCACAACCTCCATCATTTGAGGATTCAATTGATGTTATGGTTCTTTAGATGTCTTTGCTCCATCTTTGAGCAATATCAGATGCATACACATGGAAGGGCTCATCCCCTTGATATCAGCTGTTGTCCAACCAATAGCTAATTTGTGTTCCTTGAGCACACGGATAAGCTTATCTTCTTGAAGTGTCGTGAGATTGTTTCCAATGATCACCGGTAGTGTTTCTCCCTCTCCCAAATATGCATACTTCAAATGCTCGGGAGAGGTTTGAGTTCTAAAGTGGGGGTCTGCATCACTGAAGATAAAAGTTTCTTATTAGATATCGGAAGAGTAATTTAGGAGAGATTATACCTTGGTGGGATACTCGGTAGTGACTCAAGTAATGCCATGGTTTCCACAATGTTCTCACACAATTGTAGATTTTTGCTCAACTCGATGAGATTGTTAACATCAATTTTTTTTATCAAAGTGGTATCCAATGCATCTTCATTTGATAGTTCAAAAGTTTTTTGTACTAATGAATCTATTATATCTATTGAAAAACAAGAGTGCACATCGCCAGGATACCTTATTGCTTCAAAGATATTGAAGCCAATAATCTCACCATCAAACTCGATATTCAAAGTACCATCATACACATCTATCTTTGTACATGCAGTCCTCATGAATGGTCTTCCCAAGAGCAATGGTGGCGACAAAGATGTTGATTTATCTTGCATGTCAAGAACATAGAAATTTGCTGAAAAATCAACTGGTTTATCTACACCAAAGCATCATCCAACACACCCTTTGAAAATGTATCAGATCTATCAGCAAGTTGAATAATAACACTGGTTTCTTTAAATGATCTTAAATTTAAAGAAGTACAAATAGAATATGGCATGACATTAATGGATGTTCCTAAATCTAGCATTGCTCTTTTAAACCAAGTGTTACCAATAATGCAAAGAATGGTAAAACTTCCCGGATCCTTACATTTTGGTGGAAGTTGCCTTTGCAAAACCGCTGAGACATTTTCCCCAACACTTACCACTTCATTACCTTTTAGTTTAGCTTGTTAGTGCACAATTCCTTGAGGAACTTTGCATAATGGGGTACTTGATAGATGGCATCCAAAACTGGTATGTCCACTTGAACTTTGCGAAAAGTCTCCAATATTTCTTTCTTATACTCATCCCTTCTGGACTTTGCAAACTTGCCAGGAAATGGAGGGGATGGAACATTAGTAAGAAAAGAACTTTTAGAATTTACCTTAGTTTTCGAGGTTGGAATTGTCGTTTTATCTTTTTCACATGATAAGTTATTTTCTTGCGTTGACTCCTCAACCTGATCTTTCATCTTCTTTGGTGCCTCTTCTAAAATCTTTTCACATCTTAATGTTACGGCATTAGCATTTTCTCTCAAGTTGATTGCTGGAGAAGGAAGTTTTCCCGAACCTTGAGCCTCCATTTAACCCACCGTGTTGGCCAGTTGACTCATTTGTGTCTCCAAATTCTTAATTGAAGTCTTTATCTCTTGTTGAAATTGCATTGTACTAGAAGCCAAGGACTTAACCATATCTTCAAGAGACATATTTGAAATTGGAGATAGAGTTTGTTGACAAAGTTGAAAGCGTTGTGGTCGCCTTTGTTGATTGAAACCCTGGAAAGAATTAAACTGTACTTATGGAGCTATGAAATGATTTCCTCTATAATTGAGATTAGGTTGATCTCTCAATCCCGGATTATATGTGTTGGAGTATGGATAATATCTCTGTCTCTGTTGCATTGGAAATCCCCCAATGGCATTCGCTTGCTCTGCGGCTCCTTCTTGTAGTATTGGGCATGCATCAGTAGGATGTCCCGCAGTAGAACAAATCCCGTACACATTTGCTTGTTGAATTGTCCCAACTGCCATTATTTGTACAAGAGATGTAAGACCGGCCAATTGTCGGTCAATTTGAGAGGTTGCTCCCACCACACTTATTTGTTTAACCGGTGCCTCTTCTCTACTACCAAATTGTTGTGAGTTAGCGGCCATGTTGGCTATCAAATTCCTAGCCATTGTTGGTGTTTTATCCATTAAAGCTCTTCCACTAGCCGCATCAATCATACTTCTCTCCATCGAGAGTAATCCTTCATAGAAGTATTGTAGAAATAATTGTTCACTAATTTGGTGGTTTGGGTAACTAGTACAAAGTCTCTTGAATCTCTCCCAATATTCATAGAGATTTTCCCTTTGAGATTGTCGAATGCTACAGGTTTCTTTTCTGATGTTTGTAGCCTTTGAAGCTGGGAAATACCTCTCCAAAAAGAGTTTTTGCATTTCATTCCACGTGGTGATAAGACCAAAAGGCAAATAATAAAGCCACTCCTTAGCAGCATCTACAAGAGAGAGAGAGAGAATGACCGCAATTACACTTGCTCTTTCGATATACCCGCTGATTTCATTCTTGAGCAAACCACATGAAACTCCTTCAAATGTTTATTGGGGTCCTCTCCGGCAAATCCATGAAATATGGGGAGTAGATGAATCATTTCAGACTTTAGTTCAAATGCCGCATCTAATTGAGGATAGAGGTTGCTGAACAAAAGTTGGAGCTGCAAGTTCCTTTAATGTTTGATTTGCATCCGCCATTTCGGAATCTATGTGCTCGGACTCACTTGAGGATTCAATGCTCAATTGTCTTAGAAGTTCAGCTAGAGAAATGTTTTCTCCACTTTTCGATGTGTCAGCCTCTTTTCTTGATCTTAGGTTGTAGTGTGTTGTAGGCTTTTTGCTCATTCACAACCTAGACGACAAAGAAAATAACAAAAATAAAGAAAACAAGAACAAAAATAAAATATTGCGATTAACAAATTGATAGAACAATTAATATTCCTTACTTATTTTAAATATGTCGCTTAAATAGTAATATGGTAAGTAAGGGTCATTCCCACAAAGGATTAGTTCCATCTTATCAAATGCAAAGTAAAAAGTAAAAATCGAAAATAATTAAATTGGGGTGGGGGTTGGTTCGTTAAGCTAAAGAAAGCAATAAATGCAAAGTAACAAAGATTTGAATAATGAAGTAAAACAAAATAATTTTAAATCAAATATGGGAAAGTTTGATCGAGAGGTATTTCGTTACCACGAGAATGATTTTCCTTTCAATTATCACAAAAGATTTTCGTTCTCAAGATTAACAACAATTCGAGAATAATTACAAGTTCAATTATCTCAATCTCTTTTTACATTTTAGTTTAATAAAACAAATTCTTTACCCAACCCTATTAAATAAACAACCTAGAACAAGCTCTCTAGAATTTATTTTGCAAACGCATTACGACAAAAGAGATGAATTGAATTAAGAGCAAAGTCTCAAGCTCGGTTTACTTACTTAAGTGCTAATCCACATACATTCAATTGAAAACTCCACATAATCTATTGAAATGTAATTGTTACAAGATTTTAAAATAAATAAAGATTACGTACTACAAATCTCAAAATAGCATTCATTGAATCAACTCAATCATTTAGTTGTACACACAAACAATCAAGAAGAATAAAATAAACATTTAAAACAATGGATTAAATACATCAATCAAGAGAACTATAAAGCACAAATTAATTGAAAATCATTCTCGAGTTTGAAATCACTCCCAATCACATAAATGTTTAGTTACCCATGAAATATTCACAAATAACCAACAAAATATTACAACCCATTAATGGAAAAAAAAAATTTGAAGAAAGAAAAACTTATTGATGAAGAGAAATAGTTGCTCAATAACAATGGGTCTTCTTCTCCAAGCTATCCCATCATTAATGTGCTCCAAGTTTGCCCAAAAGTTCCAAAGAAATCAAAAGAAAAAGAAAGGAAGAAGAAAGGGGATTTTCTCCCAACTTAGGGTTTTTAAGAGTGAAGAAGGGAAGAGTGAATAACGAGAGAAGTAACTCCCAAAACCCTTTTAAATGACCTAAAATCGTGATTTAGAATTGCAAAAAGGGTCCCAAACAAGTTAAATCAGCTAAACAGACCCTATTTTCGTGCACGGCGCCACGACGCCGTTAATTGTGCTACGGCGCTGTAGCAGAAAATTATAAATTCTTTTTTTAAATTGAAAGCCCAAGTTTTTTTTTTTTTTTTTTTTTGCACCATTGATCATTTCTTCATTTTCTTCTCCAATTTTGGATTTAGCAATGAAACACCTACAAAATAGAAGATAACTAAATTAAATAGTGAAATGTTAACCAAAATTCACAAATATCTAAATTTAACGGCCCAAATAAGTGCGAAAACCCGCACTTATCAATATTCATCAGGTTTATTGTTGTTTGTGTTATCTTCTCGTGTAGAAGCAACTTACTTCTCTACTGTATCATGTTTGGAATTAAAGATCGAAACATGATGCAAAGCTCAACCTCATCACATGGGAACCTGCTCCAGGAAAATGTTGTTCATAGTGAAGCAAAAAAAAGGCTACAATCAAACTAGTTTTCCTGCTATAAAAGTTGGAAAAACAAAACAATAGTGTTGGAATTTTGGTTCGAAGAGGAGTGAAGATTTTGAATATAACGGATTCAGTTTAAACTTACCGGATTTAAGGAAATTGCACTTACCGGATCTGCTTGGCTCTTACCAGATTTAGTGTATTTACCGGATTTAGGAATACCGAATATCCCTTCACTTACCGTATTTCACTCAAAATTAATACCGGATTTTGAAATACCGATTTTTACTTAAGTTGCATACCAGATTTCAATAGCGCTTACCGTATTTCAGTTTAGTGGATTCCACTTAAATTGAAATACGGTATTTTGCTTAAACAACCGGTAAGAGCCAAAGAACTCGAAATTTCACAGGGATTTTTGAACAAGTAAGAAGAGAAGAAACTTGGTTGATTTCATTCTGATTTAATGGACTTACAAGACTATATAAATAGCCAAAAATACATACAAAAAGTGCTTTAACAACTTAATCATACTGCCTACAATATTAGACAATATTTGACACAAGTACTTGACATAAAGTAGATGAAAAAGCTGCCTGACTTCTATCATAGAGTAAGCTAGACTAACCAAAATATGTAACCAAATGATAAACAAAAATATTGGTTAAATGACAACAAAAGTGTCACAACTTCAGCAGTCTTCCTTGACACTTTTGTTGGAAATACAAAGATATCTTCTTAGTGTTTCAAATCTTTCCTTTGGCGATGATTTTGTCAATATATCAGCATATTGATCAGCAAAATAGCAATGTATCAACTTCACTTCAGATTGTTCTTGAGCTTCCCTGATTGCATGATACCTGATTTTTATGTGTTTTGTTCTACCATGAAACATCGAATTTTTAACCATAGCAACTGATGACTGATTAATAATAAATCACAATTTTATCAGCGTGCTTATAGTTAAGATCCTCCAAAACTTTCCTTAACCAAATTGCTTGATTTGTTGCTTCTGAGGCTGCAATGTACTCTGCCTCAGCAGTTGATTGAGCACCATTTTTTGGTTCATTGAATTCCAGCAGATAATATTTGGCCCCAATTAGAATATATAACCAGAAGTGCTCTTTATGTCATCATAAGAGCTAGCCCAGTCACTATCAGTAGAGCCAACCAATTTCTGATTTTCTGACTTTTTATACCAGATTCCCATTTCTACATTTCCTTTGATGTATCTAAGAACTCTCTTAGCAGCTTGAAAATGCAATTCACTTGGTTCTTGCTTGAATTTGGAAAGAAATTTTCTAGCATAGGTGATATCAATCTAGTGATGGTTAAATACAAAAGACTTCCCACCAAGCTTCTATAAATCTTTCCATCTGTCTTTCTGCTTTCATCATCCTTTGTTAGCTTCAAGTTTTGAACTAAGGGTGTGCTTACTTCCTTGCAATTTTTCATGCTAAATTTCTTTAGCATCTCTTTAGCATATCTTATTTGGCATAGAAAGATTCATTTATGTGTCTAGTTATTTCCATGCTGAGAAAATACTGCATTTTTCTAAGATCAGTCACCTCAAAAGCCAGCTTCATTTCATCATTCACTTGCTCAATTAGAGCTTCATTGCTGCCGGTTATCAGCAGATCATCAACATACAAAGAAATGACAATCACTTCTTCCTCGAGATACTTGATGTAAAGTATTTGTTCATTAACACTTTTGCTGAAACCCAGACTGCTCAAATGATCATCAATTCTATTGTACCAGGCCCTTGAGCCTGTTTCAAACCATACAAAGCATTCTTCAACTGATAGACTTTATTCTCTGCTCCAGACACTATAAAACCATCAAGTTTTTCAACATATATTTCCTTATTTAAGTAGTCATTCAGAAACGCTGACTTAACATCCAACTGATGAATTTTCCAACTTCCTTGAGCAGCAATAGCATACAATAATTTGATTGTTTCATATCTTGCTACTGGTGCTAAAGTATCTGTGAAATCAATGTCAAATTGTTATGCATATCCCTTTACAACAAGCCTTGCTTTGAACTTGTTGATTGAACCATCAGGGTTCAATTTAGTTTTGTACACCCATTTGACACCTATCACATTTCTATTCTTTGACCTGTCAACTAGCACCCATGTTTTGTTCTTCTCAATCATGCTTAACTCCTCCTTCATAGCATCCTTCCATTCTTCAGACTTTTTTGCCTCAGCAAAGTTTGAAGGTTCTAGTTGAGCTTAATTGTATCTGGCATACACATCAGCCAGTGATCTGGTCCTTTGCAATTCATTTTCAGAATCTAAATCAATATCAGATCTTTCTTCTTCTTCTTCATTGACATCAGCTTCAACTGCTGAAGGAATGGCATTTGAATCTTCAGATTGACTATTTGTTGATGAATCCTAGTTCTATGAGCCTTCTTCATCAACTTTGATGTCCCTAATGGCAATCACTTTCTTGCTAATAGGATTGAGTATCCTATATCCCTTGGCATTATTGTAATAACCAATTAGGACTCCAACTTCAGCCTTTTGACTTAATTTATCCCTCTTTACATCAGATATATGAGTATAGCAAAGGCTTCCAAATACCTTCAGATGTGAGATATCTAGTTTTGTCCCATACCAGGGCTCAAATGGAGTCCTTTTTGTCTAAGGATTTAGTAGATAACCTATTGAGTAAATAGACTGAAGTATCAATAGCTTCAACCCAAAACTCTTTAGGTACATTTTTCTCCAACATAAGACACCTAGCCATTTCCATAACCGTTCTATTCTTCCTTTCACAAACACCATTCTGCTGAGGAGAATAAGGAACTGTCAGTTGATGTTGAATTCCCATGTTTTCACGGAACTTATCAAACTGGCTGCAGCAATACTCTGTTCGATTGTCTGATCTTATGACCTTAATTTTTCAATTGCTTTCATTTTCAACAAAGTTTTTAAACCTTTGAAATATACCAGCAACATTAAACTTAAACTTCAAAAAATACACCTAACACATCCTTGTCAAATCATCAATAAATAGCACAAAATACTTGCTGCCATTTAAAGTAGAAGTTCTCATTGGACCACACACATCAGAATGAATAAGCTGGAGTTTACGAAACGACAACCTAGCTTTCTTTCCTAATTGGTAGACATCACATACACATCCATTAACACTACTAATTTCAGGCATGCTTTCTACTAGTTCCAGTTTATGCATTTGTTTGAGTGATTTGTAGTTAGAATGTCCAAATCGCTTATGACATAAAGAAGATTCAATCTCAGTGCATGCAAGTGCCTGATTATTCAAATTTTTCCACTCTAAAGGAAAGCTTGTATACCTCATTCCTACAGTCATTACTTCCTGATTTTGTGAATCAAATATAGTGCATCATTTATCCTTAAAAATTAGTGTATAGTCTTTCTCAATCAATTGACCAACACTAATCAAATTTTGACCAATATTAGGCACATAAAGAACGTCATAAATGTGCTTAGTACCTGATGAAGTCTGCACTGAAATTTCACCAACTTCCTTCACTTCAACAAACTCGCCATTTCCAACTTTGACTCTTGATCTATAGCATTCATCCAGATTGACAAAGATATTAGGATCGGATGTCATATGATGAACGTATCCACTGTCTAGTAACCAGGTCTCATCATTGCTGCGAGTCATTGCATTCATAGCTGTGAACAAGTGCTTCTCCTCTTATTTTTTGCCATTTGAGCCAGTTGTCCAAATTGTTTACAAGCTTTACATTGGACCTCTGGTCTGTACCAACACCACTCTGGCGAATGACCGGTTTTCTTGCAATGAGGGCATGGTGGAAAACCTTCATTCTTGTTTGCACTTTTGCTCCCTTCACCCTTCTTCTTTTCATTTCATGGCTTCTTCCCTCCAAATCTTGTTTGATCTTTATATTTTCCCTTAGCAAATAGGGCTCCTTCAACTTGTTCTTCCTATCTAGATAACCTTCTTTGCTTAGTGGCTTACAATGTGTTTATGAGCTCGGACAGAGTTATTGTAGACAAATCTCTAGAATCTTCAAGTAAAGAAATTTTATCTTCAAATTTCTCAGGCAAACTGATAAAGACTTTTTCTACCACACGTTTATCAGGAAATTTATCTCCCAGCAGCCTTATTTTGTTTACCACTTTCATCAATCTATCTGAATACTCTTTGACAGATTCAGCCTCCTTCATCTTCAATGCTTCATACTCCCTTCTGAGGTTAAGAACTTGCATTTGTCTTGTCCTTGCATTTTCCCTAAACTCCTCATGCAATATATCCCAGGCCTCCTTCGCTATTTCACATGTAATGATACTGGTAAAGATTCCATCATAGACGGCTGATTGAATGCAAGACAAGGCTTTGAACTTTCTTTGCAACATCCTCACTATGCTGTTTGATCTGCACTGTGCTGTTTGATCTGAGCAACAGTTGGATTTGCTCTTAATGGCGGAGGTTCATCCCTTATTTCTGTAGTTTCCCACATATCATAGGCTTTGAGATAAGCATTCATCTTTGCAGCCCAAAAATCATAGTTCTCACCATTAAACACTGAAGGAAGGGGTGCTGAAAAGCTGGTTGAAGCCATGTTTAACAAAGGTTTTTTATGGAAGATTTCTTACTTGTTTTCTCTCAGAAATTTTTGTTTCTCACAACGTTTTCTTCTTCCTCAAAGATCAGTTTTTAAAGCTACGATACCATGTTGGATTTTTTGTTCGAAGAGGAGTGAAGATTTTGAATATAATGGATTCAATTTAAACTTACCGGATTTGAGCAAATTGTACTTACCGGATCTGCTTGGCTCTTACCGGATTTAGTGTGTTTACCGGATTTAGGAATACCGAATATTCCTTCACTTACTGTATTTCATTCAAAGTTAATACCGGGTTATGAAATACTGGTTTTGACTTAAGTTGTATACCGAATTTCAATAGCGCTTAACGTATTTCAGTTTACTGGATTCCACTTAAGCTGAAATACGGTATTTTTCTTAAACAACCAGTAAGAACCAAAGAACTCGAAATTTCACAGAGATTTTTGAACAAGCAAGAAGAGAAGAAACTTAGTTGATTTCTTTCTAATTTAATGGACTTACAAGGCTGTATAAATAGCAAAAATACATACAAAAAGTGTTTTAACAACTTAATCATATTGCCTACAATACTAGACAATATTTGATACAAGTACTTGACATAAAGTAGATGAAAAAGTTGCCTGACTTCTATCTTAGAGTAAGCTAGACTAACTAAAACATGTAACCAAATGATAAACAAAAACATTGGTTAAATGACAACAAAAGTGTCACAACTTCAACAAATAGACTAACATTAACAATAATAATATGTACTAATGCCCTTATATAAGGAAAGGAAGAAGATGAGATAATTAAAATGATAAAAACATATAGCAGGGTATATTCTTATGTTCAGTAATGGTAACTTAGTTACAAGCACCTTAGAACAATTCGCAACCCGTATACCAATAAATTGATTGCAAAAGGAAAATTCGAAGAAAGCTATCAGTCTATATCTTCAACCCTACTTCATGTTCAATCCCTCATTAATGAAGATCATTTTGATTAGATTGTAACTGTTGAGGCAAATAAATTTCAGGAACTTAAAGAGTTCATCTTTTACTAATTTTCACTCAATAATCCATTGCTGCAAAACAAACATGCATTAAAGGTTCAAAACTGTAATAACTATCTAGCTACTGGGTTTCATATAAGCAGCCTAGCAACAATGGAAAATTAAAATTTCAAGAATACAAAATTAAAATTTCGACACGCAACAATATGTACCACACAAGGATTTAGACCTAATAAAGAGATGCCTAAATGATAATACATTTACAAAATCTACTACAAGTGTTGTGATGTCAAAATTGACAAAACACACATACTTTCAAGTGCAAAGAGCACCTAATGTCTAGTTCACGTAGATAATGCAACAGGGGAGCATATCAAAATCTTTATGTGATAATATTAATCATGTTGTCCATACATGAATTTTTTTTGATAATCTAAAAAGAAGTGTTATCTTTAACCTCTAGCATTTTCTTCACGAGCATCTCTATTTCATTATCCTTGTTTTCACCTGATCTCTTACTAGTCAAGTGCTCAGCCCATCAAGGCCTCTAAAGAGTGAAAGAAAACTCCGATTATGGCTCTAGTATCTAACTAACCTTACTGAAGGTTATTTGGATACTAAATTAAAAATGTTGTACTACTGGCCCCAGTATCCAAATTTAGCCCTGTTATATATAAAGGAATTATCTATTGTACAACAGTGCAATTTATCATTAACCGATAACATATAAATTATTTGCACCAATAAATACAAATAGAAATGCACTTGAAAGTTACAAGAATTAAACATAATGCAATCATTTGCTAACATAGTGCATCCTACACAGGCTCCCAGACCTCATAAAGAAGGGTTAAAATAAAACATAGAAACACTTACCACCATAAATGTCAACTCCAAGAATGCTTTGGCAACAAAACGTTTTTGCTACAGAAAAGAACAATCAATATGTTTGACAAAGAAAAAAGGAGAGAGGAAGATTTGACCCATGAAATGAATGGGAACAATTTAGATTTGAGATACGAAGAGAGAAGAGAGAAAAAAAAAAAGGACACTCACCAGATGTCGGCAATAAGAATGTTGGATTTTTGGGTCTAAAGCTTTACAAAGAAAGTTCTAAAACATTGTTGTATTTTGATGTCAAGGGGAGGAGGAAAAACAGATTTTACATATCAAAAAAGGAAGCATAAATTCTGATTTTCTGGTAAAAACCAGAGGAGAAGGGAATGCTTTGAAGGCTACATTTTGATATATTTCCTTAATAATTTCTAGATACACACAGGCTCCATATATAGAGCCAACCTACAAGACATTATACAAGATATCTACCAACTAATCTACACCATACCTCAACTTGTGTAGTAGGCCATACTAGACAATACATTTGCTAGTACAATACCATACTTTTCTAACATTTTATATAACAAATGAGTTGGACTTCAACTAAAATCTACAACTAAGTTAAAACCAAAATATATTAGTTTGGTTGACTACAAAGTGTCACCAATAACTTCAACAAAGAAAGATACGGCAAAAAGATGTAGACGGGGAGACAGACGGACGACATGCGAGGTACTTTTTAAATTGGCTATCTTATGAGCCTAACTTAAAATGTATTCAACATAATGACCATTTGAATATTAAAAGACAAATATGCTCTTAAGAATGTTATTAAATTACAAAAATATGGTGTTGTTCAAAAGATAATAATACCCTTTTACTTACAATGTAAAATCAAATATTTTCCACTTAAAATTTCAAAATCAAGACACTTTCTTTATCTATTTTTTTCTAACACGGATAAAAACTCTTTTATTTTCCATGTGATTCAACCTTAAAATCTCATAAATTTATCAAACGCTCGACAAAGAAATCTCGTTTATATCCATCACTTCGAATTGGTAAGTGTATGTATATTTAGTTTCGTTTTCGTCATATAGTATACTTTTCTAATCGTTAAATCTTTATTTCTACATAGGTTAACACGTAGATGAATTTTAACATTTTATTAAATAGATCTATAATTTTTTCAAACAAAAAATAATAATAAAAAAATCCATCTGCTTACTACATTCTTTCAGATAGATTCATGGTCGTTTGAAAAACGATAGACCGGATGGCACCTATAAGCATACTGTACGGACGTCCGACTGTCCGGGCCATCTGTAAATTCAACCATCTATTTACAGAGGGCTTGGACCATCTAGTTGTCTGTAAACAAACAGTCTACCTGACTGGGCCGTTAATAAACAGAATGCCCGGATAGTTAACTTTTTTTTTCAGTGCTCTTATAATATAATTTTTTTTTAAATTTTGATTCATAATGCAAATATGGAATCACATTTATAACCATTTGTTGCTTTGGTAAATTTGAAAAGAATGAAAATGGTCGGTGGGCATGGAAATTGACGAATAAAGAAGATGGTGTTACTGGAATTGTGATAATATCGAGTACATTATGTGAAAATGTACCATGATTTACAAACAATGCTTAACGTCGATCCCTCTTAGTACGATATGAAATTTGGATTTATATTCAATGAGCATTCAACCATTCCAATGTCACCTGTAAAAATTGCTTTTTAAGTGCAAATGAAGTTGCTAATTAAATAGAACAAAATCCACACGATGACTCCTATTGGCATAACTTTAGTGAAGAAGAATATTCTCGAAAGTAAACACGAAGATTTCAATGGAGTGGATCGTAATGTGAATGATTTTTGTGACACGGTGAAGACAGCTCGTGAGAATGACATGGATATTTTCGAGACAGCTGGTACTCACCATAATACTACTTTTACACACAGATTTCACGAGGTAGTTCAAGACAATGAAAATAAAAATCCATTTACAAATCAGGATTTGATTGATTTATCTCGACGGAGACATGAGTGGGTTGAGAACTCTCAGACTGGGTAGAGTGCATAGTCTTCTAATTCTTCATGTGTGGTTCCTAATGATGAAGATTTAGATGATACTTTGTGAGCTTATCGCACAACTTACAAGACACCAATTGAAATGTTACCATACAAAATAGTCTTTGGAAAAGTTTTCCACCTACCAGTTGAGTTCGAACACAAAGCATATTGGGTATTGAAGCAGTTAAACATGGATCTAGAGAAGGCTGGAGAAACACGAATATTATAGTTTCATGAATTGGAAGAATTCAGTCAAGAAGCATATGAGAATGTTTCCATCTACAAAGAACGGACGAAGCAGTGGCATGACAGGAACACCAGACAACGAATTTTCAGAGTAGGAGATCAGGTTCTCTTATACAACTCCATACTTAAATTGTTCCTAGAGAAATTGAAATCAAGATGGTCCAGACCTTTCATGGTATCTCAAGTGTTTCCATACGGCACAGTCGAATTATATCACCCAACAAAAAGAAACTTCAAGGTTAATAGGTAGTGCATCAAACACTATGTAGAGGAATTTCCCACCGCTAAGGGGAGCCTTGAACTCGTTGTTGCTGAATAAAAAGGGTACAGAATCCAGCTAACGACGTTAAAGAAGTGCTTCTTGGGAGGCAATTCAAGCCTTATTGTTTACTTCTTTTTCATAATTTTTATTCTATAGTAGTCTTTCTCTTTTATTGATTTTGTTTGAATAGTAACATAATTTTTCTCTTCTTTATTTTGCTTTTGTAGGACAATCCCAAGTAAGTTTGAAAATACACCAAAAAAGAGAGATGACAACCAAATTTTGATATGTGGGAATGGGACCATTTTAACAAATGAGGAGGTATAATGTTTTAACCCTAACTCTTACCTTCCTTCCCTTTCCCAATTTTTTCCATTGCATACTTTAACACCTCCACATCTCTTGAATTTGTTGGGGCTTTCTACATTGACAAGTACCTTATCGGCTGATTTGCACTCCGGTGGCACTTTGGTTGCTTGCTAGACTTGTGATAATTGGAACTCTCTCCTTTTTGTGAAGACGTCATGGGTTGTGAGAAATTTTCCGGTTGTGGTAGCACATTATCTTGATTCCTTTTTTTCAACTCTTGGAATTCATCATGTCGCTGAAAAAGAAATCTAAAGCTTCAGCTTCTTCTTCAAGCACCTTCGATAACACCAAATTTGTGAGAGAGACCGAACAATGATATCATGACTTGGTTGTAGAGGCCCAAATATTTTCTATAAAGTTAGGCCTATAATTGTGTGATTTACTTCACATTAGGCCCAATAAAGAAAACATAAGCCCAAAAGATAGTCCAATACATGTTTAAAGGTAAAATGATGTTTATAAAGTATTTTCTTAAAAACAATTTGATGAAGATTGGACGGAATGCAAAGTATTTCATTTTATAGCTAAAAGTATACTTCAAATATTTTTAGTCTCCTTTGAGACCCATTTTTGACATAGAAAACATTCGAATTTGAAACTGATATCTGAATAACATTTGTATCTCTTTGAGTTAGCTTTCCAACGCATTTTGAATCACCTTAATTGGATATCGGGAGAAAAAGTTATGATAATAATACTGGACGCTGTGCAGTGACAACCGGACAACTGGACGACCGGATAAACTAACCGGTCGACTGGAAAACCCGCGAATTTTTGAGAATTAATGGCCACTACTTGTACAACTTAATTACCCTATTTAATATGACCTTTCACCCATCCTAAACCTCACCTATAAATACCCTCTTCACTCATTTGATTTTTCACACCAAAAACACTTTCGATTTGCTTTCAAAGTTGCGAAAAAAATAGAGAGTTTGGGAGAGAAAAGGAAGGTGGTTTTCAAAGTGTTTTCCAGAAGTTTTAAGTGTGGGCAAAAATATTCTGCAATAAGGTTTTTGTGATTTCAAAAGGTGTTTTCAAACAACAAAGAAAGGTCCAAACGTCCAAACTTCGTCAAAGTTTTGAAGTTCATCCAAAGTTTTTCAAAGATCTTTTCAAAGTTCATCAACCATCAAATCGAAATAGGTAGAGGTAGAGGTGCATAAAGTTGTTATACGTGTTTAAGTTATAATTTCTAGCAAGTAATGTTCTATGTTAAAGGCTAATGTTGTGTGTCAAATGGTATCGTCGGTTCGGCATACATTTAAAGGTTAATGTTGTGTGTCAAATGGTATCTTCGGTTCGGCATGTACCTTTCATGTCAAATGGTTCCGTTGGTACGGCATACATTTTCATGTCAAATGGCACCTCCGGGTACGGCATGTTTTATTGAAGTTTTAATATTAATTGTTATGAAATGCTTAGCTTAATCACGATTGCACCTATGACACCTATTGAGTTTTCAACTCACAAGTTTCTACCCTATATCTACAGATTAAATGTTGATGCACCGGGTTGGATGATGGAAGAGATGGAAGAGATGGAAGGAGATGCAATAAACCTATGGGAACCGGGTGAACAGGTGATTTAGATTTAAAGTTTTTAATGTTTCAAATGTTATTTCCAATGTTATTTCTTTTGAGTATCTTGAACAAGTCATGATTTCATCAAATAAATTATATTTCGTGATTTTGGAAAGTTATAAAGTGTTTTAATCCAATATCCTTAAAAAAGAATGTTTGTTAAGATTTAAGCTTCCGCTAAGATATGTACACTTGTTACTAAACCACTGGTTAAGTTAAGTAAAGTAAGTAGCGTCCCGGTCCACAAGGGGTTGGGGCGTTACATTGGTGGTTCACAAGAATTGTATTCCCGAGAGGGGTTTTGCTGATATTGAAGCCCCAATGCGGGGATTAATAGAAGAGCAAAATTGGGAGATATTTACACAACAACCACCGCCAGGACTTATACCAGTGGTGCATGAGTTTTATGCAAATGCTAAGGAGCACTAGAATTTGAAAGTTTATGTACGCGAAAAATGGATTCAGTTCGAAAGAAGCTCAATAAATCGGTACTATAGATTACATGACATTGATGAGGATGATTTCTCCTGACTACGTAAAAGCGGGGCAATCGATCCAACTGAGGTCATTGGTAAGTTAGCCCTACTGGAAGTCACTTGGAAACGATTAGGAGTTGATCTTACTAACTTTTCAGTTGTGGGCATGTATCCGAAATGCAAAGCCTGGCATTATTTTATATGTGGTAAACTATTGCCCAACAGCAATATCAGTAAGGTGACGAAGGAAAGGGCGTTGTTGAACTATGTTATTCAGCGGAGATTGAATGTTGATGTGGGCATGGTTATTCAAACCAACTTCTTGCGTGGGCTCAAGTGCTCTACCACTACCGGTCTGGCTTACCCTTCTTTGATCTATGAACTTTGTCAGAAATGGGGAATTGACTCATCTTCGGCTGAGGAGATAGTGCATCCTAAATCGTCAATAACCAAGAATGTTATCTGGCAATTCACTAGCAAGGTTTCCCCATGGGCTATAGAGGCGCAATCTTCTCGCCCAGTGAGCCTCCACCTACCACTTCACAGACTAGTGACATTTCGGGTAAGATTGAGGCGTTGCAGCTATATATCACAAAGAGATACGACTAGTTGGAATTGGGAAGTCAAGAGAGGTAGACGGGGTTCAAAATCAAATTGACCACATGCAGTCTTCTATGACTGATCAGTGTCACCAGCTGTAGAACTCCATGTACACACAATTTTAGTATCAGAATGAGTTCTTCTCGGTGTTGGCATCTGCATATCCCAACATTTCGTTTCCTCTACCACCGTCTTTTCCATATCATCCATCCAATCAGGATCCATCTCAACAGGGCGATGGCGACAACACCCAATGATGTACTCAAGGGAATCCTTACCCCTTCTTCGTATTTATTTATTACATTGCATGCTCTTTTCAAACTCAACACCACAAAGAAATCAATAGTGTCATGATCGCCAAATGTCAAAAACACATGTCAAATGTGTAAGTGTGTGTCAAGCCATAACCATCTTACCGATAACCCTAACACATGCAAGATCAAGTATATCTCGAGTTAAAGATTCGGCTCCATAACTCAAGGGTATCAAAGTGTTTAGTACGGGATTTCTCTCTACGGAGCTGAGAATAAGATATGCTCAAATATGGAGGCTTAAATATTCATGAACAGGCAACGAACAAACATTGATTTTATGATAGGCATACTGTCAAATGATAGTTCATCAACTTCTTACCACAAACCCACTTGGAATCAAAACAGCCAATGTATAAGGTTGTAATGAGGTTTAGGTTGGGATATATGAAATGAAAGGCTTAATGAATCAAAACTTCCAAGCACATAGTCAGGTATTTCATTATGCATTTCAATAGATTTCATCGTTTAACCAATACATTTCCCAACATTCTCATCAACAAATCAGTTGTCATTTTTCATCACTTTTTTTTCCCTTTTTTTCGTTTTTTCATTTTTTTTTGACTGATTTATACAAGCACCCATCGACTCTTATCATTTTGCTCATTACTTTTCTTCTCGAATAAAGTTTCATTACCTACTATAACTTGGAAGTATAAAAGTGGAAGGATGTTTACGTTGTATTCCAATGTGTAAAGGTATGGAATAACATAGTTGCATCAAAGAAAAGGTTATATATGTGTATTGGCTCAAAGTGGCAACTAGAGGGCTGCAGATTAGATTGAAAAGTATCTTAAGTTGACTGTTATCATTTCCCAAGTATAATCCATCATCTTACCACGGACCGTGTAATGTTATGCTCAAAAAAAGTTTCCAATTCACAAAACCAATGCATGCTCATCACATTTTTAGTGTATTATAGCTCTTAATGCTCACCAATTCTCTCACATGAAAATTTCAACAAGAGACTTCTCTAGCTACATGTGTTAAACAACCATCTTACCACAAGGCTTGTGTGCATAAAAATAATTCAGCAAGTGTCTTGACATCTAGACTATCATAACAAAATTAACTCCTAGTGGCATATTTTGTCATTCAAGGGCACAACATGCAGCAAATCTCCTAGTGTCATATTTTGTCATTCAAGGGCACAACATGCAGCAAATCAAAGATTTAAGAGAATCCAAAGTAACTCTCCCCCCAACTAAATATTGCATTGTCCTCAATGCATAAACATGAATACTAAATAGGGAAGGAAAGATATCACCTGGAGGCGGATGTGAGTCAACATAAGTACGAAGAAAAGTGAACCTGGAAGTTCTCAATGGGATGGTAATGCAAGAAAATGAACAAAAATAACTAAAATATGAATGCAAAAATAAAAAGAAAAGAAGGGAATGAACTTCCCTTGGGTTGTCTCCCAAGCAGCACCTTTGTTTATCATCGTTGGCTCGACCCAATGATCCCATTTTTAGCCCTCATCTAGCCAGGACGATCCCAAGTTTCCTTGCAGTGCATTAAACTCATTGCCCATAACCATTAGTGCAGCTCCTGTGCCTCCATCTAATACATGTGTGGGGTCACTAGGAAAGGGCTTGAAATTTGTAGTAGGGACCTGCAACATAGAAGGTAGAGTCCTCTTGTTAGAAACTGTTGATATAAAATAAGGACTATTACCTGTCTCGTGATCTGTCCTCTCCACGATGTCCAAACCATCTGGTTCTGGAAATTCTTGTGCTGGTCCAAGGAACATATTATCGGCTACCTCTTATGTGAGTGTGTCAATCATGTGAGTTTGTTGACACTCATCATCTTCCTCTAGCTGCCTGGTGATATGAAAAATGTTGACTTCTAGAGTCATATTCCCAAAAAAATAAGTTCCTGAGACCATTTCTACTATTAATCAAAGCATTAGCAGTAGCAAGGAATGGTCTACCAAGAATGATAGGAATTTTAGAAGCAACACTCACATTATCTTTTACATCCACGACCAAGAAATCAACGGGGTAGTAAAATTTATCAATTTGAACTAAGACATCTTCAATTACCCCCCTAGGTATAATATTGGACCTATCAGCTAATTGTAGGACAACAGAGGTAGGCTTCATCTCACCTAATCCTAGCTGCGAGTAAATTTCATAAGGCATGAGATCGACACTAGCCCCTAGATCAAGAAGGGCAATGATGCAAGAGACAGTAGGACAACCAGGATCCTTATACTTTGGTGGGGTCCTCTGCTCGATCACGACACTCACGTGCTCAATTAAGAAAGCGGTTTTCTTGACATTATGTTTTTTTTTACAGTGCATAAATCCTTAAGGACTTTAGCATAAGCAGGAACCTGTGAAATTACATGCAAGAAAGGCAGATTGATCTTTACTTGCTTCAGGTGCTCTAGGATCTCGCTATGATGGCTAGCAGATTTTGAGGTGGACTTTAGAGCTTGATGGAAAGGTACTCTAGTAGGAATTTCAACTACCTCCTCACTAAGGGCACTCTCATCAGAATTTCTAGAATTTTTTTCCTTTTCCTCCGACTCCCTAGACTTGATGATTGGTTCTATAACCTTGCCAAATTTAGTGGTGATGGCATTGACTTCCTTAAAGTTATTCCCTTCGAAACCTGAGGTCTGAGCCATGTGTTGTCCCTTAGGGTTTGGCTGAGGTTGAGCCGGGAATTTCCCACGCTCCCCTACAGTTAGGGCATTGGTCAATTTGGACATGTGGCTTTTCATTTCCATGTTATCCTCAACAACCTGATTGATCATGATTTCAAACTTTTGATTGGTTTTACCCTGAGCCTCTATAAAAGCATGTAAGGTGTCTTCCAAAGAGTTCCTAGAGGTTGTAGGTTGGTGGTTGTCAGACTTCCAGCTGAAATTGGGATGATTTCGCCACCCTTTATTGTAGGTTTCAGAAAAGGGGGCGTATGGCTTTTGGTATATGCCTAAAGCATTACAGTGTTCCTCATACACTCCTCTCATCTCAGCGTAAGTGGCACACTCTTGCACTGGGCGTTTGCTTCCTCCCATACAAAACAATTTCCACTAGACTCAACACGGGATGCACTATGTACTGATTTCGAGTCTCTAGCACGTAAGGCTTCAAGTTCTTTAGTTAGGGCTTCTACCTTTGCCCTAAGGCTATCCTCCTCCCTAAGATGATAAATACCTGGGCTAGGGGGTTATTTATGGGTCATGACCTATTAGTACTCTCAGCAGCACTAGGTCTAGTCCAGGTATGGGCCTTTTCAGCTAAGTCATCTAAATATCCTATGGCCTCATCTGGATCTTTCTGTAGGAACTCACCATTACACATCATCTCTACAAACTGGTGCTCTCTAGGTGTCAACCCTTCATAGAAATAGCTCACAATGCGCCAGCTCTCATAACCATGGTGGGGACAAAGGGCTTGCAACTCTTTGTATCTTTCCACGCTTGGTATATGGTTTCACTATCTTTTTGGGCAAAAGAATTGATTTGCTTTTTCAAGGCACTAGTCTTATGATGTGGAAAGTATTTACCAAAGAATGCCCGAGTCATTTCAGCCCAAGTTCCAATTGAACGTGGTCTCAATGAATGCAACCAGCTCTTCGCCCTTTCCTTTAGAGAAAATGGGAAGAATTTAAGGTTAATTGCATTCATTGTACCATGTTGATTGTGAAAGGTCTCTACTACCTCTTCAAACTCCCTAACATGCACATACGGGTTCTCATTCTCAAGTCCATGAAAATTGGGAAGAAGTTGGATCATTCCTGGTTTAAAGTCTACCCGTGGCATATTAGGTGGAAACATGATACATGATGGTGTAGATGTGCGTGTGGGGTGTAAGTAATCATGCAAGGTTCGATAAGGTGCATCATGCTCACTATTAGACATTGTGTTGTGTGATGTGGTGTTCGTGTTAGTGTTAGCAGATGCAGTGTCAAAGACAGGGTTAAAGAGATGTTCAAACTCTATGAGAGGCGCTTCCACTAATCTTCCTAGCTCGTCTCGATACCTGCTCATAAAATGCAATAGAAAGTAGATAATGTGAGAAACAAGAGATAATAACGAAAAGAAATAAATTAACTAAGAATGAAATTGAAAAAGGGACGAAGTCACCCTTTTGATAGAAGATCCTTCAATTTGTTGTACCGTCTCCCCGGCAAAGGCGCCAAAATTTGATTACGCCCAGAGTTTACCGCAGTATTGTAGTGTAGCTTTGGGGTGTCGTATCCACAGAGAGATGAAAAAATTATTAAAGGTTTCAAAAGTGGTGATTTGTTCTCTCAAAGTTCGCAAGAATGTTTGGTTGTTGACAATTAAATCAATAATAAAGTTTTGGGATAAAATTTAGTAAATTAAGACAGTGAAGCTTTGGAATTCCCTCACCCGGATCAGATCATTCAATGTCGTCTATTCAATTTAATAACGCAATTAGAGGCTTTCATCCCGGCACTCTAATCGGAAGATTTATCATTCAAGATCAATATGATTCACAATTATACTTCTAGATTCTAAGTTTCCTTCACAATTCCCACAATCATCTATTGAAATAAGATTACAAATTTACCATATACTTGTAGCATAAAGTAATAAACAATCACACCAATAGATTAAATGAAATACAAATTCAACACATGATTCAATTATTCGATAGAAAGAACGTGATTAATTCTATGAAAATCTAACACATGCTAAAGCAATTCCATGATTAATTCATAAAGATGAAAACCTAGATCTAAAAGTTTATTTAACAAAATAAATACAAAGTTTGATGAATAAACGACATGAAAATCCTAAACTCGAGTGAGTTGCTCTATTTGCTTCACAAGATTTGATTAGCCTTCCATGGAGTTTCTCTTGCCAAAATGGTGTTTGAGAGGTCCAAGATGATAAATGGTCGAATTTTCTTCTTCTGGTCGACTTTAGGGTGAGAAAAACGCGTCCAAAAACTTTCCATAGTTGATTTGGTTGATTTCCGAAAATAAAAGATTTTTGGCCCAATTTATACCTATGCGACCGCATGGTATAAATAAATGCGGTCGCATAGAACAAAGTAATTCAACCCTTAAGCTCTCGGTAATATCCATGCGGTCGCATGGATTTATAACCATGCGACCGCATGGTTTTGCCAATTTTCTGCCGGACAGTTTTCAGTGTTTTAGTCATATCTTTCTCTCTCGATATCCGATTGAGGTGATTCAAAGTGTGTTGGAAAGCTGACGTGATGGGCTAAAACTTTAATTCAGATGTCAACGTTCAATTCGATCTTATACCATGTGAAAATGATCTAAATATGAGGCTAAAATATGATGCAGAACTTTTCAGCATATGTGATGATGTTTTGACTATATTTCATCCCGTCGACTTCTTTCCTCATCCAATTGATGCCGAACACCCTCAAATCTTCATATCTTCATTTTTCCTTCCAAGTCATCTTTTGGTATTTGCAATTTGGTCCTTGAACTTTTGTTTCTTCCATTTTGATCTATTTTCACTTGTTTCTTCCATTTTTCACCTGTTTCACCCATTTGCCACCTAAACCAAGATATAGAAATATTTAGTGCATTTCGGTGTCAAATAATCATATAAATGAAAATATTAAAGGGTGAAAAACGTAACAAATGTGCTATTATCAATTGGGGACAATGTTTACCTTAAGTTTGGGGGGTAAGCATCATTTGGGTTCATTTCTATTGCCTTTTGTTAGTAATGTTTATGTGTTTGTGTGATGTTAGTCATGATTGTGTGCTTGTGTGATGAAACTTAACATCTTGTGTTAGTTTTTTTTTTTTTTTTTTTTAAATTGTTTTTGCATGCTTGTGTGAGTTAGATAGTTTTGCCGGTATTGATGAACATGATTGAGGACATGTGTTAGTTTATGAATTGTGGATCAATTGTGTGCTTGAGTGAGATTTCTGCTTATTCATGTGCAACGAAAAATATTCATGCACATGATTAGATTGTGACGTTGTACATGAGTAGGTTGATTCATGTTTATAGGTTGAATTAGAAACCCTAAATGCCAAAACCCAACAACCATTAAACATCATATCCTTAAACCAAATTTTAGATGTTTGGAAGGTTGGACTGTTGTAGGGAAACTTGGAGATAAATGTGAATTCTATGCATGCTAAACTTTGTGTGGATTGTCTTAGACCAATAGGATGAAATAAGGTAAGAACCTTAAGTTAGTGGTCAAGTTTTCGGGAATGGGTGTTTAATAAGGGGCATTGCACTGATCATTGCATTGAAGAGAAAAGTTGTATTGTTGTGAAGCTACCCTAAAAGATCTCAATGAGGACAACGTTTCTTCATAGCCTTTATGACTCGAGTGATTAAGCATGCAAGGGTTTAAAACCTGATCCCCTAAAGTCGTCTGATTTGAGAGTTATCGGCCTAAAACTCGCTACAGTGGTCATTTAGAAAGGTTAATGGAGAGACACTAGCACAAAAAAAATACATATATCTGAAAAAGCAGGTGCATGAAATAGAAGACAGTGACATGTCTTGATTAGGCCCCAAACACGTGTTTTAGAGACTTGGACATTTGATAAATGGTTAGTAACTTGATTGAATCTTAGAGGTTGAAACATTCAAAAATTAGGAAAATCCTCATTTGTTGACATGTTGAACGTCAATTAGTAAAATCTTACCAAACCTGAGTGGTGTGAAAAATTAGTATTGAAAAGCAAATTTAAAATACACATTGGGTAGTGAAAAGAAAACAAGTTTGGAGTGTGTGAATCTCACGAGTGAAGTAAGGACATACTTGACTTTTAAAGTCGGGAATTGGACCAACTTATTATTATACAGCATTACATTTGATTACTCACACACACACCCGTTTTGCATTGATTAGGTGGAATGTTAGCTTTTGCATTTCAATTTTGAAACCGTTCATGAATATGATATAATGTTCTCAACGCTAAGCCCAATGATGAGCTATCTAATTGAATTGATGTTTGTGTCCTTAGTTCTCAACATTAAGCCCAATGGTGAGCTATATAATGTTCTCGCATAAAGCATGTTGACATTGACTTTCATTTCATTCAAGATCAAGTTCTGAACAACAAACTACGCATATCTCATGACCACACAAATGACCAACTGGCAGACTTACTCACCAAGGCTCTATCTCGTAAACTATTTTTCCTTCATCGATCCAAGATTGGCATCCAAGATGGAAGCACAATCTTGCGGGACATGACAAAACTTGATGATCATAGGCAATATTCTTGGATGATAGGCAATATTCTTGGATGATAGACAATAATCTAGGATGTATTACTATAAATATTTTCTGTAATATGCCCTTAATTTCTATTGTATTGTAGGGCTTAATTATAGGATTAACACGTGCTAAATATTTATTGACAAAGGTGTTTTACTCACGAGTTTTATTCCATTTTTTACTTAATTATAAACTAGATTCTATGAGAAGTGGACATTTATAATTTGTTTATTAGTGTTGTCTTGTACATAGTGAAAAAGAATGAAGAGATGATAAAACCAGGTTATTGGCGTGGAATGAGAAGAAATAAAGGACAAAAGGGCAAAAGGGTCAAAGCATAAATTGGACAGGACGAATGGTGCCAAAACGATGGCCCACGGATAGATCTTGTGGCACTGCGGCGCCACAACCCGAGAGGCGCCACACCCTTCTTTGACACGGCGCTACGGGGCCGCATTCTTAGCGCTACGACGCCGCTTGTTACGGAAATTAGCTGCAAATTTTACCTATTTGAAAGCCCATAAAAATCCTATTTTCTGGAGGAACGTGAAGGGAAGTATAAAGAGAGGTCTTTGAGACTTGGCAAAGGGATACACACTTTGAGAGACACAACATACTTGGAGAGATTCAACAAGCAATTTCATGAGTTTCAATTAAGAGATTTTGAAGATTCAAGCAAGGGATTGAAATAAAGAACATCGAGAACTCACCATTGAAGTATTGATTGGAAGATTGGAAGATTTTGGTGCAAGATCTATTTCATTTTTTATATCTTTACTACAATATCCGGTGATGTATTCAATGAAAATCATTTATTTTTCCTTGTCTATTATTGTTCGCTAAAAGGTGCAAGCCGCAGGTGTACAGGTCGCACTCAAGTAATAAAGTGAATCTTTTAAATCCGGGTTGTCGAACCATCAAGGAATGTATACTTTCAATTAGACAACTTTAATATATTTTAATTCTAACAACGAAAATAAACACAATAAAAACATAGGATTTGAAGCAAGTCAAACGAATTAAAAATTTACGAAATACGAAAACATAGACGCTTGATGATTTTGGAGGAAAACGTGGTTGAGATTTATGATTTCATTTAACCGTCGCCTAATTAATTTCCCTAAAAGCCAATTAAAGGGTTACTTATTAACGATGTTAGACCCGATCTTCCAATTTTAGTTAATTACCTCGCTCGAGTGAAACTAACTCTGATTGAATGGTTTAACCTACTATATCTCTATGTCAATTACAACCAAACTATCGCATTCAATAATTGTGAAGATAGCTCAATGGATCACCTAGAGCTAGTGGTATATCTCTATCCACTACACAAGCATAGGGTCACTACACAAACCTAGGGTTTCTATTATTTGATCTAAAATGTACAATACTCTCTCGAGTGATGTACAAATCACAAAACACAATCATTCATTGGCCACATAAATGAAAATGCAATCATAACAATAATAGAAATACATGGAAATAAGCATTTTAATATTAAAGAAAAATATGAAAATTAATTAAAAGCTAGGTTAAACTAATACCACAAATCCCAACACATTAACTTTAGCCCATATTATATATATGATGAAAAGGAGAATATTTTATACAATACATTGCACATCGAAGAAAATAATGAAGAAAATGCAAAGTTATAGATAAAACCACTTTTTGAAGCTTGACAATGATTTTCTTTAAGTATTTCTCCAAGTTCTTTGATGTGTTCTCCTTACTCTATGATTCTTTCTCCAAAATACCAAGTAAAAAGAAAGTAAAAAGAAAAGAAAAGAAGATCAAAAAAAAAGAAAAAGAAAGAACGAAGAAACAGAGAAGAGGCAGTGAACATCCAAGAAGAAGAAGCCAAATGAAATTTCTCCAAAATCTTATTTTTATATTTAAACCTAAAGGAAATTGCAACATTGGTCCCTGAAGTTTCAAAAGGTGAGCATAAAGGTTCCTAAACTTTGAACTTGTACATTTTGGTCTTCGAATTTTGACTTTCATTTTGATTTTGCTCTCCATAAATTGCGTCTCAAATCCTCCACATTCGACACTTGCACTTTGATCCCCAACTTCACAATTTTGTGCGATTTTAGTCCTTTTTCTCCTTTCTTCTTGTTCTCTTTCCTTTGGGCGATTTTGACCTACAAAAGTCATAATTACATCATTGTGAATAAAAATTTGCTCATTTTCATCAATAATAAGTTTGTTTAGGTATTAAATAAGTGTGCGAAAATATACTTATCAATTATGAGTGGCTAATTCCTTAGTTTTGAGCAAACATGTAAACTTATTTGGGATCCTTTATTTTTTAATTCGAGATTCTTGTTATTTATTCGCTTATGTGTTGATTTTTACTATGAGTTTAATGCTTCAAATTCATTGATCACTAGTTTGATGTTGTCGTGAATTCTTTACAAATCGAGATGTGAGTTTAAGATTTAGACCATATAGTATAATCCGGTAAATTAGTATAATGTGTAGAGATACCTATACTACTTATTGCGGTCATAATTGAATTTTCAGAACTTTGGAATTGGATTAGTTGAATATGCTCAACGAGAACTCGAGAGGGGTAAGTTGAATATATTAGGAGAATTCGACCGAACACTACTTTAGATTGTGAATCTTGATATAAAACGTAAAGGTGATCGAATAGGATGTATTACTATAAATATTTTCTGTAATATGCCCTTAATTTCTCCTGTATCGTAGGGCTTAATTATAGGATTAACACATGCTAAATATCTGTACAAATACTGTCATTACAGAATGAATGAAACATAACATTTTCCATTATCTTCTGCTGTATCATTTAACACCAACTAATTCTTAACCATCAGTTTTGTTGTATATTCATTATCTATTTATCGGTTTTAATAAAGCATGTAACTTTAAGCTATTTATTTATCTCTCATTTGATATTTTAAGGTTACCTATCAGTAAAGCTATAACATGTTTGTCAATAAACGTGTTAGATGTTGTAAGAAGCTGTTAATGCGTGAATTTGGGGTATTCCATTGTTTTTGGTGCAGACTTGCAATGCCAAATCCGAGGATATACATAGGATCAAGCAAGGTTGCAGATATTAAGAGTGCAATTCAAGCATTTTGATGTTGAGACTATAATTTTTGATTATGAACTATCACCCGGTTAGTTTCTTGATAACTTTTATGTCAATATTTAATGCTTAATTTATTTTCCTGGTTGAAAAATTCCAATGCCGCTTCTTCTATTCTAGAAATGCTTTACCTTTTACAATGCTGTTGACAAAGTTTGATTTCCACCTATGAGTAAAATAATTTCTTTAATTTAGTTTGGCAAGAGCTCCAGCTATTCTCATGTGATGTAGGGGGCAGGAGATGTCATTTTGCCATAGTTCTTTTCTCTTTCTTAGATCATTGTGAGGGTTTTTATGCTAGGGTTGCTAATTCTTTTTCTTTTTTTTTTCTTTTTTTTTTTCTAAATGTACAAGACAGGCAATTGCGTAAGTTGGAAAAGGCTTTTGGTGGAGATGTTAGGGTGTGTGACCACACATCCCTCATCCTTGATATTTTCAACCAGTGAACTGCCACTCGTGAAGCTGCTTATCCAAAATGACATTGCTAAAAAATCTATTACTAAGGTACGAGCCTTTTACCTGTTTTCACTTCTCCATACAAATGATGTAATGTCAATTAAAATATGAATGCAATGCCAAAAGGAATTAATATTTTGATTGTGGTTGACTCGGAAAATTTTGTGCCTCATTAGGTCACATGAGGAACTTGGAAGCTCTTTTCAGAGGTCATATCTGTACATTTGTTCAGTTCATGATGTATCCTAGTGTGGTTGTAGCCAATTTTCTTGATTATATAATGAAATATTTATTAATAGGTTAATGGGATGTATCCCATCATATGTGCTAATCGTACTTGGCAATTTAAGAAGGTTTTAGATTTGCTAACATTTTTAGAAAGTTTAAGGATCTATGTGTAAATTCACAAAATTATCTCATTGGTAGATAAATTATTACCAGAGAATATATATAATAATATTCAAGAATTATTAATTAAAAAACGTGAGTAAGGTGGACTTCAGTTATTTACAGTATGTTTGAAGACTAAACTGTAAATTATGTGTGAGTTTAAAATTATGATTTATGTCTCCTAATGAGAAAAGTGGGATGTATGAGCTTAAACACAAGATTGGACCCTAAATGCAAGAAGTGAAAAATTTAAAGTCTAGATTGCAAATAGTGAGAAAGATATTTTTAGACAAGAATGTGACAAGACAAATTAGTGATTAGAAGGATCATCGGATGGTAAGGATTATGATTTGACCACTTTTTATCTTTTTGAGATGTTGAGAAATTAAAGTAAAAATAAATTTCAAGGTGAATATTATACTTTGGTCAAATGTGTAACTATTAGAGGATAGAGAATTACCTATAGATATTGGCCTAATTCTAAAACTCGTATTAAATGGCACATTATGAAATTGAAAAAAAGTTTATTTGAATAAATTAAAATTAAGTTGTAACTCATTAAAATAAACTACTTCTCCAGGAATACTAGTTTCCAAATTAGACCAATTAATATATCGAAATTGAACTCATTTATCCACATCATTTATAAACTTTTTAATCACTTATTTCACCGATTTTATTAAAATCTACAAAAAACTGATCCTAAAATCAAAATTCAAATTCATACACTTGAAAGTAAGTGTGTCAATTTGGCCCCGTCGCTAGGCTCGAGAAAAGCTCGAGCCGGCCAAGTTCTTGGCTTGGAGGAACCAAGCCAATATGAGGCGTCGGCTGGAGCCCGAGCAGGCCCGTGTGGCTCGTCCATGTCACGGGCTATTTCGGTCAACGCCTTATAAACAAAAATTTAAATTTAAAACTACCTTAAAAGGCAGCTACACGGGTAGCAGATTCTTACTACCTTAAACAGGCAGCACCCCTAATCTACCCATATGAAATTTGAATTTCAAATTTAGGTAAAATGGTTATATTTTTTTTTTTTTGTTATAAATATGAGTTAAAAACGGTCATATTAATTTTAAAAAAAATACATAATTTTTAAATTTATTTGTTTCGAGAAAAATTGTGTACAAAATATTTTATCTGTGTACGATTTTAACTCCATCTACATTATTGTAATCGGTCTCAAGCCCGAAAAAAATGAGGATTGTAACTTTTATTTAATTTATAATTCGTATAAATTGCACAAATTTTAAATTTTTTTTTTTAAAAAAGTTAGAATTGTCACAAAAATAAAAAAAAAACTCGGCTTGGCTCAATAAGGCTCAAGCCGAAAACTTGGATCAAGCCTCGATTTTTTGGCCGAGCTTTTGCTCGGCTCAGGTAAAAAAAAACTCGCACCATTTTATTTGAGTCCGAGTTGTCAATCCTCGAGTAATGTTTACTTTCGATTACACAACTGCAATTAGTTTAATTCTAACAATAAAAAAAATACACACACAATTAAAATTATGATTTGAAATTTTTTATTTAAAAAAAAAAAAAAAAAGAAGCTAAAAATACATGAACACTTGAAAAATTCGAAGGAAAACATTGTTGAGATTCATGGTTTCGCTTAACCATCACCTAATTAATTTTTCCATAAGTCAATTAACAAATTACTCAATTACGATATTTGACCCGATTTTTCAAGTTTAGTTAATTACCTTACTCGAGCAAAATGAACCCTAATTGATTGGTTTAACCTAATATATTTCTATGTTGATTAAAACCAAACAATCGCATTAAATCTTTATAAAATGGCTTAAAGGGTCACCTAAAGTTAGGGGTATATTTCTATCCTCTACAAGAATCTAGAATTTCTACTATTAGGTCTAAAATGCATAATCTTTTCTCGAACAATGTACAAATCACTAAATATAATCATTCATTGGTCACATAAATGAAAATGCGAGAAATACAATAGTAGATACACATGAAAATAATTAGCCCTTGTTATATAAATAATAAAAGAAAATTGAAATTAATCAAGCTAGGCTATGTTTTCATCATAAATCCCAACAAAAATAATTAGCCATTGTTATATAAATAATAAAAAGGAGAATATTTATAACAATACACTACAAGTTTGGCAAAACAATGGAGAAAATACAAATTATGGAAAAAAATCATTTTTGTTGGATTTGTGAAGATGATAATGGCTAGCTCTTAATTTTCTCAAAAATTTTCCAATTCCTTTGATGTATTCTCCTTGCGCTTTTGGCTTTTCCCCTAAAATTACAAGTGAAAATGAAAAGAAAATGAAGGGCCTATTTGATTGGGTTCTAATTCCATGGAAAAGGAAAATGAATTCCATCTTTAGGCAATTTTGATTATTTGATTGACAAATTTTGGGGTGGAATTGGTTTTCCACCCTATGAGGCCACATGCCTCTATTCCCTCAAAATAGGGCATTTGCCTTTCCAATGGTGAGAAAGGCAATTCCAGCCCTTTTTTTTTTTTTTACAATTGAAACAAATTCTAAATTCAATGGAAAAAAAATATATCCCTTTAATTGATAATTTGCATGAAAAACAAAGTCAAACAAACGTCAAAAATTTATGAAATATTTTAAATTTTTTTTTTTTTTTACTTTTTGGCAATCCAAACAAATTTTAATATAGATTGTAAAAAAATCTATCCCAAAAAATAATAATTTGCATGAAAAATAAAGTCAAACGGATTAGGTGAAAATTTATACCAATCAAATAACATTAATTACATTTCCCTCTAAAACAAATTTTAGGCAATTCAATTCCCTGCGATTCGTTTTCTTTCCACCCAAAATTCACCATTGCAATCAAACGGACTCGAAGAGAAAAAGGAAAAGAAAAAAGGAAAAAAGAAGAAGAATGTAGTGAACTTTCTTCAATAACCTAATTTTTGTCTTTTTAAAAGCCCAAAATTGTGCCCAGAATATTTACAAAATAGCCCATCAATTTAGGAAACACAACAAAACGGCTCCAAAATTAAAGGGAGCACTTAGGCGCCAATCAACATCATAGCGACTAGGAGTTGGTCTCATTTTTTATAGCACTAGTTAGATGTATGTACAAAACACGTGCCATAGTGTAGTTGACTATATAATAGCGTAGACATAAAAAAAATTATTTGTGTTAAACATTTGTTGGCACATATCCTGAAGAATTAACAAGAGTAATTAATTACTAATGAATAAACTTAACTATAATGTTAGGAAAACAGATGGTACCTTTCAAGTTGTAGTTGAAGTTCAAGACATGTCGCCTCCAACTAAACTAGAGTACAAAAAATGTTTGATTGGATGAAGTGATATGGAAGAATAGAAGAAAAATGTTTTAAGAAATTTAAATCTCAAAATGGGTATTGTTTCTCATATGATAGCAAACAATAAAGAGTGAAGGTTATATGAGAACTGGAATATGCATTTTTCATCTGAGTTCTTTATCCTACGAAAATCTGCCAAGATCTTAATACCAATTGTTAACTAGTAGATGTGCTGCCCTAAAATTATTTTGATTAAAGGAAATTGACAACTTTTCAAGATTTCACTTTGAAGATAATACCTTAGACATTGAAATAAAGTTTCTGCAGTAGAAACCTCTTGTATTGCTTCCATGGGCAGCCATTTGCACAGTATCTCTATGCATTAAGACGTTCTATATATTTAGGAAGTAGAGCTTTCCAATTATAAATCTCACAAGTTCATATCAAAAGAAATAAATGTATCAAATATATATAGAGAAGCATATAGTAAATCTAAGTCAACAAGAATGACATCCAAATAAATATTTCTTGTAATAAATAAAAATGTTAGGCATTGTTTCCACCATCTACATCATCACAATAGAATTAAATGCTCATTTTCTTAAACATGAATTCAACAATTGTTGATTTAATGAACTGACTGTATGTATAAATAAGAGATTATTATTGAAAGTGATGTTAAAGAAATTTTGACTGCCAAAATAAATAAAGCCAATGTAACTAACAAAAGTAGTTAATTTTTTCGGCTTCCTTCTTAATAATGACCAAAGCCAGACGTTTGTCTTTGAGATCATTATGGAAGAGTTTTGTCACATCAGGACTCGTCATTTGGTGGAAGCTATCATTATCTTCCAACTTTGAAGCATTTGCAAGTTCATCTAATATTTTGGACAAATGAGTAGTAAATACACTCTCTAAAATACTACAACAATTTCAACAACAACAGAAGTCATACCACCAGACTCTCTAAATAACTCAATACTATTTTTTTATAGCCAAGATACATTCAGCCTCCTCTGTCGTGGTAATATTATACAAAGTATGATCTATCATCTTGTTCACCCAATTAATTATAGCATCTCTACGACATAAATCATGAATATGAGCAATATAGTCTAATGTAACATTCAGTTCTAACAACATACGACCTCATAAATTGAATACAATTTAAAGAATTTATTCTACCTTAAAAAGTATTAATCTATAACATTCTATAGAACTGTTAGATGCAAAATCTAAACAAGTAAGATTGAAATAAAAAAGTTACTGCCATCAGAAGGAGTAATCTAGTATTTCAAATTATGATTTACATTTTTCTAACATTTAGTCTACCCTAAATTCTTACCGTAGTTCCATCCCTAAATGCATACAATCAAATCAAATTATTCACGAAATAAAACCATGTTTATCCATTCATCTTCGTGCATGAATGAAATGTGCGTCGGAGGAGAAGTGCCAAAATATTTGAGTAATACATCGAGAAGAATGAGAACGAAATGTCAAATGGAAGACGAAATTCCGTAACAAGAATGAAAAAAGGTTAGAGCTATTGGTAAATGGAAGGTCGTATGTTGCTTGCCAAATAGAAAATGAAGACAAACGTATAACTATGAAGAAAATTGAATAATTTGAATTTCTAATACGTATTTCCCTTCTCACACGCAAACAAAAGAAATGGCAGTGAAGAAAATTGAATAATTTCTGACACTCATCTCCCTTCTCAGTTTTCACAAGCAAAGAAAAGAAGGGGAATGTCAGTAAATAATAATATAATATAATTTAATAATGATATGTGCAAATAAGTCAAAGAAATGACAATAAACAAAGAAGAACACGGCTCAGTAGTGGTGGCAAACGAGCCGAGCGGCTCGTTGGCTCGATTACTCGGCTCGCAAAAACTAGCCACGAGCGGCTCGAGCTCGTCAAAAAGACGAGCCCGAGCACAGGTTCGTCAAAAATTAAAAAAAAAATTAACAAAAAGGTTGAAAGCCTAAAAAGTTGGCAAAAAAAAAGCTCGTGGACTCGGCTCGGATCGGCTCGTGAACTCACGAGAACGGGTCGGGCAGAAGCTTGGCTTGTTTTATAACGAGCCAAGCCGGTTCAACCCATTGCCATCTCGGCTCTACTCGACTGACTCGAAAACGACTCGGCTTATGAATAGTAATTTCAAACTCCCTCTTTTATTTATGTAGGATAAGTCCCTAGCATGATTGTGCATCAGGTTTTTAGCTTTGATCTTGTATGTTTTGGTCCTCAAATTTTGACTTTCATGTCAATCATGCCCTTCATAAATTGTATCCAAGGTCCCTCAACTTTTGTTACTTGTGCACTTTGATCCCCAACTTTATAATTTTACACGATTATAGTCATTTTCTTCTCCTTTTTGCCTTGTTCTATTTTTTTGGGTGATTTTTACCTACAAATGTTATAAGTACATAATTGTGAGTAGAAATTTGCTCCGTTAATCAATATTTAGGCTTATTTAGATATTAAATAAGTGTGCAAAAATACACTTATCAATATGTGTTTCAGGTTCAAAATACGAGGTAATGTCTCTAATTACAATTTTATTTGGTTGCCTTGATTATGCAATTATAAACTTTGTGTTTTAATTTCTTATATGTCGATTGAGTATCAATATGCCTTGATTATGCAATTATAAACTTTGGGTTTTGATACCCAATAAATTTAGAACGGTGATATTAAACAGTCCGATTATATTTCATAATCCTCGTCCGATGGGTAAATTATCAACAACTAATTCTAGAGGCTCGACGAGAAAACAACGTGAGTTGTTAGAAGCAGCTTAATTTATTAATGTTGCTACCAAATATTAACTTTGTTGGAGGGCTCTTATTGTCTTGGCCCAAATTGGTTACCTAACATACTACTATATATTGACTCCTTGTTTGATGTTGTAATTGTGTGTGTGATTTTTGGATAGAGAAAAATGTGTGATTCGTGCTTTTTTCTTCGAAAACCTATGGCTGCCCCTTATTGCTTTATCGTGCCTGCCTTCTTCCATTGATTTTTTTTTTCTTTTGCCTTTGTGGCTTGCAAAACATAACCACTCTCTTGTCCTTTATGGGTCAGATATTGAAACAACAATATGTTATATATTAATTGTGGGTTGAGCCAGTTTTAGATTGGTTGTTGGTTGAGAAAAGTAACGTGAAATTGAACATGAATATCACCAAATCGAAGATCTTGGAACAAGCTTCCACAACAGGGTTAACTTTGAACGACGACATTGGGATGTGTGATTTGAATTTGGGGTGAAATCAATTGGGATAGATAGTCTCATGAGTTTCTGCCTCTAAGATTTGGAATCACGCCGATTGGACGACTTTGGATATAGTTATGTGTGGTATAGTGAAAGATGATAGTGTTGGACAAGAAACTATTTTCTAAACTTTAGGAATTTATATGAAGGCCTTATTAGATTAATTCAATATCAAAATTTTAATATGTTTTATAGTAACATGTTATGAGTTTGTCATTGAATTTCGAAAATTATTACGATCATTTTAGGGTGTTAATTTTTTTTTATAAGTAAATCTGAAATTGTATCGTTCAGAAAAATTGTGCAGTGTTGATAGTGACTATCTTTATTTTTATTTTTTAAAAGAATGATGGATAAACGAAGATGTGTATTGACTACTGGGGCTTGAATTGTCCGACCATCAAGAATAAATAGCTTCTTTTAAGGATGGAGGACCTATTCAATCAATTGAAATGTGCAAGGGTGCTTTCAAAAATATATTTGACATTGGTTATCACTAAAATAAATGATTGTGATATCCCTAGAAAAGATCTTAGAACTTGATATAGCCTAACCAAAGTTTCTTTAAAGTAAGGAATTATATTCCATACCCCATGCAGTATGAGAAAACTAGAGGTTTTGACAAGGTTTGTTCCACAACTAGTGGACACAGACAAATGATAGTTTATACGCTTGATACGTGGGCTTAAGGGCGATTTGTTGAAAGCAATGGTAGTGTTTAGGATTTTTATGTAGTGTGAAGTAGTAGAAAGGAAACTAATCATAGTGCTTGAGCAAGTGTTAACCTAGGGCTATGAAGCCAGAAGTTGATAGAAAAGTTTTAGAGGTCGTTTGCACCTTTTATAAATATAGGATTTTGACGTTATTCAGTACATAACTGGATTTGGCTAACTAACGAAGATTAGAGGAATCATGGCAGCTAAACAACTTACTACTTATGAAAACATTCTGCTTCGTGCACTCCTAGTCGCTCTACCGTGCTAGGAATGGGGCAGAGCACTCAGAAGAAAATAGAGGCTAGTCATAAAGGAAAGGATATTACAATTTGAATTTGAGCGTGATTTTAATCATTCAGTCATACTAGACCTTAAGCATGGTCAAATCAAGAAGAAGAAGAATAGGTTAGAGTATAAATGGAAGTTAAGATTTGATTTCTAAGCATAGCAGCTAGCAAGAGCTGAATAGTAACCCAAGTATTCAAGCTTAATGTAACTCAATTGAAAGAAAATTTAATTAATTTCATCCAGCCAATGCAACTAAAGTATGCAATTTATTGGGATTGCAAGATATCTTTGATCAGGTTCAAAGATAGTTAGGTAATGTCATTGGATTAAAGAAATTGTTAACATTTGAATAGGTATAACAGTTTGATATTTCAGAAGCACTCATCAAATGTATTACAATATATAAGAGCAAAAAAATTATCTCGTTGGTACAAAATCTATTATAAAAGTATAAATATAATATTTGGGAATTATTGTTTTCGAAAACGCGAGTAAGGTGCAATTTAGCTTTTTTTTTTTTTTTAGTAAGTTTAAGGACTAAACTATAATTTATGTAAAATTTAAGAATCATAATTTCAAGTCTTGAGAATAAAATTGAGATTGAGCGTTAAATGCAACAAGTGTAAAATTTTGGGGAGTAGATTCAAATAGTCTTTCTTATTTTTAGACAGGAATGTGACAAGTCAAAATTATTCAATAAAGCCAACCATATATTATTCTAATCGATATTAGTAATATGAATCCCCCAACATGTGGATCTAATTGCACTTCACTATTAGAAGGATCATTAGATGGTAAGGATTATTCTTCCGGCTTTTTTTTATACTTTTGAGACGTTGAAAGACTAAATTGAAAAAAAAAAAAAAAAAAAAGTCTTGACGTCAATAATTTATTTGTACCAAATGTGTAGTTGTTGGAAGAGTGAGAATTATTCTATCAGTATTTAGTGCATTTCGAAACTCCTATTAAATGGCACAGTGTGGACTTGAGAAAATGTTAATTTAGATAAGTTAAATTTAAATTATCTCTCATTAAAGTAAACTACTTGATTGGTGGTATTAATTTTCAAGTTAGATCAAATTACCACATATATATTGGATTCATTTTAAAGCTCATATTAAATTATTACATTGGACTCTAGAAAAGGTCATTTTGGATGGTCAAACTCAAGCTAGAACCAATAAAAGAAAACAATGTTTAAATGAAATATAAATAACTAATAACTTCTTTAAAGAGAATTTCGGCTAGCATAATACACAATTCAAATTCATGCACTTGAAAGGAATGTTGATTCAAGGACAGTGATTTCCTGAACCACTTAAATAATCTAGCACTAATCTTAATTAAACAAGACTATTAGGGGTATTATTAGAGTTGTTATGCAATACAAGGATCTGACTCACATGTCCCCGCCAGACGCACATACAGCGACGGTACGCCCACATATTATTATTATTATTATTTTAAATACAAGTGAGGTTTGCTGCTATAGTGAGTGACATGTAAAGTTCTTGTGAAAGATGCACATCTACGTGCAGCTTTATACTTATTATTATTTAACCCATTACAGAAGTCCCAATTCTCCAGGACATAGACCAAGTCTCTCCCAATTGACCCAAAAAAATAAATAATTAAATAAAAAAGGACCGACAAACTGTCCATCACAGAAGTCCACAGATTTTAAACAACTGAACCAAAAAGTTTTAACTTTAGAATAGCGGTCGTTTTCTCTTCAATCTCGGCCATTCTATAAATTATTATTTTCGATTTTGGGGCTGAGCTCTTAGTATTTCAATTTCTGAATGTTGATTCCAAAATGAGAAATCAAGATTCATTATTTAAATGTTATAAATTGAGTGCAAGGTAATGACAATAATAAAATAAATAAAAATAAATTAAGAACACTAAAATTTATGTGAAAGCCCAAGATGAAAAAAAATCACGAGTGTAGGACGAATTTCACTATACTTAATAATAATTGTGTTTACAAGAAAATTTCAATACTCTCAATTAAGATCCAAAACTCTCAAAAATATTGTATGAATGTTATATGAACAATACAAGTCATGAAATATATAAAAAAGAGGCTGGTCTAGATAATCCTATCGTTCGAGCGACAAATTAGCAGTAGGTAACCGACAGCTCCATTGTTCGAGCAACAGACGAATAACAAGTCTTTGGATAAAATATGCAGGAGTCATTCGAGCGGTCGACTAGTGGCGGGCTAGCGAAAATACTACGACCTAAAAAAACACAAAAAAAAGTCTTACAGTCACAATCAGCGGCAGCAGGCAGTGGTGAAGAAATGGCTTCGATGGCAACAAATCACAAGTGTCAAGTTGGCAGTAGCGTGCCACATGCGTCGGGGAGCCGCAGGACAACGGGAAGTAGCTTAGAAATTTGAATTCAGAGATAGGGTTCTGGGATTTTTGCAAATGTCGTGTGGGCTGGGGCATTTTGTTCTGTGTGCAAAATTAAGAATGTGTTTGATGTTGATTTTAATGAGAATAGAATTTTTGGAATAGTGATTGATGAAAGAATGTGTGGTGGAAAAATTATGAAAAATTTTAGATTTGTGTGTAATATTATTTTATTTGAAAAATGTATGGTTGAAATGAAGAAAGAGAAAAAAAAAATGAGAATGAGATGGAATGAAATGGTATGGAGCCAAACCGGACCTAAATGAGCAAATTAGGCCCACTACCCTCCAAATATCACAAATTAGAATAATACCTTTGAAACTAATTAAAATCTTTACACCACCGTAATTAATACGCTAAAAATCCCCAAACCTCAAAACCTTGGACAACGGTGAAGAAGTTGAAAAGGTATTCCAGAAATTCAATACCAATGGAGATCACAAATGTTATCAGAACTCAGTGAAATTTTGATGAAGCAGAGTTAGACACCGATGGGAGGAAAGAAGAAAGTGTGAGCACTTTAAATTACTTTCTGTGTTACATTTTCATCCATACAGGTTTTTTTTCTTGAGTTTTTTTATTTTTCTGAAATTTTTATGCTTATAATTATGTATGTGTATATGTATAGAGCTGATACATTTGCAAGGAAGGATTGGTATGATATCAAAGCGTCGTCAATTTTTTACTCGTACTCAGGGTAATTTTTCTCTCTTTAAATTAAATTCGTTTTGCTGGAGAAATGATATTTGACTCTTGTTAATGCAAATTGATTTAGCCATTGAAACCTATGTGAAAAGAATAATAAATTTCTGTATATATTTTCTGATGGAATTAAGAATACATATAGTGTAGTAGTCTGTCTAAATCTTTTACAATATTTGTGCATATTTACATGCCTAAATAAGTGACAATGAATGGGGAAGTAAATCATAATATATTGTCTAAATTAGTGGAATATCCCTGACTTTATGCAACATTGATTCAATATTCTTTAACACTCCCCCTCAAGTTTGGAATGTATGTTAATAATTCCTAACTTGCTGAGTAGAGTCAAGAATTGTGATGAGCTCAATGGCTTTGTAAAAATGTCCGCTGGCTGGTCTAATGTGCGCACATGAGTCATCTTGATCATTCCTTCTTGAACTTTTTTCTCGTATGAGGTGACAATCAATTTCTATATGCTTTGTTCGCTCATGGTATACTGGGTTTGAAGCAATATGGAGTGCTGCTTGGTTATCACAATATAGATTGACAGGACTTGAATGTTCGACGCCCAAATCTTGTAGAATTGTTCTTAACCAGGTAATTTCACAACAAGTTGCAGCCATTGATCGGTACTCTGCTTCTGCACTGGATCGTGATACTGTCGTTTGTTTCTTGGTTTTCCAGGAAATTAGCGAATTGCCTAGAAGGATACAATACCCCGTAACTGATCGCCGAGTGTCAGGACACCTAGCCCAATCTGCATCACAAAAGGCATTAAGTTGGATTGAACTTTCTGTAGGAAGAAATATTCCTTGTCCTGGAGTTTGTTCACATATCGCAAGACACGATGGGCTGCTTCTAAATGTGGTACTCGTGGCTTGTCCATAAATTGACTTAAAACATGGACTGCATATGTTAAGTCGGGTCGTGTGACGGTCAAATAAATTAATCGTCCAACAAGTCTTCTGTATGAAGATGGATCACTAATATAGTCGCCTTCAGACTTACTGAGAGTTAAGTTTTGTTCCATGGGAAAAGAAGTTGGTTTCACACCAAGATATCCAACATCTTCCAGAATCTCGAGAGAGCATATTTTCGTTGTGAAAGGGTAATGCCTTTATTAGACCGTGCAACCTCAATTCCTAGAAAGTACTTCAAATGTCCAAGATCCTTGAGTTTGAATTGATTCTCCAAGAATAGCTTGGTCTCTTCAATATCTTGAAGATCGTTTCCTGCTAGAATGATATCATCAACGTAAATAATAAGAGCAGTAAATTTACCATTCTGGGATCGGACGAACAATGAATAATCAGCCTTTGACTGCTTGTAATTAGCTTTCTTCAGGGAAGTAGAAAGTTTGATGAACCATTGACGCGAAGATTGTTTGAGGCCATATAATGATTTGTGAAGTTTGCAAACCCGTGTCTCCCCCTTTCGTCCGAATCCAGGAGGTAAAGACATGTAAACGTCTTCATCAAGGTCTCCATTTAAGAAAGCATTATTGACGTCGAGCTGATGAAGATGCCAGTTGTGAATTGAAGCCACGGCAAGGAGAAGACGAACTGTCACAAGCTTTGCAACGGGAGCAAAGGTCTCTCGGTAGTCTAGACCTTCGACTTGGTTGTATCCTTTTGCTACCAATCTGGCTTTATAACGGTCAACAGTACCATCGGGTTTGAGTTTGATCTTGTATACCCATTTGCAACCAATTGGCTTTTTTCCCTGGAGGTAACGGCTGAAGGGACCATGTGCCATTATTTCTTAGAGCAGTAAGTTCCTGGTGCATTGCAAGACGCCACTTTGGATCACAAACCGCTTGAGCAAAGGATGATGGTTCTTTATTGACTGAAAGGGAAATGGTGAAAGCACGATGTGTGGGAGATAAACGCTCATATGAAAGAACATTAGATAAAGGGTAGTTGATACCTGTAGCTTCAACCAAAGCCGAGTTAGGTGCTGGGACAGTTCTTGAAGGAAGAGAAATACCAACATGATACTCACGAAGATAGCCAGGTGCTGTTGTAGAACGAGTCGGCCGCGAAATAGGGATTTGTGGATTCGAAGATGAGGGTGGAATAGGTTGATCAATGAATGAAGAATTTTGTAGGGGAAGAAATGGCCGGAGGAAGGCTTCGTTATGAGAGGGAAGTTCTTCTTGAGGGAGATCATCGGGTGCTACCATTTCAGTGGGTAAGTGGGGGATAAGGTTGTCATCATCATGTGGTGATAAGTGAAGCATTGGAGGTGTGTTTACAGCGGAAGATGGGGAAGGAAAAATATCTTCGTAGAAAATGACATCACGGGAAACAAAGATTCGACCAGTAGAAAGGTCATAAACTTTGTATCCTTTTTGAGCATATGGATAACCCAAGAAAAGACATCGGGTAGCTCTGGCATCAAATTTAGTGAGATGATGGTGATGTGTGGAGGCAAAACACAGGCAGCCAAACACTCGTAGATGATCATATGTGGGCTGTTTGTGAAAAAGCATTTCGAAAGGTGTTTTTTTTCCTTGGAGTAGAGGCGTGGGAGTGCGGTTGATAAGGTAGGTAGCAGTCAAGATGGCATCTCCCCAAAATTTCTTAGGTAGATTGGCTTGGAATAACAAGGCTCGAGCTATGTTGAGGAGGTGTCGATGTTTTCTTTCGGCAATTCCATTTTGTTGTGGAGTGGAAACGCAACTAGTTTGATGAATAATACCTTTGTCTAAATAGAAATTTTTCATTGTAAATTCAGGTCCATTATCACTTCGAAGAGTCTTAACTTTCAAGGAAAATTGTGTTTCGACAAGGTTAATGAACGTGGTGATATATGCTGGAGCTTCTGACTTACGATGCATCAAGTATATCCATGTGCAACGAGTATAATCATCAACAATGGTAAGAAAATAGCGAGCCCCAGTAACGGAAGGAACATGATATCCTCCCCATATGTCAACATGAATTAATTCAAAAGGTATTTTTGTGCGAATGGAACTTAATGAGAATGGAGACCGAGTTTGTTTAGCTAATGGGCAAATCAAACAATCAGAAATACTACAAAATTTGATGTTTGTAATTAAATGAGAGAGTAAACGAAAGGCCTTGTTTGATAGGTGACCAAGGCGTTGATGCCACAGTCTCGAAGAACAGGTAGCTGATGGGGTGATTGCATTGCACCTGGTTCTCTGAGGAGTGTCAAGGTAGTAGAGTCCTCTTCGTTCAGTTCCCGTCCCAATCATCTTCCCCGATCGTTGGTCCTGTAGCAAACAAGTACCATTAGAGAAATTGGCAAAGGTAATGGGAATTATGAACGAGCTTGCTAATGGAAATCAGGTTCAATTTAAAGGAAGGGACACATAGCACATCATGTAAGACGAAACCAGCAAAATGAATGCTGCCTGTGTGTGTGACTGCAGCAGTGGTTCCGTTGGGTAGATGCATAGTTCGGTTTGTGACACAACAATTTGTAGTCAGTAAATCAGCAGAGTAAACCATGTGGTCTGTGGCTCCTGTGTCAAGTATCCAGCACATTTCTTTCTCAATAACAGAAGCACAAAAAATCATACCTGAGAGATCGCTTATGGCAGATGTACTACCAACATGATTGGCCAATGAATTAGGCTTTTTTCTCTGTGAGTAATGACATGAGATTCTGATATTGTTCTGCTGTGATGGTGAATGGTGCATTGGCATCTGCATGATTGGCCTTATAGGAAGGGTTCCTGCGCTCTCGTTGATTATATTTGTTACCTGCAGAATTTGTCCTTTGTAGCTTTCGACATACATCAATGGTGTGTCCTTGCCAGCCACAATAATCACATTTGAGATGTGCTCGACACGTCTCTGAATTGTGCCCAATCTTATCACAGGTTCCACATTTTTGATGAGGAGTTTTGGGTGTGAAAGTCCTCTCAAAGGTTCTTGAGTTATTCTTTACAGCAAAGGCTGAAGCTTCAGCCATCGGTGTACCTCCCTTCGACATTCCTCGCTGTTTTTCATCCTGGAGAATAAGGGAATATGCCTTATTAACAGTAGGAAGTGGATCCATGAGCAAGATCTGACCACGAACGGCAGCGTAAATTTCATTGAGTGCCATGAGGAATTTCATAGTCTTTTGGTTTTGTTGGAATTGCAGAACTTCTTTCATAGCACCACAAGTGCATGTTGGGATGCAAAATAGTGCATCACGTTCATCCCATAGGCCTTTAAGCTTGGTGTAATAAGCTCCAATAGTCATGCTATCCTGTTTGCAATCATGAATGGCTTCCTCAATATGAAACAGGTGAACACTATCAGTTTGTGAAAAACGGTCCTCTAAATCTGCCCAGATTTCATGAGCATCTTGGTATATATTATACTTGCTCTAATGTCCTGTGAGATTGAATTGAAAAGCCATGCTTTTACAAGGTTATTGCAGCGCCTCCATTGTTGGAGTTCTACGGCGGAAGTTTCCGATGGCTGTTTGATGGTGCCATCGACGAAGCCTTCTTTGTTCTTGATGCTAAGCGCCATCCGCATGGCACGACTCCAAGTGCTGTAATTTTCTTCAATAAGCGGTTGCGTGACAAGTACAAGCCCAGGTTGATCAGAATGATGAAGATAAAAAAGGGATTATTTGTATCATCAAAATTGTTGGCTGCAGGCTTGGGTGCGTTTTGGATTTCATCTTTCTCTGCCATGAGTGATTTCCTGTATGTGAAGAGGAATAGGAGAAGAAAGGGTTCAGGCTCGTGATTGCTCTGATACCATGAAAAGAATATAAATTTCTGTATATATTTTCTGATGGAATTAAGAATACATATAGTGTAGTAGTCTGTCTAAATCTTTTACAATATTTGTGCATATTTACATGCCTAAATAAGTGACAATGAATGGGGAAGTAAATCATAATATATTGTCTAAATTAGTGGAATATCCCTGACTTTATGCAACATTGATTCAATATTCTTTAACACTATGTAAATTTGGAAACTTGAAAATTTTCCCCTCAACAAAGTATCTAGTTATTTGCTGTCCAGAGGGTCTAATGAGTTTTTTTTTAATCTATTGTATTTTCTATTATGTTTCGTTTGGATATTGTCCCCACTCCTACTATTTTTTGTTCTTCTTGAATAATTGAGAATCCTGAAATTGTGGATTTGGCTTCAAGATGTTAACTTTATTGCTTAACTAAGATTCTTCTAGTTTCGAGTTATCGAACTTTGAGTTTGTTGCTCAAAAGAAGTTTGTCAATGCTTCTGAGATACATTCGTGCCTGGATTGCAATTCTAGGTGTCATCAATTTTTTACTTAAAGAACTTGAGATTTTTGAAACCTGAACAAGTGAAGTTCATGATGAAGCAACTATTGTGAAAAGAATTAAGAAAATGATTTGCTGCATCTCTTTTATGCTCATTTTTTGCTGCAATCGTCTCTTCAAATTGATCACAATTTCTCAACTATCTAAACAACTAAGATAAATCCATCTAAACAATTAAGTTAAATATTTGAAAGCTTACACTACTGAAACTCATTCTTTGCCATACAATTGTTGTAACATCTTCGTTTTAGAAATTATCTTTGGTACAAGTACTCTACTAATCGTATGCACTTAAAATTGATAGCCAACATTGTTTCCTCTATCAGATTGCTTCAGAAGGACTTGATCATCGTATGTTTGAAGTGTCTTTTTTATCATCGTATGCTTGTGAAGGTTAGGATGAATTTCTGTGTTTTCAGTCATAAATTAAATTATATTTCCTTATATGAGTGCTGAATGTGTATGTTTTTCCTTTTACAAGTGCTTAATGTCTCCACTTGATATAGGACGAGAATGAAGTGTTTTTTAGGATTAAGAAAACCTCACAATAAAAGAAGCTCATGGAAACTTATTGTCATCGTCAATCTGCGGATATCAGCGCAATTGCATTCTTATTTGATGGTCGTCGCCTCCGACTAGAGCAAACTCCAGACGAGGATTTTTTTTCTTTTCCACTCCCGTCTCTTGCTCGCTCTATGATTTGGAAAATAATGACTCTTGATTTTTTTTTTTTTACAACTCGAAATGGAGGATGGGGACGAGATTGATGCAATGATGCACCAAACTGGAGGTGCTGCATAATTAGTTTAGAATGAATGCTTTAGGTGTATGGGGGACTTGTAACAAAAGTTTCTGTTAATTTTAGGAAGGAACGCTTGTAGGATAGTAATGTGAAATTTCTACAAAAATTATATGAATGAGCTTCAAAATTTGAGTACATTTTGTTGCTTATATTTTGCTACTTTTTACAAGAGCATTCTTGAAATTTTTATCACTTTTTAGTGACAAACATCATTTTTAATAAAAGTGAGATGTATGTCATTGTTTAATAAAAAAGTGACACTAAATTTTTAAAGGTGGCATTGCGTCAAAAAAGTGACAATTTCTATTAAAAAAAAGTGACAAATGTTATTAAAAAGTGACATCGTGTCACTTTTTAAAAAAAAAAAAACTAAAAAAAACTCTCACTCTCTATTTTAAAGAGTCAATCTTTAAAATTTTACTCCAAAAGACTCTTTAATTTAACATTTCAAAATAGAGAGTGGGTTTGGCTCTCCAAACTCACCTCTCTGTAATTTAATGTTTCAAAGATTCTAACTTCCAATGCATAGTTTATTGACTTAATTAAATAAAGTGATATAATTATTGGAGGGAATATGAAAAAAAAAAAAGGAAAAAAACAATAAATATATATTGGGAATGGTAAAATTAAATGTTTAAAATAAAGAGGCAATTGAAATATTTTAAAATTTTTGCTCTTTAAATTTATAGATGCTCTTTAAATTATAGAATATACTCTTTAAAAATAGAGAGCCTCTTGGAGATACTCTTAGAGTGTTTGTGTCACATTTTTTTTTAATTTTGTCACATTTTTTTAATTGTGTTAAAAAAAAAAAGTGACATTGTATCACTTTTTTTTTTGGTCACTTGTTTAAATTTGTCACTTTTTTTTAGTATTTGTCCTTTTTTCAGTCGCGTTCTTGAAATTTTTATCATTTTTTAGTGACAAACATCATTTTTAATAAAAGTGAGATTGTATGTCATTGTTTAATAAAAAAATGATTAAACTTTTTAAAAAAAAATGATATTGTGTTTAAAAAAAAAGTGACAAGTTTTATTGAAAAGTGATATCGTGTCACTTTTTTTTTTTTTAAAGCGACAATTTTTATAAAAAAGTGACATTGTGTCATTTTTTAATTTTAATTGTATGTCATTGTTTAATAAAAAAAAGTGACAATTTTTATAAGAAAAAAGTGACACTGTGTCACTTTTTAACAAATTTTATTTAAAAAGTGACATCATGTCACTTTTTTTAAAACTTTTAAATTTTACACAGTATTTTTTACTTCCAAAAAAACTTTCATATGATTTTTCAAAACACTCATAAATTTAAGGGGTATTTTTGTAAGTACCCAATTCATTTTGTAATTAATGGGCCTATTCCTTAAGGCCCAACTAAACAAATGGCCCACAAAAAAATTTTAAGGCCCAACTAAACTTATCTTCCCACATAGTCCCTATCTTCACAGCCATTGGTGTCTAGTCTAGAGGCGCCCTTTGCGCCGGGAGCTTGCTCCGCCAATGTATTAAGTCCATATTTTTGTTGTTCATCATTCATCCTCGTCTTATGTTCTTTTGTATGGCCACTTTGAATGAACTGAACCATCTTTTGTATCACTCGAAATTAGCTAAGAAGAATCCATTCACACGCGTTGCAAAATTGTTTGCTTTGTGTTAATGTTTTCAAGATGGGGATGCTACTTATATTTATGAGGTGTGTGTAACTAAATTTACACGTTGATATTCTATATATTGTGTTAGATTTACATGTTGATATTCTGTACATTAAATTTCTTATGTTAGAATTTTTTTTCTACCAAAAAAGTATTGAGCATGCTTGTTCAAAATGTTAGGGTCCGTTTAATTGTAGGATGAAATTTGGGTAAAAGAAAACGAATTGCATGGAATTGAATTGCCTAAAACTTGTTTTACTAGGAATTGTCAATTAATTGTGTTTGATTGATATAATTTTCCACCTGAAAAATGTTGAAATTTTCTATCTTATGGTGTTCGTTTGACTTTATTTTGCATGAAAAGTGTCAATTAAAGTGATAGATTTTTTTTACAATTAGGGATAGAATTTGCTTGGATTACTCAAAAAAAAAATGTTGGAAAACAAAAAATCACCAAAATGATGGGAAATTAAATTCATCAAAAAGGTGGAAATGACGCACGTGTGAGGACATAGTGGAAAAAGAATTCCACGAAAATTTTTGTCTATCAAACACACCAAAAAGTGAAAATAGAAAATATTTTTCGTTTTCTATGGAAAACAAGCCAAATCAAACAGAGCCTTAATATTTCAATTAGAATAAGAGGTGTTTTAAGTTCCAATATTTTTTGAAATGTTAATGTTCAAATATTATCTCTATTTATTGGCATATTTCAATATATTTTTAATTAATTCACTTTATAAAATCTGTAAATTACAATCTTTTGACATTGTAATTTTACATTTTCTTCAAATTTTCCAAATAAGTAATTCCTAAAAAAAAGGAAGGAGAAGAATTTATTCGACAGATCTCTTCTGATTTATTTTAGTTGATCTAGCAACACCTGAATTCGAATTGGGAATAAAGGATTCACAATCCCCTGCCTTGCTACTAGACAATGCCACCAAAATGATACAAAATGAATATGATAATTTTTGTAAGGACGAAAATCACTTATTTTGACAGGATAGGTCCCTTTGGCAGCTCATCCCTCTTGGTGGTTGGTAAGAACATCTAAATGTTCAAATGTTGTACAGTTGTAGCACGAGAGAGGTATATAAAAACTACTTGTACACGTGTAAACAATTTATCACCAAAAAAAAAAAAAAAAAAAAACTCATTAAACTGAAATAACTAACTAATACTAATTTAATATAATAGAAAAGATTTGCCATGGTCCCACACAATTAAAAATCCAATTTGTCAGCTAATCCTATTGATAATGCCATAATGGAATGTAAATTTGAAAATATTATAGCGCGAGTGGTATATAAACTACTTGGATTGGTTCCAACCGTTCATCACGAAAGAAAAGACTCATAAATCAAAAATCATTAACTAAATCTAATGTAATATAACAGAAAGAATTATCTTCTCTTTACCCGGTCCTACGCAATTTAAATTGCCCTTTTAGACTGTATCAGTTCACTAGGAGTTCGATGTTATTTTACGTATCATGTTTTAATTTTGCAAACTTAAAATTTTAAAGCATATGAAGTTGTAACATATGCTCATGTAAAAGTGAAAATATCTCAAATTGCTAATACTTTTCATTTTACTTCTTCTCCCATTGTAAATAAAGACTTGTTAAGGACAAGTGAACAAACTAAACAAAAAACAAAAAATGTGATTTGCCTTCATAAAAAGAGATGGAACTACGACATAAATTACCCTCTTAATTAGGCCTATTCCCCTTAAGATTCATCACGCCAACATCTGTATTAGGGTTGCATATCTCGTAATTGAGACTTGCGTAAATCAATCATTCAAATTACCTTTCTTTAGAAACACTTCTCGATTCATTACAAGATTTGAACTTTAACGCAAACCGTTAACTAAAAATTGGTATAGTTGATATTAATAAAACGTTTCGAAGGAAATGACTTTGCCCCGAAAAAAGAAATACTAAAATGGTAAAAACACAAAACAAAATATACCAAAGAAAAGGAGTATGAAGCAAATATACAATAAACACAAAATACAATTTATTGGCTGCTTTCAAATATCGAGTTGATTGTTTCAATAATCATCCAATTTATACCATTATCACGATTTACTCATTAAGCCCATGTTTGGTACTCATTCTCATTTTCATTTTCATTTTCATTCTTCTATGCATTTTCAACCACACATTTTTCAATAAAATAATATTTTTATCACATCAATAACTTTTCCTTCTTTTTCAACCACATATTATCCATCACATCAACAAAAAAAATGCATTTTTAAAAAAAAAAAAAAAATGGGTATCAAACAAGCTCTAAACTTCAAAGTACTTTACAGTGCTCACCAAATAGTATCTACTTGCACTCCATCCATCATCCTCAAAAATCTGTTAGCTGATTCGTTGATGTGGCTAACCGAAATCTGACATGACAAGTTACGATCGTTGAAAGATTACAATTCAACCAAACCATTGTTTCATCACTTATCCAACTTATACTTGGTCACAGTTTACTCATCGAACTTCAATCGCAATAGTCACTCATCTTTGAGATATTGTATTCCATCCATTATCCACCATATTTTGTTTCCTTCATTGCTAATGTTCGCATAGAAATTCCACGTAATAAGTTACAAATGTTTGAAAAATTACAACTCAATAAAACTATCAACTTACCAAAGCCACCATATGTGAAACATGACTTCCACAACCCCATAAACTTTTCTAAAACCCAATAAAGCGCATCCAATGATTACTTTTTGAAATATCATTTTCCAAAGTCGAACATTTATTGTATGAAAAATAGGTTTCAATTTAAAGCTGAAAATCTAAAGCTTAACTTGGTTGATTGGAAAATGTTGTCTATATTTCACCACTTTGACTTCTAATTGCATACAATTGATCATATGTGATATTCAATCATTGTTTTGTATTTCTATTGTACTTTGTTTATATTTCACCATTTTCTCATTCATTGTCTCCAATTTCATCAATTTCATTGATATTTACCTAATAAACACAATATAGACTTGTTCGGTAGAGATTAAAATCTAATTTTAATTGAAAATATAGCCGTTATGCTTGACTTTCATCTCACGCATGAGACCCACTAACGGCTATATTTTCAATTATAATTAGATTTTAATCTCTACCGAACAAACCCTATATATAAAATTAAGCCATAATTCATTAAAATATCCAATAAATACTCCAATTTAAAAGGTCTAAATAAGTGTAACATAATGCATTTATCACTAGGGATTTTTAGGGTTCAAATTGGGAAAGCTTTTTTGGATTTTAAAGAAGTTTATGGGGCATGAAAGTCGTGTTTCAGTTATTAAATTTTTTGTTTGTTGATGGTTTGGTTGAGTTGTGATTTTTTTACGATTGTACTTACCAGTGAAATTTTCGTATAGTAAATTAGCAACGAACCGAACAAACTATGACAATTAATGGATGAAGTGCAATATCTCAAAGATGAGTGACAATTAGGCAGCATTTTGAAGTTCAATGAGTAAATTGTGACCTATTGTAAGTTGGATGAGTGATGAAACAATGGTTTAATTGATTTTTAATTTTTGAAACGGCCGTAACCTAATACATCAGATTTTCGTTAGGTACGTCAGCAAATAAGATGACAGATGTTTGAGGATGATGGATGAAGTGTAAACGGACATTTGTTAGTGAGCATTGTGAATCACTTTAAAATTTAGCGAGTAGACCGTGATTATGATATAAATTGGGTGATTATTGAAACAATTAACTCTTCAAGTACCTACCAATATTTTTTTTTTTATCCCACGAAAAGTATCATGTTTATCTGAACTAGAGAGTTTTACTTTGGCAAATTAGCACAAAACGTCCCTACCTTTGGAGAGTATTGTGAATATCGTCCCTACCTTTCATTTCTTGACATATATGCCCCTACCTTCAACGTTTCGTGCGTTGAATGTCATTTTCATTGTTTTTTAATGATTTTACCCTCCATTCAATTGAAAACAAAAAAAAAAAAAAAAAAAAAAACAATCGAACAAATTGCAACTATAGGCCCAAACTAGAAAAAAAGTGCAAATAACCCACAAACTTCACCTTCTTCCCACAACTCACACCCACCCCATTGCTGTCTAGATCGGGCCGACACCAAAAACAGGCCGTGTAATAAGCAAATTTTCCTGCAATATCCCCATTCCTGTTAATATTCCGGAGAAAACTACACAGCGAAGCAAACCCACCCACAACGACCCCGCCTCCCGCACCCCAAATTCTCCGCCATGGAAGCTCCATCCACATCTTCGATAGAACCCAAAACTCCCAGAATTCAACCACCTCTCAATCTCCACACACCTCACAACCCCTTCACCTTCTCGCACAATCTACAGTGACTGATTCATCCCCAGTCGTTCATCTTCCAATTTCGCCCTCTTCAACATCACAAATAATCTTCCCGAATTTTTTTATGACTCTACCTCTGCCTACAATTCCCTTTTAAAGGCTGCCCTTTTTGTTCCTGAATTCGGTGGCACGTTCTCCCCATTGACCCCGGAAAAATCGTACCTTTTATGGAAAAATTGGTGGGAGCAGTAGTAACAATGGTGTTTTGCAGAGTACTTCGAGTAAAAGCCTGTTTGTTCTAGATTTTAATATGATTTTAATCTAAATCAAAATCAAAAAATTAATATCAACATCTTTTTTGGGTCTCACAACTTTTTAATCACACATTTCAAAAATTTCTATTAAAATCTACTAAAAATCTGATTTTAATCCCCACCAAACACCCTCTTATTGTAATATTTTTAAATATAAAATCGAGAGCTGGAAATCTTTGCATTCTTTAACTCCTTTTGGGTTCGATTACCAGCTCCCTTGTTAATACTCGCAGGAAAGTTCCCAGATCCCCTTATAAGGTAAGAAGTTTTTAATGTTATTTTTTGGAATAAAGCTACTCACACAGGCTCCAAAACAGGGTGGAAAACAAGGATTTTAAAATAAATGACGTGTATTGCCTTTTTGGAGGGAAGCCGAAAAATTCATTTCACACAACCCGTTTCGCCCTTACGTCCTTATAACACATTTCTGCAAACAAGTTTCCCCTAAATTTCCCAAATTTTTGCCGGCGAAGAAGTCCAAACTCCAGTTCCGATCAAGGTATTTTTTCGGTTATTTCCGGTAACGTACATGAGCATGAAGGGAGATCGATTGTTGATATTCCAACGAAATTACCTACGATTTTGCTAAATCCGGAGCTTGATTTCTTGGTTGAGTGAAGATATTCGAACGACATTCCCTTAGGTTTTGATACTTCTGGTTGTGAAGGTAGCCATAAAGATGGGTACCTGAGTAATGAAGAAGGACAATAAATAAAGCTAAAACAAATGAGAGACAGTTTTGCCCATTTCTTATGACCACTAAGAGTTTGTAGCTACTGTTAATTGGTGAAAATGAAATTCTACTTACGTATCGATTTAATGGTATTGCCAGATTAGATTTGTACCCGTAAACGTTTAATTTATTGTTGTCCTACCATACAATTGAATTCGGAATTATTGTTCAACAATGATACCATCTGAATAAATGGTGTATATGTTGACTGAACATATACGTTTCTTTTCTTTTTTTGCAGCCGAAGAAAGTATGGATTTGGACGTGTAAGACAAGGAGGACAATGTGTTAGTGCAATCTGCTAACGAGCAAGCAACAGAGTTTGTGAACGTAATGGAAGGTGTAACAACAGGGGGAGATGTGTTATTTAGCCTGAAGTGGGTATGTTGTTTAAAAGTGAAGTGGACATGTATGATTTCTACAAGAAATATGCTTATGCAGGTGATGATGGAGTTTTGAGATACTTGACGTTGACATGTAGTCGTGAAGGCGGTTCATTATCCAAGTTTACCAGATGAAGGTGGCAAAGGGTTATGACTGAGATTTTTTTTTTTTTGGTTGCACTGGTGATTTTTTTTTTTGTTGCACTAGTGCTTTTTTTTTTTTGTTGCACTACTGGTTGTAACACTTTATATTGTAACTTGAATATTGTAACCTGGTGTATTGTTTCTATATGGTTTTGCAATGTTTTTTCAGTATGGTTCTAGGCACCAGCTTCTATTTTAATTGGTGAAAATGATGGCTTTCATTCTACAGTTTACTTCATTTCACATGCGTGTTAAACTATGCTGGATTTCATTCCGATGCTGATTCAATCAAACCCAGCTCTAAAAAATGAAGCAAACTGGTGTTGTAACCTGGTGCTGATTGTAACTTGAATATGCTGGACTTCATTTCACAGGTGTGTTATATTGTAACTTGAATATTGTAACCTAGTGCTGATTTCATTACAGAAAAATAAAGAACCCAACTCTGAAAAATGATACAATTATTAACATAATAATTACATAAACATCAAAATGAAATGCCAGCCTCGTGAACTCGAAAAGCAAAAGTCGAGCTACAATATCAAATTGATGGCACAATATAGTTACAATGTTCACACAATTTCCAACATCTACAACAACAGGTTCTTGTGCCAAAACTAGTCATATATGTACAAATTTATATCATGGTACTAGTTCCATAACTATCCAGTGATCGAACTCGTCGCTTCCCCTTTTGGATTCACTTTCGAGCTAAATTTTTTTGCTCAGATCCTCACTTCCAACGAAATCTAGAGGTCATCATCGCTTATTTGAACTCGAGATTGGAAAGTACGGGACATTTCTTCAACTGTTTCAGTCTTCACATGGCTAATCAGGTTTGCGCTACTACGTCCAACATTACCGCTTGATTCTTCTTTAACCACCCTCTCCCAAAATCCGTAGTTGTTACTGCAGCAAAGGAATAATTTTCCTTCGTTCTCATTCTCCTTCTCCACCACAAAACATTTCTCAAATTCTTGCGTGCATTGTGTGCATCGACATTTTCTTTTACAATCAGTGAAGAAGTCATCTTTGGCTTTACAACCATGGCATATTCCAGAGTTCCTTCCATACATTCTGGGATTAGAACCAACCACCAACGAAAAAGAGGTGAAGTTAGTAATGCACCACTTCAATAGAGCCCAGAAATATAACTATATTTCAAATGTGAACACCACAGACAATGAAGCATATGAATACATAAACTCCTGTCACTCGTTCCAATACCCCATTCACATATACGCTATTCACAACCCCATTCACAAATCAGAACTACTGCCATGTTCATTGAACATGTACAACAATTATAATTTCAGAGGGTATCAATGTTGTGCAATATTTTCGAAGCCAGTAGTATGGTAGGAACAGGGAGAAATCAAATCTGCCAGTTGCATTAAAACCACCCTGTAATCCGTCCAATACCCCATTCGACGCACAACATTTTCATTTCATCAATAACTAATGAAATGGAATACAAGGGCAAAGCTCGAATCATGGAAAATGTTGAAATACAACACATACTACCTGTTTGCGATGTCTGGTGGTTTGTCGCTGACGAGAGACGGTGGGACGTGCGACGGCGGAACTTTCCACGAAGGTGTGACACTAATGGTACCTTCGACAGTAACTACGGCCGGAGGTGGTAAGGGGTTTGACGATGACCGGATACGGTGGGTCAAGAGACGGTAGAACCCTTAACAAATGTGCGGCGATGGAGTGTTGGCCGAAGATGGAGTGTTTTTCTTAGGGTTTCGAATTTGGGGGCTTCTGGGTTCGTGGAGAGAGAGTGAGAAATGTCTTCTCGTTTGTGGGTTTTGGATCATTTTGTCTTTTTTTTTTTTTTGTTTTTTTTTTTGTGAAAAATTTATTTCCACGTCAGTCTAGTTTTCTAGTCTGTTTTGGAGCCTGTGTGAGTAGCGCGATTGTATTTTTTGAGTTGTGATTTAGCCCCTGTTTAATACCCATTTTTTTTTTTCATTCTTCTACTCATTTTCAATCACATATTTTTCAATAAAATAATTTTTTCATCACATAAAAATTTTTTCCTTCTTTTTCAACTACATTCACAATCCATCACAAAAAATCATTTTTTTCTCTCTAAAAATGGCTATCAAACAAGTCCTTACTATGTTTGGATTTATGGAGTTCTTAAGTGGAATTTATTATTTGGTCTGTTGAGTTAAGATATTAGTTCCTTGAAGTGTGTTTTTTTTTTTTCTCTCTTTCTTGTGAATTGGAATATGAATGGATGCGTCTACGTGAGCTTGAGGGGTCTGTGGGAGGGGGGGGTAGGGGTAAGTTGTGGAAGAATGTGAAGTTTGGTGGGTTATTTGTACTTTTTAAAAAAGTTAAGCCTATAGTTGTATTTTGTTCGATTATTTTTTTTTTTTTTTTTTTTTTTGTTTCAATTGAATTAAGGGTAAAATCATCAGTAAAAAAAAAACGAAAGTTTAGTAAAATGATATTTTTGAAAAATGAATTTTGAAATGTTGAATGTAAGTTATTGATGTGATAAATTTTATTGAAAAATGAAAAATAGAGACGATATTCACAATACCTTCAAAGGTAAGTATATTTTCTGCTAATTGCCCTTTTCTTTTCCATCAGTGCCCAGGCCTTTAAAACGTAAGACTTGTGCCGTCGGTATATACTAATACGTACGCCGTACGCGGTAAATTCCAATTCAATAACCGATGCGTTCCATTTGACTGCTGGTTGCTGAAATCAAATCAAAGGGAACCTTGGACCCTTCGTCTTCGTCTTCGTCTTCGTCTCCGCTCTCCAGAAAACCCCACGAAGGGAAAACAAGAATGGATATCTGCTGAAGTTATTAGTTTATCATTTTCGTTTGTTTAATTAATTTGGGCAGTGAAGTTGCCGATTTTCTGGAGATATGGCGTTGCCTGCAAAAGGTGAATTTTGTGTGTGTGTGTGTGGGGGGGGGGGGTACCAATAGATGGTAACTTATGTTATTTTTATGTGGGTTTACTTTGTTTATGCACATGCAGAAACATAAGGCGAGATTTTTCTTCTTTGCCTAAATTTTGATATTTATATGCTGAATTTAATTGGTAACCCACTATTTGGAACAGACAGATCAATTTTTCGGTTTAAACCAGTAATTTTAATGTTCAAATTTGTTTTTGACGAAATTGTGAATTTTGAATTTTCTCTCGTAATAATGGTGTCTCAAAAAATGCCTGCAGCAATGCTTTTTTCAGTATGAGAATTGGGCTTTTCAATTTTATGTAGCTTTTGATATTTCTCTTGTCTTGGATATCTGTTTATTGTTCTGTATAAATAGGGGGATTAGGATACTTTAGGTATATGTAAAAATGTTGAAAAAAAATTCACTTATCTAAAGGGGGAAATTCTTGAAACGTTCCTGTTTATAAGTATTGTTGAATAAGAAAATACAGAGGAACAAGCGAGCTCATAACCTTTCTATTCGAAACCTGAAGACGTGTGGATCTAGTAAAAGTTTAAGCATAAAAGCTCACAGAAAAGAAAGGCAAACCTTTTCCATAAAATTCCACCTTGGAAGAAACCATTATTAAAATACACGCGGTTAAGTGTTTAAAGTATGATTTCCAGGCCAACGAATAAAGGACACGTAAGCTGATGAATAAAATGTGAGTACTTAATAGAACTAGGTAGAAAGCCACCATTAAATGACAGGAATGACCGCCACCTGTCATTTAATAAAAGGACCCGATTGCCCTCAAGACCCTCGGGGAAATCTAGAAATAGTCTCGCCTAAACGGATAAATGCATTCAAACTAAAATATCTCCCTCCCCAATAGTCATTTTTCCTCCTTGTTGAGCATCAAACACTGATTTTCAGGGGAAAAAAATCATGGATAGGTGAGAGGAATTTGTTGATAATAATTTTGTTGTCAACAAGTACAATCTTGGAATAAGAAAATTTGATCATTGAATACCGAGAATGATTATTATGATCTTGTTGTCTGTTGACAAGCTTGAAATCAAAAGCAAAGTAAGTAAAACATAAGAAGAAATGTTTTTTTGTCATATTGGAAACAAGAGATAATTTTCAATGATACTTTAATGAATAAGCATAACAAAAAATTGGAAGATCAAATTATGTTGACTTTGTCATGGGCATCTATATGGTTATACCGACAATTGGCCACACAATGACTCCTTTCCGTGCATCAATTTGAGTAAATGAACTTCCATTTCAATCTTTTTGACTAGCTAGTTGATGATCCTCCCGAAGTTGTAAATAAACCTTGTTGTTAATCTCAAAGTAATAGTCCCTCCGTTCCATTTATATAAGATGACTTTCCTTATTTTTTTTGTCCCAATTATATAGTCCCGTTTCTTTATTGAGAATGTTTTTTTTTATTTATTTACTAATATACCCTTATTTAATTTATCTAGTTTTCTCTACTTAATCTTGAAATAATGCAAATATAAATAAGGGTAAACTAGGAAAGTTTTTGTCAAAAAATGTTTTTTCAATAACAATAAATAACTAAATAAGATTTCTTAATCCGTGTGAAAAACAAAACAAGCTTATGTAAATGAGACGGAAGGAGTATGTAGATAGGCTATACTCATGATTTGTTAATTGGAGACAAAACTTGTGCTAATGAGGGAAAAAGGCACAATAATACCTTTTAGTTCAACATATATCTCCATATGTAAATGACCATGCACGGGGATTTTGAATTTGTGGGCACTCCTACTAGGATACGTCTAAGAGGTTTTCAGTTGGTTAGATTGGCAACTTGAGGAAATTATACCTTGTCAAATTCAGTTTTTTATTGGAGCTAATAGATGTAAAAACATGCAGAAAAGGTACAATTCCTTTTGTTATAAACAAAATTCACGAGTTTACAGATATCACAAAGGGTTAATGCGTTTACACAATTGCTTTTTTATCTAGCTAAGTGCTAAGCTACAGTTGTTGATGTTTTGCATATCATAGTTACAAGAGATCTTACTCTTTTTGTGCTATGTCTTTAGTTTTGCAAAAGAAAGCAGAGAAGTTTGAGTTGAAGAAATTACAGGGTCCTACAGTGACAAAGGAATGTGTATCTGCTCTTGAGCCACTTCTTCAAGATGTTTATGCCATTCGGCGACCAAAACAGAGTGATTATGAATCTCGAAGGGACTTAATTCTAGTGTTTAATGAAATTGCAAAGGAATTATATGGTAATAATTAATGCTGAATTTACTTACACTACCTCAACATTAGAAAGAGTTCCCTATGTCATATTTGCTTCTTGTTTTAGCCCCCGTTTGGTTCCCATTTTTTCACCATAAAAATGAAAAATATGACCGTTATCCATTACATTCAGTCATCATATTTGACTTTACATCTCTTGTGTGGGGGTCCATAACGACTATATTTTTCATTCTCATTTTACAAAAATTATGTATCAAACGGGGCCTTAATTTACTAATAATCGTGGATCTTTATTCACAATGCTTTGCATTTTATTTTATCAAGATGATTATTTCATTGACCTGAGAAATTTGCCTATCTTAGGGAACTCATTCTTATCATGGTGGTTGTTTGATCCTTTTTCTTTTCAGGATATTCAAAAGTGAGTCCCGTTGTGGTGGAATTTGGTTCTTTCTTAATGGATCTCTTTAGCACAACAAGTGATTTAGATCTCTCTGTGAATTTTAGCGCTAATGCGATTGAATTTCCGCGCGAAAAGAAGATTCAAACTCTGAGGAAGTTTGCAAAGAAACTATATGCTCTACAAAGTATAATTTTAGATTGTATTTTTTCCTGGTTTTTGTTGATTCATTTATTTATATGATTATATTGAACTTGTTCATTTCCTAACTGCAAATTTCTGAAGGTATTTTAGGCTTTAGAAATCAGAGGTATATTTATCTTCTAGGCAAATGTATGTGTAGTTGGCCATTTCAAATAGTTAGGTAGCATTTTTAGTTACAAAGCCATGGAAAGAGCACTTGGCCAAAAAATAAAAAATAAAAATAAAAAAATAAATAAAATTTAATAGTATAGTGAAAGCTAGATCCATAATATTCATGACCTGTATCCTGTGACAAATTTACAGAGGAAAAAAGTTGAAGGTCATGGTTGGAAAACAACAGCATTATGATTATCATCTGAAGACAATGAATTTTAAATAGGGTTCGAAGGATGTAAGAAATCTAATTGACTAACTGGAAAGAACGGGGAGTTGTGAATCTGATAGAAACCTGAGATGATCTCACTTCACCAAACAAACTCTAAAGTAATTGATGGACTGAAACAGAACTTTAATATTCCATTACTGAACTTTGATTACAAAAGAAATAGGTCTGGCATAGGAAAACAGATTTGGAGTGCAATATAACAGTGAAAAGAAAGAAATAACAAGGATATATGGACGTTCGAGAGGTCCACTACTCTCCCAAATGACTACCAAATTCTGCCTGCCAGCTGCATTCCCCCCCCCCCCCCCCCCCCCCCCCCCCCCCCCCCCCCCGCCCCCTTATTTAT